>VZTN01000516.1:169809-190711 GCA_013400515.1 Erpornis zantholeuca
GAAATTTCTGGAAGGTGCGGCCGGAGCAGGGCCGGGATCGGGATCAGGATCAGGGTCGGGATCAGGGTCGGGCCGGGGGCGGCGGGCGGTGACGGCTCCCAGCGCCGCCGCCATGAACCATAAGAGCAAGAAGCGGATCCGGGAGGCGAAGCGCAGCGCCCGGCCCGAGCTGAAGGACTCGCTGGACTGGACCCGTCACAACTACTGCGAGACCTTCCCCCTCAGCCCCACCGCCTGCAAGGTGCGTCGGGCGGAGGGGAGCGGGGGCCTGAGGGGAAAGAAGGGGATGGGGAATGGGAGGATGGGAATGGGGAAGGGAGGAGGGCGCGACCGAGAGAGTCCTGCGGTGAACGAGGTAGAGACCTAAGGGGAACGGGGGGAGCTGAGGGGGAACTGGGATGGGGAGCCCTCCACGACTTGGGGGTTGGGGAGCCCTGAGGGGACAGGGATGGAGGGAGCGACTGAGGGGATTGGGAATGCCTGAGGTGAGGGGGGAACTGCGGGACCTCTGATGGGAAGCGAGACGGGGCCCGTTCGTGAGGCTGGGGTTGCCTCAGAGCTGGCGGGAGGGAGAGGTTTGGTGAGGGAGAGAACGTTCCTCTCTCGACGTGGCGAGGGATGTGGGAAGATCAGGGCCCGCCGGGATGGGACGGGCACCCGCATCATTCCCAGGAGCGCTTCCCCGTGTCCCGAGGGCGTGAAATGCAGCAGGGGATGTGTCAGCCGAAAGGGCAGGGTGGCGTCTCCGCCTGGGGAGCTGCCTCGGTGGGGAGCAGTGCCAAAGGCTTCAGGCTGCTGGTGTCACTGATGTGTGCAGGGAGGGGGCCCAGAGGAATGGGGCTGCAGCTTCGGGAAGCTTAAAATAACACAGAGGCAGCTCCGTAGCCTCGTGGTGTGTGGAGCAAAGGATACGTGTGAAGATCCCCCACAGGCAAGTGCAGTCCTAGGACGCCAGTTTGTACTAATATCTGTCCTGCTTTCCTCCCTTGGTTTCACAGGATAACGTGGAGAGGGCAGATGCACTCCAGTTAACAGTGGAGGAATTTGTTGAGCGTTACGAAAAGCCTTACAAGCCCGTGGTGTTGCTGAATGCTCAGGTCGGCTGGTCTGCCCAGGAGAAGTGGACGCTGGAGCGGCTGAAACGCAAGTACAGGAACCAGAAGTTCAAATGTGGGGAGGACAATGACGGTTACTCTGTGAAGATGAAGATGAAATATTACATAGAGTACATGGAAACCACACGTGATGACAGCCCCCTCTACATCTTTGACAGCAGCTATGGGGAGCATCCCAAGCGAAGGAAACTCCTGGAGGACTACAAAGTCCCCAAATTCTTCACTGATGATCTGTTTCAGTATGCAGGGGAGAAACGACGGCCTCCCTACAGGTAGAGTGACAGCAAGACAAGACTGGGTATTTTCCAGCTCACTGGTTGTTGCTAAATACCTGGGATTGTCTCACGTTAAAAAGGGATATTTTTACATCATCTCTAAAGTGAGTGTACCTCTGTAATCCCGTGGGAGAGGACAGATTTGTGTACCACAATTTCTCCTTCAGCCATAACTGTTGCTACAGGTTTATGGTGTGGGGTTGGTTTCTTTTTTCTGTTCTCTTAAGTCAGTTTACGTCACTTCTTAGATTTTTCAAAAATTATAGTTACTGAGAGCTATAAAGATCAGTTTCTTGCTGTGTGTGCCTTCTTGGTGTTCAAATTTTAAATGCCTCAGGAACACCTCCTAGGTTTTGGACCAGTGCCATATGTACAGTGCAGACTTGTTTAATTATGAGTCAGTCCTTTTAAGGTAAAGATCTTAAGCTAGATTAGGATCTAAGTTAGCACTAGTTCATAGCCCCCCTTCAGTTGGTTTTGAGAGAGAGCAATATTTCACATCTACGTAGTCTTTTCAACTCTTTCCTTATTTTTGCTTCAGATTGGAAGAGGGTGAAATGACATTTCATTCATAAATTCAAATGCAGCAACCTTGTATTTGGGCTTCTAGATACAAAAGCCATTTTTATCTATGTTACTATGACACTTCATAGCAGTAGGAGCATAAGATGAACCCTCCCAAGTAATTAAAGTCTTTAGAGTGACATTATAATTGTCAGACAATGCCTGTTGCCCTTTGAGTGACATGAGGCTGTGATGTGGTTTATTTAAATAAAATTGAGCAAGTAATGAGTAATGGCACTTTCCTCTGCATTCTCTCATATGTCTGTAGTCCAGTTGAGCTTTGCAGGAGTAAAGCAAGAACCTGATTCCATTTGAGGTCACCAAAGGAGGTGTTTTTCCAGCACTTTTTGTAATTATCTCATAAAAACATACAACACTGTGATCAAACACAAAACCACACCAGGTGTAATCTCTGCTAGAAACTGAATATACTTAATGAACTAGAGATCATTTACTCGAGTCAGAGGTAAATGAGAGAATCTGGTTGTGACTCATTTATTTTGTTGTTTGTGTCCCCCACACCTATCCCACCTACAGGCACATGCTGAGCTCTTTGCTCATGGTCTTGGTATCCAACTTCTTGTCTTTTGTTCTGGAAAATATGGGGTTTTTTTCAGGCTGTTGAGGTTTTTTGAGAGCTGAGCGATGCACAAGAGCATGGTAATGCCTCCTGGAATTAGAGGGTTCATCTAGGTACTGAAATGAGTGTGCAGTACTTTTAGAGCATAATTGAAAATCTGACAGGAAGTGGTGCTAATCGTATGAGGAGGATACAACCTGTACAGGTTGATCTCTGGATTGAGAGGTGTGTGATAGTGTGTAGACCTTAAAAGAAGAATTGGTGCTGTTTAGGATGTTTTTATTGGCATTGTTCTTCTTTAAAATAAAGACAGTAATTTTTGGAAGCCTTTTACTGAAGCAGCTATTTTAATTTGGGGAAGGGGGCTGGGGTTTGATTTCAGATTGAATTTAGAAGTTGTGAAGTTTTTTATGGTAAATTTGATGTCTTGGGGCAAACTGTGTTTTGTTCACAGTAAGTTAAATGTTTGGAGGAAGGTGCTAGTATAAATCTTCTCTGTGTGTGTAGATTGAAGTTATTGTCAGAAAAATGGTACTGAACAGTGTGTATGTCTGTGCCAGACAGACCTTGATGTATGTAATTTCTTCAGTTTTTTTAATGAAAGCATTGACTGTTCCACTTGTAGTTTAATCAGCTTTCTAAGGCTAATATAAATCTAAAGAGTGAATTGGCAATAGAAATTAGCAAGAAACACTTACTTATTTACAGCTCCTTTGTGAAGCAGGAAGAAAGCAGCTTGATAATCAAACTGTCCTACAATTGATGCTGGCAAATGATCCTTCAAAACCAGCTTGATTTACACCTGCCCTGGAAAGGGGAGATGGAAAACTTGCTGTATTTTCTGAACCTTTGCATTCCTCTTGCTGGGCATCACCTGCCTGCCTACATCGTGGAGAGGGATGATTTAGTTTCTGTACTCTCTGCTGCTAACTTAACAACTATTGTCCTTTTTTCCTCTTGATGCCTGGTATGAAGTCACCTCATACTGCTTTTTCTGGTGTGCTTGGTCTTACTGCTCTGTTTCAGGGGCCATGAGCAGCTGAAGGTGCAGTTAAACATGTACAGTAGATAAAGTTCTCCACTGGGAGACATAAACCTTACAAATGGGCAGTGGGAATATAAACCTCAAATCCTGAATGGTCACTGGAGAATAAGCTTGGTGTAGTTAAGTGTTGGAATGAAAAGCCTGTTGTGAATGAACAGAAGGGACAGAGAGAGGCCAGGGTTGCGTAACTTGCTCTGTTCCTTGTGTAGCCTTTTGTTCCTCATTGTTCTGCAGTTCTGGATGTGTTTGAGCAGGAACTTTTAGAAAACCACAGGAGAGTCCCCCTGCCTAGGAAGAATCCCAACACAGGCTGTTGGGACTTAATCACACCCATAAACTTTGAAATCACTATTTTATTGAAGAACTGTTCAAAACAAAATACAGCTATGACTTTTAAAAAGTCTTCACTTGCTTGTCCCACAGTCATTCCTGTCCCAATTCATATTGGTTTTTAGGTCAAACTCCTGTTGCATCTTTTTGCTGCAGTGTGAACTTAACAGAATAAAGCATGTAAATGAAGGAAACTGTAATTACTTTAATTTCTAACTGAAAGTGCAATGAACAGCTGTAACTCTCTGTCTGACATGAAAAAAGGGAGCTACCTGCCTGCTCTATGACTAAAGCTCTTTTCTTTCCCTCCCCATGCAGATGGTTTGTGATGGGCCCACCTCGTTCTGGAACAGGAATTCACATTGATCCCTTGGGAACTAGTGCATGGAATGCCTTAGTCCAGGGACATAAGCGTTGGTGCCTGTTCCCAACAAGCACTCCCAGAGAGCTGATCAAAGTGACACGGGAAGAGGGAGGGAACCAGCAGGATGAGGCCATCACCTGGTTCAACGTCATCTATCCTCGGACACAGCTTCCCACCTGGCCCCCTGAGTTCAAACCCCTGGAAGTCTTACAGAAACCAGGAGAGACAGTCTTTGTGCCAGGTATGTGCAAATCTCTCCAGGAAGGAAATCTGGGAGAGAAAAGTATGTTAGTAATATTTGTGTGTAATATTTTTTATAAAGCTCATCTCTTACAAAACTCTCCTGAGCTCATTTTGAGACTATTGAGTTACTTCCTGAACGTCCCAAAACCTGTATGGCTTGTGGCATAGGATTGCATGTGATACAGATGGCAAAATAAGTGGGATTTCAGTTGCAGCATCACAGGAATGAGATCCTGAACTAAACTGCAGTAATAGAAAGCAGTCAGGGCATAAAATAATAGAGGTGTTTGAGCCCCAGTAACTCATAGGCAAAAATGCTCAAGTTTATACACACTGGAGCAAATTCATGACTGAATTTTGCATATGAATTTTTCTTAGCTGTGGGAAATGAACTACTTAAAGGCACTGACACCTTCCACCCACCTCTCTGTGGTTATGCTTCATCTTGCATTTGAAATCAAAAGCTAAATAAAGCTCTGCTAAAGATGCCTTTCTCTCTTGAGTGGCTGCACACTGTGTGCCTGTTGTAAGTGAGGGGTGAGGCAAGTTCAGTGCCAGATTCTAACCTCTGAATCTTGCATCATTTATGTGCAGCACAGCCCATAGTTTCTGTCCACATTGCTTGTCTCTAACATCCAGCTGACTTGGTGTGTGAAGGGTGCCTTGTGATTGTCTTGGCACTTATTAGTGACTCCTGAGTGTACCTTCTGTTAAGAGTTTGTAGCTGTCGGGTTCCATTAAACTGTTCCCTCAGTCTTTTATGAGGCTATAAGTGGGTTGTAAGAACTCCACTATTTTTATCCTATGTGGAGAAACAATTTTATATCTATTTTTAAATGAAAGGTTAGTCTGTAGTTATAAGAACCTTAGAAAATCAGCGTGGAAAGTGCTCTCCAGCTGAACAGAAAGGGTCCTCTGTGCAGTCTGGGTTACAATGGCTGATGCTGTTAAATAAACTGTCAGCAGCCAGCATGGTGCTGTCATGTCACATCTTCAGTCCTGTGTGTGAGCTGGGTAGTTTGGTCAGAGCGTGGAGCAGCCTTGTGTAACAAGAACCCGTCAGGAACTGGGGTGAAAGCTGAAATAAGACTGTGTTGGCAAACTTACCTGGGTTTGGGACATAACGTCCATTTCTACCTGCACTGTGGGAAAAGTGTTCTTGGCTGTTCTTGAACTTGCTCTCTGCCATGCAGCCACCAATGGTCACTGGTGTTGTGTTTTAGGTGGCTGGTGGCACGTAGTCCTCAATCTTGACACGACTATTGCCATCACACAAAACTTTGCCAGCTGTACCAACTTCCCAGTGGTGTGGCACAAGACAGTAAGAGGGAGACCCAAACTGTCACGGAAATGGTACAGGTAAGAGATTTAGTAGCTTTATTTGCATATTCTCCATTGAAAACAAAACCTAAAATATTTGTTGACATGCAGTTACAATTCAAAGGCTAACCCTGAAATTTTAACTGTATTTAGGATCCTGAAGCAGGAACATCCTGACTTGGCAGCCTTGGCTGATTCAGTTGACCTGCAGGAATCTACTGGTATTGCTTCTGACAGTTCTAGTGATTCTTCCAGTTCCTCAAGTTCCAGCTCCTCAGACTCTGATTCAGAGGTAATGCTGCAGTAGGTGATCCATATTCTGCAATTACATTGTTTTTCCATACCTGATCAAGTGCTTTCATCCTTATATTCATGCCTTATGCAATAAATTAATGGACAGCAGCTAAACCAATCTGCGTGGTGAAGAAGCCTTCGCAGGTTCTGTTTGCTAAAGCCTCTCTTTGCACTGCTAAATGGATTCAGTCTGTTTGATTCATGTTTGTATTATATATTAATCTGTCACTCATTTAGCTTGTGGAAAATGGCTGCAAAATGAACGTTCTAAAAACTGGGAGAAGGAACAAAATCCAAAACAGATCGGTTATGACACGGGAGTCTTCTCAACACCTAAATCCTTCAGAAGCCAGAGTCTTGTCCTGGAAGATGAGGCCCTTCTAGGGGCCATAAGGAACACATTCATTGTCTTGCCCCAAATCAGTTTTAGTCAGTGATGAAATCTAAGAATGTTTCTGTTCCTGATTTTTAAATGCTTTATTTAAAATTTCCTTGATGTGTCTAACCTAAAACAGCACATTCTTTGAGCTCAAGGTTGCTGAGTAGCTCTTGTGGTGAAATGCACAGCACAGGCAGTTCACGAGGTTCCTCTGAATTTTGGTTTCATCTTTCCATCCTTCAGTGTGACTCTGGCTCCGAGACAGAGGGGATGATGCACCGGAGGAAAAAGCGGAGGACGTGCGGAATGATGGGGAACGGGGACACAACTTCCCAGGACGACTGCGTGAGCAAAGAGCGCAGCTCCTCCAGGTGACCCCATGGCAGCTGTTGGTTTTAAACAAGCACAGGACAATGTGAGGGAAAGCTGGCACACTTCAGATAGGGGATTCTTCAGGAGAGAGGGATGGAGAGCAAGGGATTCCTTACAGGACATAAAGCAGTTGACCAGTGCTATCTTGTTCTAATCGTTCCAAACAGAAAACTAAGATTATTGATGTTTTTTTAAAAATCAGGGGTTTTATTTAATAAACAGTTTTATTACTTTTCCTAGTTGTCTCTTTTAATAGATGAAAGGATTTGATTTTTTCTTTGTTTAATGGGAGAGGTGGGATGTTTTAACTGCTCTTCAGAGAGCACAAATGAATAGTGAACAGTTAAAGATGAATGATTAGGCAGCACTCAGGTTTCAGTGGCTTACTCAAACAGAAAACCTTCAAGCAGTTGTATGGTTTCTCTTACTGCTGCCTGGATTATTTCAATTTGTTCCACTGCTTTATCTTTTAAAGGCAAAATTCATCCCAAATTCCAAATGTCTGCGTTTACATTTTAAATAAATAAATACATAAATACTGAGCAAGTTTCAGTGTGGAAGGAGGCAACATTAATAGAGGGATAGATATGCTTAGGGTAAAGTTGCTGAGGAAAGCAGTTCTCTGGACCAGCCAGGTTAAAAACAGTGGAACACTGGGAATCTGGGAGTATACTGCAGGGAAGAACTTAAACATGCTTTGCTAAATGAAGCATTTTTCTCATACAGCAGAGGCTTGCCAAAATTCTTAAGCAAATTCCTTGCAGCTTGGTTAACCGATGCTGCTGGATTGGCTGCCTGCCTGCATTAGAGTGCTGGCCAGTTCCTGAGCTCTTGGATGCTCCAGGTTTGGCATGGATGCAAGTGCTGTGGTGGCTTAGTGTGTGGCTTGCTGAAGAAGGTGTGCAGCAGTAATTTACCTGAGGAAGTCAGTATTCCAGCACGATGCCTCACTTGCTGGTGTAGGGACTGCCCGAAGACCTGTGTGCTCCTGCAGAGTGCTCTCTTGTTTCCAGCAGTTTCTCCTAACTGAATACAATTGAATTACAAGTACAGAGCATCATTAAAGGTTGGGGAGAACTGTACTGACTGCTTATTTTGCCCTGGAGGTTTTCACAATTTGCTTGTTATGACATTGTCAAATCCCATTTTGGCAGCCAGTGTGACTTCAGGCAGGGAATGAGCAGCAGGAGAGAACAAACCTTAATGCAGACCCTGGTTTAAAAAGAAAGCTGTAAAAATGCAGATCACAATGCAGATCTATTCTTCTGAAAAACCCATGCATTATTAAATTATTTGCCATTCAAATTTTGAAATGAATACCCTAAATATTAAAAATTACCACCTTGCCTAGAACATTTGCTTTCTAGGTTTCAGTGTTCTTCCTCCTGTCTGTTGATTGTTTCACTCTGTGAGGGTGGGTGGGCGTTCTGTTCCAGCTGTGTGATGGCTTAGTTACTAGAAACGCTTCCAAACATGAAATCTTAACCCTGCTTGTACAATGCTGGAGGAAGAATAAGCCTGAGATTAATCTGCATGCTGGGATCTTGTGCCCTGCTATGAGGGGAATGCTCAAAGGCAGTTGTACCTTTTTTTGACAGGATTAGGGAATCTTGTGGAGGCCGCAGCTACCCCTGAGGGATAACACCACCTGCCCAGAGGCAGCTGCAGATCGAAGCTCTGTTAGCAGCCAGCCAGCTCTGTTCTACCCCTTTCTGCTTCTATCTTTCACACTCCTTAAGTTTTTGTCACTCTTCCTCGATCCAGACATCTTCATTATGTGCTGTCCAAGGTTGGCTCCTGAGTAACCTGTAGGGGAATGCCCCGACTACGTCCTTTGTGCAATGCTTGTCCCCTCTGCGCCGTGGGTGAGTGCACTATAACCCAGCTGTGGGTAAGGACATGCCAAGTATTTAATGGGTCACCGAACTGGCAAGAAAGACAACGGTCAGTTTTTAAAGAACTCTTTAAAAGCAGCAGGTAAATGTAAAAACCTGCCTTGCTTTGACACTGTCATATTGTTTACATGTTGTCCTGTACACTTGAGGAAAGGAACACCAGCCCTTTTGGCCTATTGGGACGTCCAGTGGATCTCACACCAGAATTTCAGGAATAACAAGGAAGAAATAGGCTTCTACAAGAACTGAGCTGTGGAAAATGGGTCCTTGGATCTTACCCTGCTGCAGGAGAGCATTGCTGTCAGGGCTGGCGCTTCCAAGGGTGTGTGTCATAGAATCCTGGAATACGGGCATTTGGAAAGAAACCATCAGGATCATCAAGTTCAACTCCTGGCCCTGCACAGAAACCAAGAACCCACCCTGTGCCCAGGAGCATTGTCCAAACACTTCTTGAACTCAGACAGGCTCAGTGCTGTGACCATTGCCCTGGGAAGCCTGTTCCAGTGCTCAACCACCCTTTGGGTGAAATAACTTTTCGTGATAACCAACCTAAACCTGGCCTGACTCAGCTCCAGCCATTTCCTTGAGTCCTGTCATTAGTCCCCTGAGTAAAGAGATAGGTACCTGTCCCTCAGGAGAATGCTGAAAACTCTAATGAGGTCTGGCCTCAGTCTCCTCCAGGCTGAACAGACCAAATGCCCTCAGCCACTCCTCATACAGCTTCCCCTCCAGACCCTTCACCATCCTCGTGGCTTCCTTTGGATGCTCTCCAACAGCTTAATGTCTGTTACATGTTGTGGTCCCCAAAACTGCCCCCAGCACTCGAGGTGAGGCCACCCTAGTGCAGAGCAGAGCAGGACAATCCCCTCCCTTGCCTGGCCGGCAGTGCTGTCCCCGATGGCCCCCAGGACACAGTTGGCCATCCAGGCTCCAAGGCACTGCAGACTCAGATCCAGCTTGCCACCAACCAGGACCCCAGGTCCCTTTCCACAGCTCTGCTCTCCAGCCTCTCATTCCCCAGTCTATCCCCACCACCAGGAGTGTCCTGTCCCCGGTGCAGAATCCAGCCCTTGCCCTTGCTAAACTCCACATGGTTGGTGATCACTCACCTCTAATTTGTTGAGGCCTCTCTACCCTCGAGGGATTTGACAGCTCTTCTCAATTTAGTGTTGTTGGCAAACTTAATATTCCTTCCAGTCCTGCATCCAGGTCATTAATGAGGATGTTGAAGAGCACAGGGACAAGGATGGAGCCCTGCAGAACCCCGCTAGTGACCAGTGCCAGCCTGGTGTCACCCCAGTCAGTCACTGTCACCCTTTGTGTCCAACCTGTGAGCCAGTTGCTCACCCACCATGTAACATGGCTAGCCAGCTGTGGGCTGGACAGTTTGTCCAAAAGGTCTTTGGGAGAGACAGTATCCAAAGCTTTGCTGAAGTCCAAAAGATGACATCTACTGGCTTTCCTAGATCAGCCAGGTGGGTCACCCTGTCACAGAAGGAGATCAGATTCAACAAGCAGGACCTTCCCTTCATGAAGCTGTGCTGCCTGTGACTGATGCCTCTGTTGTCCTCCAGGAGTTTTTCAGTACTTCCCAAAATCATCTCTTCCATGATTTGGCCAGGCACTGAAGTGAGACTGACAGGCCTGTGGTTTCCAGGGTCCCAATTTTCTTCTTGAAAAGTGGGACAACATTCGCCAGCTTCCAGTCGGCTGGGACCCCTCCAGATTCCCAAGACTGTTCAAAAATCATAGAGAGGTTTTCCAATGACATCATCAGCATCTTGAGGATTCTCAGATGAATATGAGGCCCCATTGATTTGTAGGGATCCAGCTGGAGCAGCTGATCCCACGCAGGTTTGGCCTCGACTGGGAGTTGAACAGTCTCACAGTCACAGTCCTCCAGCTCAGGGCACTGAGACCCCCTTGGACCATCATCTGTGCTGAAGACAGAGGCAAAGGAACATTGAACACCTCTGCCATGTCTNAGAGAGGTTTTCCAATGACATCATCAGCATCTTGAGGATTCTCAGATGAATATGAGGCCCCATTGATTTGTAGGGATCCAGCTGGAGCAGCTGATCCCACGCAGGTTTGGCCTCGACTGGGAGTTGAACAGTCTCACAGTCACAGTCCTCCAGCTCAGGGCACTGAGACCCCCTTGGACCATCATCTGTGCTGAAGACAGAGGCAAAGGAACATTGAACACCTCTGCCATGTCTTTGTCCCTGTTCGTGAGGTGACCATCCTCATCCTGGAATGGGCCAGTGTATTTCTAATTTGCCTTTTGCCATTAATATATTTGAAAAAAACCTCTTTTTTATTGTTCTCCACGGTTCTGGCCAGTTTGATCTGCAGTTGAGCTTTGGCCACATGAATTTTCTCCTTACAGTGGCAGCAGTATTTCTGTATTCTTCCCATGTCACCTGACCTTGCTTCAACTGGGCAAACACCTTCCTTTTTCATTTTGTTCCCAAGAGAAGATCCCTGTTCAGCCAAGGAAGGGAAGGTGGTGTGAATGCCCCAAGCACCAAAGCAGCTTCAGCAGAGGTGACCACCAACCTGAAGCATCTTTGGTGGTCTTAATCTGCGTGCTCCATGCACACACCTGAGGTGCAACACCTGAACCAGCAACAGTCCATTTACTTCCACACTCTGTCTGCCATGGTGACAGGTAACAAAGCTGCACTCACTCCTTGTGATGGGAAGCTCAGTGGAGCAGGAGAATCCTGGAGTTTCTTGCACAGCAAAAACTGTGGGGTGAAAAAGTCAGCATTTGCCAGTAATTCCAGTCCTTCAGGTGCAGGTGTGATGTTTAGCACAAGGCAACTGCTGACAAAGTGTGACTCTGGCACGATCACATTTGCTGGGCTTGAAACACCAAACAGTTCTGAGCCGTGGGCTTGCTCAGGCCAGTGCAGTTCACATCCCTACATGACTTTTCTTTGAACTTATGGGTTCAGACGTTTCTGAAAGTTGCAGTGCCAATTTTAAAGGACTGAGGGGGGGACATATTGTTGTTTTATGCCTTTTAAAAATGCAATGTGTTGCTTAAGTCTGTGTAGATGCA
This sequence comes from Erpornis zantholeuca, assembly GCA_013400515.1. Taxonomy (NCBI): domain Eukaryota; kingdom Metazoa; phylum Chordata; class Aves; order Passeriformes; family Timaliidae; genus Erpornis; species Erpornis zantholeuca. The sequence continues at coordinate 181,653 of VZTN01000516.1, forward strand.
TTTGTATTATGCCAGGTAAAGCTCTCATCCCCAAGGGATCTGTTGGAGCTGCTGGTTTGTTTAGCAGGGGCTTGTGCTCATGGTGTCAGTGGTGTCTCTGTGTGGCTGAAGGTGCTGTGCCAGGAAATCTGAACTTCCCATGAGCTGCTTCCATGGGTGCTCTTCTGAGCCCTAGGAGGTGGATACAGAACTCACTTCAGCTGTTCTTTGGGAGAGGAAACTTGACAGCAGAAGTGTTGTGCATGTAGTAAACACACAGCAATGCCCAGAGAGAGCACATTAAAGAAAGATTAAAGCCTCAACTGTGACTTTCTTAAACGTGTTGAATTTGGTGGAACCTGAAGCGTTGCTTTTCTAGGTTCTCTGATCAGTTTTTAACCTTGTCTCTTCTCTATTTAAACACTCCTGGGCCATATCCTTTTGTACAAAGGAATCTTGAATATGTTTGTCAGAATCTCTCGTGTTTGACTCTTCTGTGCCAGTCAGTTTGTGTAGGAGCAGTGTCGTGGTGAGGAAACGGAGAGAGGGAAGGTTTATTGATACATTCTTTAGCTATCCAGGCTCCCAAATTTCCTGTCATAGATAGCTAGGCATAAGCAAGCACACTTGCTCTGTAACCACTGCAGATTCTTCCACAAGATTACTTAAAAAAACCTCCAACTTCTCCAACTCCTGGCATTTCTGGCCGAGGCTGAACAGCCTGGGAGCCTGCACAGTCTGTGTGTGTCCTCTCAGAGCAGGCTGCAGCTGCTGCCTTTTGGAAGAATGAAGAGGCAAAGGCTCACAAGACTCAGCTCTGTCAGGGTGAGGGGAGTCCTTGGAGAGCTGTCCCTGCCCTCTCTGGTGGCTGGGCAGCAGCTCAGTGAGGTGCCACTGCATTTGGCACATAGGGTTCAGTTTGCACAGCCTTAAAATCTAATATGGAAGCCTGACTGCTGTGCTGGGAAGGCCACACCTCTGCCTCTTAGAAGCACAGTGAGAAGATTCAGTGTGCAGAGCATTCTTCCATGCCTGTGAACTCTTCCATGGTGTGATATAAAGCAATTCCAGGTGAACCCTATGTTGGTGTGACACCCCTCACAGAAAAGCAGCCTGTTTACAATGGACTGCAGACATCACGATACCAGCAACCCTCTCCTGACTGCTCCACAGGGCACTTCTGCTGTGAAACAGTGTCTGTTCAGGCTGCCTGGGAATCAGGACTGGCATCTCCAGTTCTTCCACTTACTTGCCTCTGCCACTTTGGTGAGTCTTTGAGCAGTGAGGGAAATCCCTACCTCACAGGGCTGTTGTGAGGCTGAACTCTAATTGCTGTGTAAGATGCTTTGAAGCCATCCACCCACAAAAAGTGTTCCATTCATCCTGAGCAACCTGAGACTTCCGAGCCTGGTAGGAGCTTTTTGTAGCAGAAAACATTGGGGATGTTGTTCAGCACTCTTGGCCACGTGGTGTTCTGTGGTGGCCCTTCCAGAGCTGCTGTGTGGTACATAAATTGTAGCAGAACAAGATTTTTTGTTTTCACCAGGGTTGTACTGTTGCTGTTCCATGGCCTGCTCTAAACAGGAGGTCCTGCTAGAGCAGGATCTGGTCTTAAATGGGACTAGATGCAATTCTCTCCCAGGGAGTCAGCTTCACTGGCCTTACAGGAATGGGGGGAGCTGGTGCTTCCCAGGCCCTTGTTCCCGGCTGGGTGAGGGAGGAACAGTTAAAAGCTGTGCTCCCTTTGTGCCCAGCTCCATGTTTGTGGGAAGCTGGCTGGAGAGGTGGGCTCTGTGCTCTCATTTCTCCAGATTTCTGCTTCTTGGGGCATCCACGTTTCTTGTTCCAGCCCTGCTGCTTTTGTACTTGAGAGGCCCTGGATGCAGCTGGTCCAGCACCCTGGGGGCCCCTCATTTCCTTGAGCTCCAGAGCAGCAGCACAGCTTTGCCTCAGCCCCCTGGGGCTTTGGGGGCTGTCCTGTTCCCCAGGGATGGGCAGAGAGCCTCGGGCTGGGTGTCATTGTCACAGTCCTGCCTGCTCTGGGAAAGGTGAGGGGATTTGGGAGCTCTGGCTGTGCTTTAGAGCCTGCTGATGGACACAGGCTGTGAGAGTGCAGGAGGAAATGAGCCAGCACTCCATCAGAACCACAGATGTGGACAAGAGGCACCAGTCCCCACACCTGTTCCCTGCACAAGAGCAGGTGACACCGAGGAGCCTCTGGCAGACCTTCCTCCCCTTCCCAGCTCGTGTGTGCTGGCTCCAGTTTTTCTTCTCAGTTACCTCTCCAAATGCTTCAAGGAAAGACAGCAACCTCTTTCATAGTTCATAGTTAACCTCTGCTCTCCTCCCTGAGTCCCCAGCCATCGTGGGCTGGGAAGTGAGACTGTTGGCTGAATCCAATCTGAAATGCCTGTGTGGGCACATTGTAACGGGAGCTTTTTGGCATCCCCCTTGCAAAGGGGGGAAGGAAAGTGTTACCCATTCGTGTGACAGTCCCACTGTCAGCTCCAAGCCCTGCCACTGCCCTTAGCTGCTTTCATCACCCATCCAGCAGAGCTGGGATACTTGTCTTGTTTGGATGATTGTGGTTTTGCTTTTTATTTTAAATAAAATCAATTATTTTGCATTATCCTGTCACTTTCTTTCATACTGTGTTCTGAAAAAACCTTGCAGGTGTACACCTCTCTTTCCCAAAGTGCTAAATATGTCGGGGGACAACTCTGAGGGTGCTTGAGGGTTTGCACATCTGTGCTGGGGTGTGGTTTGGAAGCTGCTGGGGTTGCACTGGCTTTGGGAGGTGAGTTTTGTTGGGAGGTTTATTACCAGACTGCCCCACCTGCTCTTTGCCCCTGCCCTGGCCTCCCCAGTCTGTTTCACAAGAGGTTTCTGTGTTGTTTTTCTGGTGCCCCCTTGCACTGGTGAGAGGGGATTTCATCTTCAGGTGCCATGTGTGTTTTGGGAGGCCCACCAGGGTGATCAGAGGGATGGAGCACTTCTCCCATGAGGAAAGGCTGAGAGCAATGGGATTGTTCAGCCTGGAGAAGAGAAGCCTCTGGGGTGATCTAATTGGGGTCTTCTAGTATCTGAAGGGAACCTACAAGAAAGATGGGGAGAGTGCTTACAAGGACCTGGAATGACAGAACAAGGGGGAATGGCTTCAAACTAAAAGAGGGTGGGTTTAGCTTGGATATTAGGATTAAATTCTTCCCAGTGAGGGTGCTGAGGCCCTGGCAAAGGGTGCCCAGAGAAGCTGGGGCTATGCCAATCCTGGCAGTGTCCAAGGCCAGGTTGGATGGGGCTTAGAGCAATCTGGGATAGTGGAAGGTGTCCCTGCCCCTGGCAGGGGCGGCAAAAGATGAGCTTTAAGGTCCCTTCCAACCCAACCCATTCTGTGATTCCATGATTCTAAATAAGCCCCACAGTGCAGAGGGGCTCTGTAGAAGGGCTGCAGTCCAAGCAGAGGGGTTTGGGGCAGAGCTGCCTCAAGGAGCTTGGCTGTGAAGTGGAACAAAGACTGGGGAAGTGGAAAAACTTGTATATTTTGTCAGTGAGCTTTGTGGAAACCAGTAACTGTAGGTAAATAAGCTGGAAGAGAGTGTGGAACAGCAGCCCAGAGGCTTTTGAAATATTTATAACAATATATTGTAAAATGAAACATCTCAAAGAGTGTGGCTTTGTGGCAGCAGACAGGCAGCTCACTCATTTCCACATAAACCTCTGTCCTCCCCTTGCAGACACTGCTGGAAACATTCTTCTTCTTTAGTGTCACCTATAAAGCCTTTTCTTTTTCTCCTTTCCAGCTGCCCTTCAGCAGCTCTCCCCATGCCCAGCTCACCTTCCCTGCTCCATGCACAATTAGCAAATGAGCTCCTCCTCTCCTTGTGGGTGATCCAGGTGTGTCCGTGCCTGGCATTTAACAAGCCCCAATTCCAGAAAATGCTGTGAATTCATGGTGGCTGAAAACTGTGTACAGCCACTGTAGAAATGCTTTTATAACTGATCTCTCTTGCTTTTCAGTCTGGAGAGGCAAGTTGGGGTGCTTCAAGATAACCTCACTGTTCTTCCTCATTTGCAGGTACTGCTGGTACCTCCTGCAGTCCCTCTGTGGCCTTGCAATCAGAACTTGATTTATTTTTATTCCTCTTGATTTATCTACACATCTTCCATTTTGTGACAGTTGTGAAGGAGGACGACATGCTGATGTTTTAATTACTGCTGGGGAGCCCACAGGTTGGATGGCCTGTGCTCCCCCTTTGCCAATGTTCCTGCTCCTTTCCTCCAGAAGCAAATAACTCCTGCTTTTTCTTTTGTAGCAGTTGGAAAGCAAGTCATGGAGCAGGGCTGTGTCCCTCCTGCAGTGCCAGGCATGGCACTGAGCAGCTGCATGTTTAAGACTGGTTAGGGGTTGAATGAACAGGCTTGCATCACATTTTTTCCTTCAAGGCGCATAAAGACTCCTCTGTGGGGCTGCACCTCCTCAGGTTCTGGAGGAGTGTGGATTGAGGCAGGTAGAGCTGGTTGGGAATGTGTTCAGAGGGAAATAATCATTGCATGTCCCTTCTGGCCTGAGAGCTGGTGGCTCCCACCTGTGTGTGATGCCTGTGACCGTGTGTGTCCTGTCCTTCAGCAGAGGGGCCTGGAACTGGGGGCTGCCACTGGAACAAATCCATGTAACCTGCCCAGAGCAGCAGGAGGGGCAGGGCAGCTGGAGCAGCAGCAGCCGTGTCCTGCCGTGTCCCAGCTGTGCTGACAGGGAAAGACAGACCAGGGCTGCAGGAGAAATCTGGAATTGCTTTTCTGCTGCGGCACTGCCTTGTTTAGACCCAAGGCTGTGTCATTTCTCAGCTGTTCCACTGCAGCTCCTCCAGTATCCAGGAGCTTTCAGAATATCAGCTTGTATCAGTGTGCTCTCTGTCAGGGGCAAGGCCAGTTGTACTGGTTTAAGAAGACCCTCAACAACAGCTCAGAGCCTGCCCTGGCTTAGATTAGATGGTAAAATGAATTGAGATGTTGGGAGGGCTGTATGGGTGAGAGTAGAGGCCTTGCAAGCAGAGGGGTTAGTGAGAGGAGCTTAGGGAGAAGGTCCAGAAACAAACACTCCCAGGAGAGCTCTTGGGTTGGATTTTTTTGGTGGAAGCAAGGTACAGCCATCCCCACCCCTGGGCTGAGCTCTGCTGCTCATGGATTGAACTCAAATCTCCCCAAGCCAGCACACAGGCAGGTGCCAGAAGGCAAATGAGAAGCCAGCCAGGTAGGGGAGTGACCTCCAAGCCTGAATAACAGCGAGTATAGGGGCATTTCTTGGGATAGCTTCTCATTTCTGGCATCAAGACAGAGAGGGCTGTGTTCTTGGCAAGGAAAAAGTGGTATCTGTGACGAGGAGCATGACTGGGGCTTGCAGAAATAATCTGAGTTTGGGCCAGTTATAAGACTGGTCTGTGCTCAAACTTTATGAGAGGGAAAATGGGTTCTGGGAGGATCTGGGAACATAAGATCCTGTCCTTTCCCCTTGGAAAGCAACATGTATCAGCTCAGCTCACCTCACTGCAGTCTTGTGGAGCCGCACTTGGGTCATGGCTGGGATGCAGAGGCAGGTGTGGGAGCTCAGTGACCTCCTTGCTTTGGGTGGGAGGGAAGCAGAGGACCTCGGAACAGCGCTTGCCTGTAGCCAGAGACAACGTGTGGTGCGTTAGATCTTTTTCGTGTGTCCAGAAGGCTCTCCCGACTGTCCCACACCCCATTCCTGCATCCTGGGAACGCTGCCACCCGGGCAGCAGGAGCCAGCCCAGCTCTGTCCCTCCCGCAGGCAGATTTGCAGCGCAGCATTTTCCGTGCCGCGGCTGTTTCCCGGAGCAGTTGTCACCGCGGCTCTCCTGAATCCCCCTTTGTTGGCAAAGCTCCTCAGCTGCTGCCTGGAGCTGGTGAAAGCGGCTTCTGTGCGGTGCCGGGGCTCTGGGACCGTCCCCAGACCGCCCCTGACCGCCCGAGGCTCTCGGGAACCATCCCCTGCCCGGCCGGGCCTCTCGGGGACCGTCTCCAGCCATTGCCTGCACGAAAAGGGTTCTCGGGGACTATCTCTTGCTCTGCCGGGGCTCTCGGGGACCGTCCCCAGCCATCCCCTACTCGCCTTCGCCGGGGCCCTTCGGGACTATTCTCTGTCCGACCGGGACTCTCGGGAAGCGGTTCCCAGCCATCCCAGCCAGACCGGGGCTCTCGGGAAGCGGTTCCCAGCCATCCCGGCCCGCCGGGCGCTGCAGGGCGGTTCTCCTCCCGAGAGAGGGCAGCGCGCTCCAGCTGCTGCTGCCCCGCTCCCGGCTTAGCCCGAGCCTGGGCTGGGGCTGGGGCTTGGGCGGGGGTACCGTGCCCAGACGAACGCCTCCCCGAGCCCCTCCTGCCAGCAAACTCCCAGCTCGTGTCTCCCGGGGCTGGCGGGCAGGCCCAGGGCAGAGATCCCTGGCTGGGAGCCTGCCTGGCTGACCTGGTGTGTGAATCCATCCCCTCCTGTCCTGCACCGTGCGTGATGAAGCTGGAGGCACCACTCGTGCCTTGTAAGAACCCCAGAGACACCTCTGTGTCTCCCAGCAGGAGCTTCGGCCAGGGACCAGGCCAAGTTTATTCCACCAGTCCCCTCTGGAGAGCCGTGGAGGGGACAAGTCGGCATAAGGACCTGCTGGGCCTAAATTCTGCTGGGGGGATCATCCCCGTCAGATCACATTCTGCAGGAGAAACTCTCACCCCAAACCTAGGCATGGGGAGCTGAGCTCTGTTGCTGATCCTGTCACCTCGTTACTGCATGAGTTTGGCTCAGTTAGAGCAGCTCTTTTGGCAGGCGTGTCCTTGCTGCTCCTGGCTGTTCTCTCAAGACCAGGAGCATTGTTTTTCAGAGACATCCAAACCCTGCAGCTCTCACAACTCCTGCGAGTGCCACAGGTTCCAGCAACCTGAGAGGGAATCGCTGCAGGTCCAGAGCCAGGAGCTGCTATTGAGCACCTCTGAGGCTCCTGTTGATTCTCTTGTCAGGGATTCCAGCCTCAGGAGAAGCTGTCAGGACCAGCTTCTTTTATTTTAAGGCAGTGATAAATCCTGCTCGGGAGGGTGCTGGCTGAAGTGCTCTTGTCTCCGTGCTGGGTTAATGCAAGCCACATGCTGCTGCATTCCTGAGCGGGCAAACACCCTCCAACACACTTCCAACCAAGAGTCGTGGAAAATTTATACTGCCAGGGAGAAAAAGCAGGAGGTGTCCTGGGTGTTGGCAGGAATCAAGGGCACTCTGACTGCTGGAAATGTGTGTAACACCAAACACCCCATGTCACCCTATTAGCAGCTCACAGTGGCCAGTTTCTGTCAGTCTCACCCAGAATTCCCCTTGGTGCTCAGAACTGACACTCCACTGAGCCCAGGAGCAAGGACCCAGCCCCTGGAGCTTCCCCACCCTGGTTGTGTCTCTGGCCGTGAGCAATTTCCGGGGAGAAGCCTCTGAAAGAAAATGATGCACTGGACTCGGGGTGATGCCTTCACGGCTACTGGGATTTGGACAAGTAGGGGAGAAGGGTCCAAATACACGTGGAAAAAGCTGCTGAACCAAACAGCGCTGTGATGCTGCCAATCTCCGGGTGATTTGGCTGAGCTCTAGGGCAGCTCTGACGATCGGGACCCAGGAAATGAAAAGCTCTGCGGGAGAAGGGGAGATAAGTACCGTGGTTGGTTGTTGCTAAGAATACAATTATCCATATGCTAACGATTGCCTGCCTGATAGGATTACCAATAAAGACAAACGCAGTGAGGATCATGGCTTCACTTCCTTCCTCCCACCCGGGCATTTAATCCCATCTTTGTTTGAGTTTTGTCTTTGGTCAGTCAATAAAAAAACTCTGCTCCTGGCGGTATCTCCAGAGCCTTTTCCCTGCAAGAAACTGTCTGGGGTGAATTCCCATGTCTGCTCCCCTCGCATGCATCCAGCTCCGTGCTGGTTTTGCCCTGGCAGCAATACCTTAGGCCTTCTAATTTCAGCCTGCTTTGTAAAAGGTCGGCTAATCCTCCCAGCAGTCTCGAGGGGCAGGAAATCCTCGGTGGCAGAGTCTGGAGGGACCTGACAATTCCTTGGCCACTCTCCTTGCCAGCTTGTGATGGCTTTTGGGCACATCCTAGTATTTGAGCCTCCTGTTTTTCAGACCTCCCAGCAGGAAGATGCTCGGGGGGAGGCTCTGGCAGCCCAGCTGCTCTGGGCACCAACTTTACCTGGTGGGTACAACAGCAGTTCATGGCACAAATATCAGGCCACTGATATCGCCTGCAGCTCCTGGAGAAGGTGGAGTGATGCTCTGGAGCTTGGCATGGATGTGCTGCCAAATGCTGCTCACCCAGGGGAGTCAGGACAGCCATCCTGGCCCTGAGAGCCCCTCCACTACCCAGCCAAGGGCTAACCACGTGCAAATGCTCATTAAACACTGCCCCGAGGCCAGCTCACACTCCAGGGTGTCAGAGCTCACCAAGCCCTGCGTGCCTGTCCGCCCGCTGGGAGCATCCTGGGAGACGGACACCTTCCCATCGTTACGAATGGGACCTGTTAACGAGAGACGGGACAAGAGGAAGTGTCCTCAAGTTGCGCCACAGGAGGCTTAGATTGGGTATTAGGAACAAATTTCTTCACTGAAGGGAGTGATGATCTTAGAAATCTTTTCCAATGTAAATGATTCTAGGATTTGACGATGTAAGCCGCTGCCGAGCAGTTTGGGAATGACTTTGTGGGTATAAGGTAGCGTCTAATGAAAGATCCCCTTGTCCCAAGCTGGACTGTCGCACCAGNGTATTAGGAACAAATTTCTTCACTGAAGGGAGGGATGATCTTAGAAATCTTTTCCAATGTAAATGATTCTAGGATTTGACGATGTAAGCCGCTGCCGAGCAGTTTGGGAATGACTTTGTGGGTATAAGGTAGCGTCTAATGAAAGATCCCCTTGTCCCAAGCTGGACTGTCGCACCAGGCAGAGCCGGGTTGCTCGCAGCCCAAGCGTTCCTCTCCCGGTCACCCCTTCCCAAATCCCGTCCCTGGGTGCGGGTGGCTGCGGGCGCGCATCCCC
>VZTN01000516.1:190989-362642 GCA_013400515.1 Erpornis zantholeuca
GAGAGCATCCCCCGGCAGCCGCCCGCCGAGCCCCGGCAGCAGCCCGCCGAGCCCCAGCAGCCCGGGCACCGGGAGGATGCGGAGAGCAAGGTAAGGCCGGCTCCCCGAGGAGCCTCGCCCGGGACCGCCGGGGTCCCTCCAACCCTCCCCGCGTTGTCTCTTCTCCAGACCTCCGTCCCCGCGGGCGGCGGGGAGGGAGCAGCGCTCGGGGTTTTCCCCTAAAATAAGAGCGGTCCCAGCAAAACGCATGCTTTGTCTTCGGGTGGGGACGAGCCCGTTGTCCCCGAGGGAGGCAGCGGTTCTGGGGGGGTTTCTGGCTCCTTCCCACCCCCGTCCCCCAAGGAACGCTCCTAGAAATAATCAAGAAAGTGAAGATTTAAGGGAAGAGAAGCGTATGTCAGTGTAAGCCTCTCCTGTGTGCACATCTAACCCCCGGGAGTCTTTTCCTTTGCCCAAGAGCTTATCCAGGTGCTGGGGTATGTGCGTGTGTTTGTTCTTCCCGTCCGCATCCCTTTTCTGTGGGTTACAGCAAACTCTCCCCGTGCCAGCGCGGGTTCCTTGCGCTGTCCCTGCCTGCCCCAGGGAAAGGACCGCCCCACTCCTGCCCAGCCCCAGCAGGATGCTGGCCCCAAGCTCTGACCCCTGGCTGAACTGGGGGGGGCTGGGGGCGGCAGCGGTGCCTATAAACGCCCGGTAAATCCTCCTCCGCTGGATCTCGTTTAAAAATAAAAAGGCGACCCAGAGTCCATGGGAAGATCTTGTTCTGCTCTTGCCCAGCCCTAGATGGGACTCGGTGACAACCTGAGGTGCCTGAACTCCCTGCCTTGGTGGCCTTCTCCCATGTGGCCCCTTGTCCAAAGGCAGGGAAGGGAGTACTGTGGTGGCTCGGGAATGCGGGAGCAGTGCCGTGCGCCGGCAGCGTGTTTGGGCCGGGGCTGGCAGGGTTGGGGCCCAGTCGCCTCCTGGCTATTATTAGCAGCATTTGTAATCCTCAGCAACTGTATCCAGGCTGCCGGGCAGTGCGTAGACAGCCCTCGCCTTGGAAAGCATCTCCACTGACTCACTGGATGGCCTTGGGCAGGTCCCGGGGGCTTGCACACCCTGCTCTGAGCTGTGATGCTTTGCAACACCCAGGGGTGAGCCCTGGCCTGCTCTCGGGGTTGGGATGTGGCTCTGCCTCCCTGTGCCCCTCAGCACCTCCTCTTGTGGTTTCTGAGCCTTGGAGCTCTTCCTCTCCCCTTCCTGTTGCCTCTTGACACCAGCTCTTGAGCAGTCCCATCCATTGTCCCAGCACCCTGGAAACCACATCTGTTACTCTGTCCTGTGATTTATTGGTGCCTTTGAGTACCAGGATCTCTGGAGAGCTCCTGGGCCACTGTTAGCCAGCTGGATCCCGGCTGGGCCAGCTCAGCACCAAAGTTGGCCACTCAGCTGGAGCTGCTCTCCGGGCAGGTGCAGCACCCATTGGGACAGACAGCCAGATCCAGAGCTGCCAGAGCCCACAGGCTCCTCTGCTGCTAGGTCAAGTCTTGGGAATGTTTTCCTCCCCTCTGGCTGCTCTTCAGCCCTGATTTCTTTGAACAGGCACTGCTGCAATGCCTGTTGCCTTCAGAGAAGGGCTCAGGTCCTTTATCCTCGCTCAGCACAGGTGCAGTAACAGGGTTTTGTGTGCCTGGAATGAGTTCTTGCTCAAGAAACAGGGAGTTCTGTGTCCTCCAGAAGCTCAGCTGGGCTCTGTGGGACTGGGTCTCCTCACTGCCCTCAGCCCCTGTTACAGCAAAGGAGGCATTGGAGCTGAGAAGGGTCCTGGCCAGCTTTTCCTCCTGGGAAATTGTTCCCTCACTGTGGGAGCAAGGCAGAACAAGTCACCCTGGGCCTGAGCAGCATCCTTTTGGGAAGGACAGGGAGCAAGCACGTGTGGTCTGGGTGGTGGTGGGGAGTAGTGGGAGGGGGAGCGATGCTTCTCGCTGCTGAGTAAGTGTTTGGGAGCTGTGGCCTGCGCATGATCCCGCGGCTGCCAGCGCTGCCTGCCCAGGTTTGGCCGGCCCCGGGGCTGGGTGGCACGGCCGAGGGACTACGTGCGCTTCCAGCAGGCACCACACACGTGTGGCAGTGCCCAGTCTGCTGATCCAAGGGTTGGTCCTGTGGGCAGAGTGGGAGAGACCATCCACAGCTCTGCAGAGTCTCCCTGGATTCCCTGGTTTTGCTTCCTATGAACATCCTCAAAGCTGCTTCATCCTTCCCCTCCTCCAGCACCACTCAGGCCCAAGCCCAGCAGATATTACAGGCAGGGTTGGGACTGGCCCTGGGCAGAGCAGGGAGTGCTTTGCAGGCGGCTGCTGATGGAATTATTCCCTCTCCAGCCTGTCTTGGCTCGGCCGAGGGCTGCGGTCCCCTGATGTGACTCAGCAGACGAGGCTCCAGCCCCTGTCCTGCTGCTGGCTCCTGCAGGCTCAGGGCTTCTCAGCACATCAGCAAGCAGAGGGCTGTGCTCGGCACTCGGACAGCTTTCCTTATTTATTTTCTTTCCTTATTTATTTTCATTTCTTATTTTCTTTCCCCCTGTTCGCTTACCACGCGCAGTGCCAGCCTGGCTCGGATTCCCCGCAGCCATTAAACCATTCGACCAAAATGCAGATGGATGAACCCGCCCAGGGAGAGCAGCCTCGGTGTGTTAATGAGGGGCTGGAGCCGCGCATCCCGCTGCCTCCTCCTGCCCTGCTCCCCACCTGTGCAAACTGGGGTCTGCTGGGGCAGCTCTGTGTCCCAGCCTCCCTCCTGCTTCCATCTCCTGCAAGCGTGGTAAAATCGCTAAAACTGAAGGCTCCCTGCCCTTCTCTGCAGTTCATTGCAGCATCGTGCTCGGGACTACAAAATGAACCACTGGCAGAGTAGGAAAAGGAGCTCAGGAGTCCTTGTTTCCCTTAACTGCTGGTAGTGGTTCTGCTGGCTCCCATCACTGAAACAAACTTAATTAGTCTGTCGTTGTCTGTTCTCATCCCCATCCCCAGCTCGTTAACGGATGAGGCAGTGCTGTCAAAGCAATCCCCTAATGAAAAGCTGCTGGGTGGGAACGGCAGCGGCGCTGGAGCTGCGGAGCGTGGTTCTTGTGAGAAACGGTCAGAAACTTCAGCTCTCTAATGAGCCATTCTGGCCTGGAAGTGGCAGGTGGCAGGGACCGGGCAGGGTTTTCCGTGTTGGACCAGAGCCACTGCTGGGATACCATCCTGGCCAAAATGTGCTGGACATGGGGAGGGTGAGTGGGCAGTGCCAGGGCACGGCAGCCTGGCTGGTTGGCCAAGGGTTAATTGCAGCTGAGGGCTTCAAACAGAGCAGCAAGTGGGTGACCGTGGGGAGAGGGGACACGCAAACGCTGCCTGGGCAGGGCAGCTTGTGGGGCTGGATAGCAGAGGCACAAAGGCTTCATCTGTCGCTTCTGTCCAGCTCCTGGTGCATTTCCCTCTGCCTGCCACCCCAGTCTGTGCCTCCCTGGGGGCTCCCTCTGCACACACCAGGCAGCACAAACAACCTCTCTCCCACCAGGAGCCCTCTGTACATTTAAAAAGTCATCATTTCCCCCTCTGATACCTCCTGCCTGCCTTCCCTGTGCCGGAGGGGAGAGGGTGTCTAATTAAGTCTGGCTGTAATTGGCAGCTGTTCAGGCTGTATCTGCACTGCCAGCGGGCTGGGACAGGAGCTCCACCGTCCCACAGGGCACTGGGGAGGGATGTGCTGATGTGCTAGCCCCCGTCACAGCCTTGGCAGCGGCACTGCCGGGGAATGCAGGGCTCCCCACCCAGATCCCTGACTGCTCAGATGCACCCAGCTCTCACCCAGAGCAGCCTGTGCCAAGGACAAATGCATCATCTCTTGCAGTGGCTGGAAACTGGGAAGTGAGACAGGACGTGTGTCACCCCCGGGGAGCCTGTGCACGTTGTGCCCCCCCGAATGCCAGCCACGGGGCTGGTGCTGGGACGTGGCATGGGGCACCGTGGCTTTGGGGGCTGTGTTGTGTCCCCTACACAGGTCCAGGAGGTTGGGCTGCTTCTCAGGCCCTGCTGGGCTGGGCTAAGCCCTGGGAGCTGTGCCAGAGCTGTGGCACTGCTAGAGCAGAGGCCACAAGGACTCTTTGCCTCCTGAAGTGCCCAGTGAAGGGCTGCCAGGTGAGGGTCAGCTTTGCCTGCCACTGCTCCCAAGGATGCCATCCAGCTCACCTGGGCAGCCAGGGATGTGCTGATGTGTGGTGTTTGCTTCCCGGAGGCTGTAGCAGGAAGGGAATGAGGTGGCTGGATGTGATCCTGGGGGAGCCACGCTGGGATGTGGCAGTGCCTGCAGGGATGGGTGCTGCTGAGCTGGGCTCCTCACCCTGCTCTGGACACACCAGCATCTTCCTCATCAGCCCTGGCACCCCCCTCACTAAGGGCTGGATGGTTCCAGAGCTTCAGAAATGCTCTGCCCGCTCTGTGGCTTGTCCTCGCCTGTAGCAGTGACAGGGGAAGTGGCAGGAGCAGATGCTCCCACACTTTGGGGGGCTCAGACCTGCAAAACACCATCTCCCCATGAGGCACATCCTCTCCAGGCACCCCAGAGCTGGCAGGACCATCACCAGGGCTGGAAAACTGCTCTTGCTCTGTAGCTGCTGCTTCTCTGGCCAGGGGGAGGATGGAGAGCCCCAGTGGTGGGTGAAGGGGAGCTGCCGACAGAGCAGCTGCTTTACTCTGCTAAACTCTGCCCAACATTGTTATTGTTTAGTCTTTTTCTAAAGGTTTCTTCCTTCCCCTTTTCTCCTGGCTTTTCTCTTTCTGGCTGGCTCTCTCCTGTCTGCTTTCTTTCCCTCTTGCAATGTCTTGCATCAGGCTTGGAGCAGAAAGTGCAGCCATAAATGGCATCACACAGGGCCCGGGAGTTTAATCCAAGATAATTTTCTCCTCTTGCTTTGCAGCCTGGGATCTTCCCTTTTCCTGAAGCTGAAGCAGGGCACTTATTTGGCCCCAGCCTGCCCATAAGTGCCAGGGCTGTCCCTTCAGCTGAAAAAAGGGTGAGGGACACACCACCCCCAAAGTCTCTGGTCCTTTCTGAGAAAGAAGCCCATTGCTCAGAGGGATTTGCACCGGGGATGGAGGAAGTGGGGAGGAAATGGCCAGAAATGAGCTGAAAACCAGATGATGCCGTGCTGGGAAGCCTGGCTCCCACCTCCCGTAGGCTGGGAGAGGGTTCAGTGGTGGCAGAGCCATGAGAGGGCATTTTGGGGTCACGATGCCAAGCTCTTCTATCTGAGCCATCCTCCCCTGGGAGACTCGGTTGTCCGTGGTCAGTGCTGGCTGTGTCCAAAATGTCCCCGAAGGCTTGTCCTCGCTCTGCTTTGGTCCAAACCCTGCTGACAGAGTCAGCCTCACGCACGGGCATCTCGCTCGTGGCCACGGAGCCAAAGGGCAGCAGCGCGTTTGTGATGATCCAACAAATGCTTCGGCTCCGCAGCCACGAGCTGCCAAACGCCCGAGACAGATGGATCGCTGCCTTGTTATTTAAGGTGGATGACTTGCTGGATTTTAACCCTGGGCTTTCCGGAGCCCCGGGCGAGCCGTGCCCAGGTCCGGTTAAGGTGTAGCGGGGCACGGGATGCGCTGCGGGCTGGGCTGGCTCCGTGCCGCCCGCGGGCAGGGAGCGTTCCCAGCCCTGCGTGGCCCCGGGGCCAGGCAGCTGCCGCCCCACGCGTCCCCTGGGCTCGGCAATGAGATCTTTGTTCGCCGCAGCAGCTGCTCGGGGCGGCCCGTGTCAAGTCTCCTCCAGATGCTCCCGGATAATGACGTGCACGGCTCCCTGCAGTGCTGCTTCTCGCCTTTTTTTTCCCTGCGGGGAGGTTTCCGTGGCCGGTGCGCACCGAGGGGTGCTGCTCTGTGGGCTGTTAGACAGAGCACTCAGGTCCTTTCCTTCCTCAGCTCTTCCTTCCCTTACTCCCAGCTGCTCAAAACCGTCTCGCTGCATTTCCCCTGGGCTGTGCTCCCCACAGAGAGCAGTGCCTGGGGTGCCACGGTGTCCTCTTTGGTGTCTCCCAGCGCTGTCCCAACGCCTTCCCCCTCCCTGTTTGGGCTGCAGGGCGCTGCCCTCCTCTCGGAGCATCCCGCGGCTGCGAGGGAGCCGGGACAGCAGCACCCGCTGGCCATGGCAGGGCTGAGAGCTCTGAAATTTGGGGCTGCTCCAGGCAGAGAAGGCTCTCCCCTCCCCTCTGGCTCGCAGGGGCTGTGGGCACAGCCAGGCTCGAGGTGGAGCTTTGTCCCCGCTGTCATTTCCAGCCGGCCCAGAGGCTGCTCCCAGCCCGGCGCTGGTATTTTGCTGCAAGGCCAAGGGACATGGTGTCCCTGCTCCCTGCCCACGCGGATCCTCCTCCACAGCCCTCCAGGCACAGCAGGGAAACCTTCATCTGAGCAGGTTTTGGACAGGGAGAGCTGGCTGTGCACGGGAGTCGAGGCCATGCACAGCTGCTGTGGGGCCGAGAGGGCTGGGAAGCCCCAGGATTGCTGGGGGGGTTCCAGGGCGTATTTCCCTGTCACAGAGAAGGCAGCTGGCAGAGCATTAACAAACCAACCATGTCCTCTCCCTTCCTACTAATCCTGATTGCTGCATCAGCATCCCGGGACGCTGCCTCCGGCCCTGCCAGGCCACATGGACAGCCCAGCCTGGTGCTGGCAGAGCCAGTCCCCCTCTGCTGATGGCTCCTTGCTCTGGTGCCATCCCACGGGCTGGGGCTGCCACAGAGAGCAGCTCATGAGCCCCAAACCCTGGCTCCAGGGCTGGGCATGGGAGGTCTCTGGTGTTCCTCACTCCAGCAGCCGTGCCATGGCTTGGCACATGGATCAGAGGCAGCATCAGGGCTCGGGCACGGGGCAAGGTGGGCTATTGGCCACATGCAGAGATGTGTGCTGACGCTTCCAGGGCTGGTTGGTGCAGCACAGGGAGGGCTCAGGGGTGTTCGTGCTCAAGGCTTTTGTCCTTTTCCAGATACCACCGTTGGGTGCCTCGCCTGGAGCCAATGTCGGGCACACAGGACAAGCAGAGGACACGTGTGGCCATGCAGCACTTTCCAGCCACGCAGAGGTACGTGGGAGGGAGAGCCAGCCTGGGGAGGGTGGCACAGCACACACTGTGTGTGGGACGTTGTCCCAGGGTGGCAGTGGCCATGGGGATGGGGGCAAAGCTTTGCCTGCTCTTCTCCCCTGGTGGGGTTGGATGGCCTCTTAATGACTCGGCCCATTTGAAACAGAAAGAAATGGTGTTCCAGGTGCAGGTGTACTTCTCAGAGGTGGAGGGAGCGGTGCCCCAGGGATGGGGGTCAGTGCCCTCTGAGGCAGCTGGACCACGATGGCTGCAGGAGGGAGCAGCCCCAGAAAGGCAGAGGGACAGAGATGTGGAGTTTGGGGCCACAGCACGGGGGGAAGGGAGGTGCTGGCATCTGCCTCCGAGCCATCCAAGCAGAAAAGTGTTGTGCTGTAGGGAGCTCCAGGCTGCCACGAGCAGGGGTGCCCAGACGGCTCCGGCACGCTGCTGTCGCCTGCCATCCTGGCATCCCTGCCTCTTCCCTCTCTGCTCCTGTCAAGTGCCTCTTCCTCTGTGTTGGAGCAGATATATTTTCCCTCCTTGGAGGTTTGCCACCCAAATTTCCTGCTTGCACTCATTGTTAAATGCTCAGTTCCTAACACCCAGGCAAGGAAGAGGCTAAAATCCCCCTCCTTGTGTCTGCTCCTGGAAGGTTGGGTCTCCCAGGGGATGTCCCAGCTCTCAGGGAGAGATGGATGTGATGGGGAACTGCTGCCCTGGGCTTGTGGCCGAGTCACCAGAGCTGAGTATCCCCTCCCTGAGGCCACTCCTTTGGGTGCCTCCCCATCCATCCTCAGGGGAAGTCTGGGTGTCCAGCAGGAAGTGCCCATGTTTGGAAGTGTGGCCTAAAATAGCCATGGCTGCAGAGGGCGAGGGTCCTGGTGGCATCTCCTTCTGGGGAACAGAGTGGCCAGAGGAGGCCAAGTGGCTGTGAATAATGCACATTCCTCCCTGATGACAAACTAACCCAGTTCTGGGCTGGGGCTGTGCTCCAGCAGCTCCTCCAAAGCACTGCCCTGCAAAGCCAGCACCCAATTCTCTGCAGGGTCCTTCTTGGGTCAGCATAATTCCCCTTGGGTCTCCTTCACCCCAGCTTTTCCCACACCTCCCCTGATGATGTGGGGCTTGGCAGCCTCCCTCTGTGCTCCTGCTCCCCTCAGGTGCTTTGCCCTTCTGCCAACCCATGGGATGCACAGGGCCAGGGATGCAGGAGGACACCCCGCGGTGCTGGTGACCCCCGGGCTCAGCTCACAGGGATTTGCAGCTGAGGCACAGGGCTGTGCCAGAGGAAATCACTCATGCAGGGGCTCTGCCACGTGTCTTTGTCTTATCTCCAGAGCTGGAGTGCTCCCCCTTTTCCCTGCTTGCAGTTTCTGCACAGGACAAGGAATCTGGGCTTTACTGTTTGTTGTACCTGGTAGAAGAGAACCCCAAAACTTTCCAAATTGTTTTGCATTTAACAGAACCCCAAAACATGCTGTTGCTGCTCCTGCCTGTGCTCCAGACACCAGCTGTGGATGGCTCCTGGAGGGGTCTCAGCACAACCCCCCCATGCTGCCTTCGACCACTGGGCCTGACTGCTGAATGCCTCTGTGCTTCAGAGCAGCTGCTCAGCCCATGGCTGCTAGGGGGCTTTGGCTAGGGATCCACTTTTTCCTAATGCCAGGAGTGTCTGTCCAAGCCTGGCCTGGGGGCACAGAGAAGTCCCCGTGGCCCTTGGCTCAGCCTGTCCCTGGGCAGGAGGGGTGGTGAGGGTGCAGCCAGGACAAGGGTGCTCAGGCACAAGGCTCTTCTTAAAAACCTTAATCTCTTCAGTTATGGGGAGGCACTTGCATTTCACAGCCTTTGGGTGGTCCAGATGCCTGTGGCTGAGTGGTGAGAGGAAAGCAGACTAATAAACCACTCATTAACGAGCATCCTTTTGTCCTGTTCCATGGAGGAAGCAGGGGAGGGGTGCTCAGCCCTCCCACAGGAGCTCCAGGCTCTGCATCCCAGCCCTGCCCCAACCAAACCCGGGTTATTCAGCACAGCACCTTCTCCTCATGGTTGCTCTGTTTTTAACTCCTCCAGGAGGAAGAGGTGGACTCAGAAAACGAGAAGCTGGTGGTGAGAGAGCCGGAGGATGAGGATGGTGAGTGCCAAGCAAGCCAGAACTCTGCGGGGAGATTATGGACAGGGCTGAAGCCCTGAGTGCTTGGGGATGGTCTCCTTCCTCCAGGAAACATAGAGGAAATTCCTACCCCTTCCCCAGATGCCTTTGGCTCTTTGCCATGGGGTAGCTTTGTGATGCAGCTGCTCCAAAAGCTCCTTGCTCGCATCCAGGACAATCTCCAGGGGCTTTAGTCAGAGCCACGTTTAACTGATTAGCCAATTAGTTGATTGGAAAATGATTAATTGACTAATTGGGGTGACAACTGCTACACTCCTAAGAAAATGAAACAGATGGTGCCGAGCAGGAATGTGTGTCTGAAGGGGACTTGGCTCTCCTGAGCAGCCCTGGAGATGCTGGGATGTCCCCAGGAGTCCTGGCTTGGGGTGGCTGGGGACAGCTGGGGCAGCAGGAGGCCTTGGGGTGCTCTCCCTTCCCTGCCCCACTTTCTGCCTGGCTGTTTGAAGGTGCTGGGTGGCAATCCCCCAGCTTGGGAGGATTATGCCTAATGCCACAGAGAATCAAATTTTAATCCTGGTGCCATTTCTGCAAGGCAGGGGAAGCGCCTTTGGAGGTGGGACTCCCCAAATACCCTCATTCCACCCTGTTAGGCTTCCTCACAGCACCGGGGGTTGGGGATGTCACCATGGGAGGCTGTGGGAGGTCTGGTTTGAGAATTGATGGGTGTATCCTGCCAAATGGGTGCTCAGTAACGCTGCTCTGCCAGTGTCTGCCTCTGTGGCTTCAGCACAGGGACCACAGGGCATTGCTCCAAAGTGGCTGTGACTTGGGATCAGAAGATGATGGCCCCTGGCTGTGAGTCCTGGCTAGCACTGTGCCCTCCCTAAGCACCTCCTCCTGCAGGCAGCCCCTGACTCCTCTCCTGAATTACTCACAGCATTTCTGAAGTGTTTGGTACCAGGGCTGGGCAAAGTGCTGGCCCAGCCTGGTGAGGAGACAGTGGGATGCAGCTGGGAATGCCCTGGATTTGCTGGGATCAGCCCTGCTCCATCCTTCCCTGTCTCCTGTGTGTCCTGGCCCCACTCAACCCATCAGCAGAGATTCCCCTGGGGCATGTGGTGATCCTGCAGGCATCTGTCACCAGCCTGGGATGCTGCCTGTGACCAAAACCACCGGAGCTGCCTTCCCTCCACTTCAGGCAGGGAGCTGGCAGGGATAACATGGATCATGCCAGAGCAAGCATGTTCAGGGGAGAAGTGCACTCTTGGGGCTGCTCTCACCCTGCCAGCTCAGGGTCACAGCACTGCCAAGGCGAGGGCAGAGAGATGAAAGACAAATGTTTGCTTTAATATGAACTCATGGAGGCTCTCAGTAAGTAGGTCACCTCCTATTCCTGTAGTGTTCTCCCAGTGTACATAAAAACCCAGGCTCCCCTTTGCTGTGCGTTTCCTGAAGTTTGTTTTCAATCTGCAAAGAAAGTTCCTGAGCTCAAAAAACAGCCAGAGGTTTCCAAAGCCACACACTGTCTCCTTTTTTTAATCACACCATGTGGGCAGGGAGATGGGTACCCTCCTTGCCTCCCTCCTCCCTTATTATTTTCTGGTGAGGTGGCAACTAAACTGCTCTTTTTGGGCCAGTCTAAGTCCCAAATCTCACTTGATTTGGCAGAAAACCACGTGAGGGAAGCAATCTTAATTGTCCTTGAAATCAGCCAAGCTTTACAAAGGTAATGAACAGCTCCTGCTCTGCACCAGCATCAGGAACAGGATGCCACACCCTCTTTTTTTTTCCTTTCTCCTAATATCTCCCAAAGCAGCAGCCAGCTGAATTTTCTTTCCGTGCACTTTTATGGTCACCCAAAGTGCTGATAAGCTGCAGCATTACTGCTTGTTTCCAGCTGGCCAGGTTTATTTGTTTGCCCATGGGGAGGGTTTCCCACCAAGGGAAGTGGAATGTGGCCAAGCTGAATGTCTGGGGCTGCAGACCACAGCTTTGGGCTGCTTATGTTCACACATTTGTGACAAAGCTGGATAAAGGGTTTGCATCCCCTGGGAGCCCCAATGGCATTTAAGGATTACAGAAACACTTTGGATCAGTAATTGAGCAGTGACCCAGCAGGACTTCCCAAGGAAGCTCCCCAAGATCAGGAACCTGGAGATGTAAAGGAGTGAGGCAATGTGGGCATTAGCAGGGAGGAGGTCTCTGTAATTCCCATCCCACTCCCAGGCACGATCATTCCAGTGTCTCCCCGTGAAGCCTTGCACTGCTTGTTTCTGAGACCTCTGGTTCCCCCAGTGACAAAATGAGGCTCTGACTTGCCTTTAATGAGGGAGTCCCCAAGGTCTGGCAACAGCTGAATGTGAGCACGAGCTTGGGGTTGGAGAAATCCTGAAATCAAGGTACTGGACACAAGGAGAAAAATCCTTGAGGGAAATATTGATTGGAAAAGAGAGGGGAGCTACTGATGCTGAAGCCTGGGTGTGAGGAAGGGAGGGGAGGGGCTGTGAGGGGTTTTTCATTTGGGCAGGTGGAGGAGGAGAGACAATATGGCCACAACAGCAGTGGAGAGGATGGGAAGGGGCTTCCTGTGTTACTGGGGAGAGAGGATCCATCCATGTGTTATGTACAAGGTGGGGCTTTCTGTCCTGCCAGGGGAGTTTCACCCCTTTAGGGGTCCTGCTGGTGCTGGTAGGTATCATCCTGGATACTGGTTTGTGGATAATGTGCAATTGTTCAGGGCCATGCAGATGATGAAGTAACATCTTCCTTTTGTGCACCCCTTGGAAGCACCTCCAGAGCTCTGAGGGTTGGGGAAGCAGCAGATATTTCTGGGAACGTGGAAACAGCAGTGCTGGATGGTTGGATGTGAAGCAGCCAAGTCCTGCAGTCCTTGGGAGATAAAAGCTCTCAGATAAGCAGCCCACAGATAACCCACAAAGGCGACTACCCCAAGCAGCAGCTCCTCCTGGGCTGCCTTTTGGATTGACCTCCCCTCCTGTTGTTTTCTCCCATCTGCAGGAAGATAAAGCACGGGAGAGGTTTTTAAAAGCAAATAGTGCTCGAACAAAATCCGATTGGAAAAGGATCGGCTTTGGCTCAGAGTCTGTGAGCTTTGGTGCTCTAATTAGCACAGGGCTCAGGCTGGCGAGCCGGGTGGGAGAGCACCCAGGAGAAGGAGTCCTTGGTTTCCTCTTCAGGTCTGGTCACAGAGGCACTTGGACCTGGCTGTGTTGGTGCTCCTGGGGCTGCCGTGGCTCAGTGCTGTTTGCAGCCCTGGGATTTGCCATGTGACATCTTCTTTCCACAAGCTTTGTCAAGGGCTGCAGGAGAGCTGCAGGTCTGCGTGGCCTGGGACACCATCCGTGAGCCCCAAAGGGCCCCTGGATGAGGAGAGGGAGGGAGGGAGGGAGGGAGGGAGGGAGAAGGAATGCAAGTCTGGAGAGGAGAAGCGGAAAATGCTGCAAGTTAATCAGGGCAGGATTAGCATGTCTTGATAAGCCAAGATGGGCCTGCAAGGCTTTGAATCCAGGGAGAACAATAGCATATGGTTCTTGTGCTGTAGGATTTACTGGGATCTGCTTCCAGCAGGCTGCTCGCTCTCAGCAGCCCTCGCTGTTTCCAGGGCTGGCTGTGGCCCAGCTCCTGCCATCCCCGGGCCAGCAGCACCTTGGCTGTCCTCTAGGATCCACACCACCTCCCCAGCAGTGCCCAGCTTTTCTGGAGATTGGAGCTAACTCAGGAGGAGTGCTGGGGTGGGCAGAGCATTTGGGGTGCAGGAGCAGAGGTCAGAGAGCACCCCAAGGGAACACCTCCACTGCTGTTGGTTGTGGCTCTCGGGAGGTCTCTGGTTCACAGATCTCTTGCTGTGTTTTTGTCTCCCCTCTCCAGCTGCAGATGAGATGTTTTCTTTTAAATACAGTCCTGGAAAGCTGAGGGGAAACCAGTACAAGTCAATGATGTCCAAAGAAGAACTAGAGGAAGAACAAAGGTAAGTTGAGCTTCCTTTTTCTTCTTGCCCAAGCCCACCTAGCTGACATACCCTTGGAGCAAGCTGGGTGTGCTCAGACCTCTCTCCCCACACCCTCAGCATCTCATTGCCCTGGAGTTCCAGATCTCTCCCACCCAGGAAGACATGACAACAAATAAAGTCACACTGCTTTAGGAGACAGAGGCACTGTGGCCCTAAATACCTTTGGAGCTCCTCTGGATGCTTAGACCAAATTTTCAGCGGATGCAGCTAGTGGATGCAGTATTTACCCTGATCCCATCAGTTCTGTGCTGATACATATCTGTTGAGAATCTGATCTCCAGTTACTTCCCTTCCCTTGGCCCTGTGGATGGCCTCCCAACCAAAGATGTGGGCATAGCTCAGAAATACTGGGGCAAAGTGAGGGAGTGCAAGGTTTTAGAGCTCATTGAGGTGGGGCCAACACTGGAAGTGTCCATTCCCAGGGCTGTCTCCTCAGCTGGATGTGGTGGGGCTTTAACAAGTAGTGGGCCTGGTAGAGATGGAGAATTGTCCATCTTGCACATTTTGCTGAAGTATCCTCCTGAGCCTCGCATGAAGAAAGGAAGAACCTGTCCTGACACTTAAAAAAGCATTCTGGCTCGAGATTCCCCAGCCTATACAAGGAATATCCCCACAGCTGAGGGCTCTGTGGCAGGCTGCTCCCTTACAGGTGTCTGCAGCCCAAACCCCTTCCCTGAGGGAGAGCTCCAAGGAACTGACTTCCCACTGGTGGCTCAGCAAGCCTGGGAGATGGTGTTCTCTCCACTGCTGTCCTGAGGGCTGTTGGACTCAATTCTCCACCCAGAGGTTGGATGTGAAGCAGCAGAGAGTGATGTCAGCAACAGAAATGAGCTCCATTTGTTACCCCTTGCCTGTCAAATCATGGTCGAAGTACCACCACAGCTGGCCTGGTGTAAAGAACCAAGCAGAAACTTGAGCACAGCAGGGAAGGCAGGGATGGGGGGATCACACCTCGCCCCTGGCTCAGGCATCTCCTGCTGGCAAACCCTGCCTTGACGCCCTTGGGCAGCATCTTTGTGATGCCACCAGCTGGGCTGGCTGAGGTTTATCTCTGTGATATGAGCAGGGCATTGTGGTAGGCAGAGTAAATCCAGAGACTTGCCCTGTTCTGGGGTCAGCAACAGAAATGAGCTCTGGTTTCCTCTGGCACGGGGTTGATTCTGCATTGGTGGCATTAGGAAAAAATGTTTGCTTTCTTCTTTTCCATGTATGTTTGTTGTGCCTGAAGCCCCCACCCTGTAAATCGCTGAGCAGGACTGTGAGTGTCACTGTATTTTTCACTTCAGGAGGGTAGTGGTGGGATGAACTGAGTGAATGCCAGGGACACCCATGGGGCTCAATGGGATTTACTTTTCAGGATCCTGCCAAACACCTATGCAAAAATCTACCTGCAGCTGGCAAATTCAAACCCTTTGCACCAGCAGCTCCATCCAAAGCAGCTGAGCAATCACTGCTCAGGTTTTCAGGGCCAGGAGTCATGCAGGGCCTTGGGCTGGTTCCTGTGTGGCAAAAATGCCCTTGTTGTCACCTGGGGACACTGAGGGGACATTGCCTAAGGACAGCGGTGGGACAGGGGTTTGTACTCTGGGCTGTAAAACAGGCTCCAGGGGGTGAGGGACCTGTCCTGAGCACATGGCAGTGCTCAGGCACCACTGCTCTTGTCTGTCTGGAGCAGTCCCAGGGCAGGACAGTGCACCCAGAACTGACAGTGCTTGGGCTTCGTGTCCCTCGGAGGCTCTCAGCAGCCCTCCCCACTGAGGGCCGTTGGCAGACGTGTTTCTCCTACTGCTCCTTTATTTTCTTCTCTTCCGTATTTGTGTTGTTCATTTCTTTAAGGCAGCTTTGTGAATTTTTTTTTGTCTCGCTTTGTTGCTGGCTTACTTTTCCCCCCCTCAAATCTTCACTGCGGCATCAGCAGCTTTTCATTGCAGGCCTCGCAGGTGGTGCAAGGGGGCAGGGCTGCTGCCAGGTAAGCTGGGCGAGCTGAGCACAGCGGCTCAGCCTTGTCCTGCATCCTTCTCCTTGTCCTTCCACCCCTCTCCCCCACTCCGTGCGCCCTGACCGTGCTGCTGACCTGCTGTGACCCGGGTTTGCCACCTTTATGTTGCAGGATTGAGCTGACCTCTGATCTCACATCTCTGTAGCAAGTACCTTAGGTCCTCGGCCACAAACATTCTTGCAAATCTTTTTGGTAAGGACACGCTGCTGCTTAGAGGTAGTGGTACCACTGATAACACCTGCTCGTGTCTTGGGTTATTTTGCTTTTGGGTTATTTTCCAGGGGAGGGGTTGTTTTGAGCTGCAGTTGGTTGCCTGTCCCACCTCCCTCCCCACCTCCCTGCCCTTCCCTCCTCATAACAGATTAATGAGTCCGCTCCCCTCTGCCTCCATCTCACTTTCCATGAGCACTCCAGAGGGAATGGGGGTCTCACGTTTGGATGCTCACCTCTTCCATCTTAGATGCCTGAAGCTGGACACCCCAACATCCCACAGCCACATCTTTGTACTGATTTGGGAAGCTGGGGCTGCTGCTGAGTGGGTGGTTAGTCCTAAGGTGTGTTACCAAAACTGAGACACGTTTAGTGTTCTTGTTTAGCTCTGTCACTCCTCCAACTTTCCCACGGACCAACAGGTTCCCATGGGAGGCAGCTCATAAGCAACATCCCAAAAATGCAAGTGGGTCCTCAGAGGCTACTTGCTGTGTGGTTGACAAGTCTGAATTTTGAGATTCCTTGATTTTGGAGATGCCATTGAAAATATTCCTCGCCTGTTCCAGGAGGAGCAGTAGAACTTCAGACAGGAGAGTACAGGGATGCAATAGATTTGGTTATTTAAGCAAAAAAACACTTCTGTTGTAACCTGTATCCCTGCAGAAGTTGTGGTTGTCCTGCCTACAATTCACTTGAGCCTTATGGCTTCCAACTGGTGCTAAATCTGGACTAAAAGGGGAAGGAATGTGACCTTTACTAAGTGATGCAACTTCCTGCTTCTAGTGACTTTAGCCTTAAAAATTAGAGTGCTCATGGAGGGAGTAAATCCTGTTGGCAAATACATCTGCTGGGGTGGTAGCTGTGCTTGATCACACCTGGTGGGTCACCAGTCCTTCTAGAACAGAAGCACGTAGCCTTTGCCCCCCTGGGGGAGAAAAACAGTCTGGGCAGGAAGGGGAAGAGTGCAGGGGAAGGATGCAGCCCCTGGTCCAGCCAGCACAGCTTATTCCCAAATCCTTGTCTTCTGCACCTGAGGCTTTTGGCCATCTGCTGCCAGCTGTAGCTGCCATGGTGCAAAGCTGTAGCTCAGGAAATGTGAGTCGTGGTGGTGCAGCTGCCCCTGCTCAGACAGGGCTGAGGTGTGGGTGTGAGACACAGCCAGGCTGCCTGAGAGGTGTCGCTGTCCTGGCTGGGCAGCTGCTGTGGAGGAGGGAGGAAGAATTCCCCAGTAGTGCCTTCAGGGCTTGGCTCTCGTGGATGGCTTGGAGTGGTCTCTGGCAGATGCTCTTCAAACCTCCCTAAAGGCTGAAAGAGGTTAGTGGGGATTTTTTCTGTCAGAAATGAGTATGGTCAGGGCTCTGCTGAGCATTAACAGCTGCAACAAGGTTCCACTCATAACAAAAGAGAAAACAACTGGAGAAATGACCCCCCTGGCTCTCTGCTTTCAGTTCTCTCTTTCCATGAGGCAAAGCAGGTCCCAGCCAAGCCTTGGTTGGCCTCAGTGATGTCAGTGTTGAGCTGTCTGTGCTTTCCTTGTCACTCTTGCCTAGGTGTGTTGGTGGTAGAAAGGAGAGAAGATCCCACCTGACAGGCTCTAGAAAGGTCTCTCCTTTCTGTCCCGTGTCTGGGATTGAGGAAGAGGTGGGGGTGAAGAGCCAAAAGCTGCCCCATGGCAAGACCCCTTGAACAGGGTCTGATGAATGGCACCAAACTGCTCAGACATGCTCTGCTGTTGGCAGGGGCACTCCTGGATGGAGCAGGAGATTCCCCCACACCACTGTCAGCTCCTGGAAGAGTGCAGGGAAGATAGGGACAGCTTCCCAGTTTCCCTGGCTAATGGGCTCAGTTCCCACAGGCAGGTGACCCTTTCAAGGAACAAACTCTCCTCCTGCCTCTCAATCCTCTCCTCTCACCTCCTGGCCAGCCACAGATGGGTGGAGGTGATACAGACTGGGTTTAAGCCTAGGGCTCAACTGCAAACTGGAATCCATGCAAGGGGAATTGGGTGGCTGTAAATATCAAGCTCAGCCCTTTTCTTGGTAGAAATTTAGTACTGGAAATTTAGCTGGGTTCAGAGTGCCTCTTGGAGATGCGGCACTGAAAAAAACTGGGCTTGGACCCTGGAATTTTAGCGAGGCAGGGTGTCCTGGTTCTAGGGAATGGCAGAGAGATCTTTCCCTGCTCTGCAAGGCATCCTGAATCAACGTGGGAAGCAGCTGTGGGTTGAGGAACAACCGTGGTGAAGTTTGAATTTCGAATGAGACAATGCTGGTGATGACAACTCTGGAGCACACAAGGGCAGGAAGCATCTGCAGGGGTTTAATGACTGTGTTGACAGACCTTGACCTATTTCAAACATCTCCACTAGTGGCACTCCAAAAATAGGTGGGTGGACAGGGCTGGGGGAGGTTGCATTTCAGGAGAGCTGTCCATTGGCATCTGTCCCTGTCCACCCCCTGCATTGCCATCACATAACCCTGGCTTGCCTGCTCGCTCCCCTCTCCGTACAGCATGGGATCTGGGCCTCCTTCTCCTCCCTCTCTTTTGCTAACCTTCCCCCCACCCAGTGCTTTGCTGTCCTGTCCTGTCCTGTCCAGCATGGTGCTTCTTTTGGATGAGGGGAAGCTGGTAAGTTTGGGCTTTTTTGGGGGGGAGTTTATTATTTGTTTGCTTCTCATCTTCTGCAGCACGATAGTCGTCCTGGGCTGAGGGAGGAGGAGTAGCAGCAAGAGGTGCAGAGCCCAGGGCCATGGGACTCTACAGGGCAGGGTGGCCACTACTTCCCTGCAGCCACCAGCCACAGGGATGGCACCAGCCATGGGCAAGGTTGCTTTCAGCTGCCCAAACACCCAGGGCATGAGGTGTATTTGCTTCCCACCTGCCTCTTGTAGTAAAGGGCACTGTATATTTGGGGATCCCTGCTGAGCTCCCCCTCATGCTCACTCTGGAGGTGCCCAGCTCCACTTGGTTGAGGAGGAAGTCTGCTGGTGGCCTGGTGCTGTTCCCTGCCTCCATACCCCCAGGGAAAACATCCTCTGACTGAGTTGGCAGCGGACTAGAGCCCTGGCCCTATTTATAGTCATGATTGAGTCATGAATCCCCAAAAGCTTTAAAAACAGAGTAACTCTGGATGCCTCCCTCAGAAAGCCAGGGAAGGGGAGGCCAGGAAGCCCCTTCCCCATCTCCTCCACTCCCATCCCAGAGAGGAAACCCTTGCAAACTCCCCCACAGCTTTTGCAGGGTGTGAGTTTCTGACCCTGCCTTGGCATGAGATTTCAGTTCAGACAGCAACTCTGCTTGAGCTCCTGGGGGTTTTTTTGGCTCAGGTCCTGAATTGTCCTGGCTTGTGGCTGCTTCTCTGTGTCTCCTTCACCCAGCACTCATGACTTGTCTTCATCTGCTTCTGCTTAACCTTGTGCAGCATGGGCAGCTGGCTGTTCTCTGCCTGCTAACTCCCTGGCAGCCCTGCTCTGCCTGCCCTGGGCTCCCCTGCAGCTGGGAGAGACGCAGGGATGCAGGGAATTGGGGCACCTCACCAGGCTGGGAGCAAACTGGTGTTCAGTGAGCTGGAGAGCAAACACTGAGTGATGGAGGAAAGTGCAGCCTCACCTGGCCATGGCTTTTCCCACTGCTGCAGTGTTGGCTGGGGTGGTCAGGAGTGTTGTAAGGCAATGGGCACATGACTGATGGATGAGCTGGTCAGGAGCACGAGTCACCTTCTGGCTGTGCCTTTTCAGCTGTTGCTCCTCTGGCTGGGAAACGTGGGAAGCTTCTGCCTCGAAACAGCTGTGGGCTGGGGGTGATAGAGCCCCCAATCCCACTGACTCCTCACCAGCCCTGTCCTAAAGGCAATGGGACTTGTGCTCCCTGATCATGCTGGTTCTGGCAGCCTTGAGGCACTGTAGGTATTTTCCAAAGCCCAGCTCACCTTACAACTTCTCTGTCTCACTGGAGAAATTTCAGATTCGTGTTGATGAAGCTCCTTTTGGTACCTCTCACTCAATCACACTTCTCTCTTCTAAGCTCTGTCTCCCTGGTCTGCCTTTAAGTCCTCTCTGTGTTTTACTGATTGGCTGAAGCAACTGATTCACACTTTTGGGACCACCAGGAAAGCTTAGATTTACTGTGTCATTCCTCATATTCTTCCTGCAATACCTCAAGACTGGGTTATAGTCACCACCAGAAATGAGATGGTAGCTGTCCCCATGGTAAAGAAACAGGGAAACAGTGGTGATGGGACCATGCCCAGCAGTGAGACAGCAGGGAACTTCCTGGGAAGAACTCAACCACCCATTGCTGGGTCTGCCCAGCACTAAGGGCTTTTGTTCCCTGCTCTTCATCCTCAAGGATCAGTCCTAGTTTGGAGTGAGAAGAATCTGGAGCCAGGTTGCTGTCCACCTTCCTTGACAGGATTTCAGAGCAGAGGACTCATGGTCGTGACAAGGTCCTGAGCCAGGGAAAGGAGCTGGGAATGCTCCATGCTTCTGAAAATCATATTTTTGAGTGAAACTGCTCCTGAAAAGAACACAAGCAGTTACTAGAGGTGGTTACAGTAGGATGCACTGGGCTCTCCTTAGAGTGAGTCAGGACTCCTTTGGAAAGCCATAGTCTATGAATGGGCTACAGATTTCCTGACCTGCTCTGGATCTTTGCACACACGAGAGATAAATGCACATGGGAACGCCACCAGTAAGCCCTGTTTGTCAGAGCTGAGGTGCTGTCTGCTCTCAAAAGCAAGAAGCCTTGTGTCAATACTGTGGCTGAGCTGGAGTGAGGGAATGCTCCTGAGGCCACCAGGACATGCAGTTTCTGTGCTACTTTGAGACGTTCAATCCCTGAGCTGCCCTCATACTCCAGGACCTGCTTTTGTCTGGGCTCCTTGTTCTCCAGCTGTTCCTTGCACAGAACTGTGTCTGACGCACCAGCTGACAAATCATGCTATTCAGTGACTTGGCCATTGGCTTGGGCAAGAGCAGAGATACCTGGATAATCTTTATCAGAAGAAACGATACAGCTTCTGGCAAAAGAAGGCCCCAACCTGGTTTGATTGATGAGCTTCTGGGGGCAAGTATGCTGATCCAAGGAGACTGGAGAGGAGGGAAGAGACAAGAAGAAGCAGTGGCTCAAATCACTGAGCCTCCATCCCAAGCTAATTAAGATTTTCAGGTTCCATGGCAGCAGTGCCAGAACTTATCAGCCTGGGGGGTTATATGGCCCCAATGTCCCAGAGAGCCTCATGCTCTTTAGTCCAATTCCCCTCACAGCTTGCTGCAGGAGCAGAAAGGGGTATCCCTGTTGTGCAGATGGGAATTTCTGGCTCTGATGGACATCCTCCACTAGGGTCATGCTGGTTTTGAGATCTTCTCACCCCAGGTGTCAGTCTGGCCCTGTGCTGGAGATGAGTATCCCTGTGAAGGACTCATCCACCCTCTCTGATGTCCCCCATCCCTCCCCACTCCAACTGTGGCACACTGGAGGGGACCTCCCCTCCTGGGCCCCCATGGCAACAAGCTAATGCCCTCACACGTGAAATCTGATTATGCTTGCGTGACTTGAGCGGGATGATCTGCTCCTCAGCACCGTGAATCCCGCGGAGCGATTATCCAATCTGGAAAATTTCCTTTCTTTGTCCTAATGGGACAGCCACGGAGCCTTGGCAACGTCGCTCCAGTAACCCCAGCATCTCCCACCCGGGATCCGGGTCACCAGCCACGCTCAGAAGGCTGCTGGAGAAGGCAAGATTTGGCAGAAGAGCAAGGAGGAAATGGGGCTGCTCCTCATCCTCACGCTGAGGAGTGAGGCAGGAGTAGGGGACTTTCAAACGTGGCTCAGGTGTTATGGACCATGAACCCTATTGAATCCAGGAGGAATGAGGCTGGGGTGTGTCTGGAAGTGTTTGTAGGGTAGGTGATGCGTGTTGTAGCTTCCCTCTACCCCAATGTGGGTCTCTGTGTACGTGGGCAGCTGTCCAGCCTTCTGCTGGGTGCTTCCTGATGTAGATGGTTCACCCATAAGAGATGCTGGGGCAGCAAGGGCAGAATGTCTGGAAGCTTCCAGCTGAGAACAAGGGATCACATTTTTTAGTCCCTGGCTCTCCTAAGAAGACCGGGAGGGAGTGCCTGGATGTCCCCACACATAAAACACATCTATTCATCTCACTCTCCTTCCCTGGGACACTCAGAGAGCTTCCCATTGAAAGGAATTGACCTGCAGGGAGTCTGGAGTTTTTACCTCCCTCCCTGGAACAGACTCATCTGTTGGAAGATTGGGAAAGGTCGAGCTGTTCAGGCACACTGCTCTGTGAAAGCAGCACTTGTTCCTGGCTCATCTGGCTACAGGTGGGAAGAGGAATTTGGGCTGAACAAGGCTGCCAGCAGCCCCAGGAGGTTCTGCACAGGACAGTGAGGCAGTAACCCCTGGAGTTAATCAGTTTGGCTTCTCCAGTTCTTATTAGTAGCTCAGAAGGGTTGTAACTTAGCTTGGTGCCAGACAAGAGGATTTGCACTTCCGATTGGGTTTCGACTATCCTGCTGCAGTTGATGAAGCAAAGTCCTTCTTAGAGGCATGAGGTTTGCAAACAGCAGCTTGTCCTGCCCTGAGGGGGAAGCTGCCTTGCCTTCCCCCCAACACACACACTGAGGGCTCCCCCTGCTCGTTTATGTGAATAGTAATGAACCAACCTGAGGGGTGGAATGACTGAAATGATTTCTCTCCCTCTTTCTCTTTGCAGACCTGAAGACTATATGAAGTTGTCCCTAGCCTCCTCCTAAAGGCATCCCTTGGCATCTTTAAAGGCTTGAGAGAAATACCAAAACCAACCAAACACACCCATAAGAGAAATCCATAAACCCTCAAAACTTGGGATCCCCTCTTGGTCTGAAGTTGAGTTCTTCAAAAACTCCTGTCAAGTTTGAGGAGATCCTGTTGAGTGGCTCCACGGACTGGGGCTGAGCCCAAGCAGTGACTTGAGTTGTGTTTGGGGGACTGGGAAGAACCTTCCTCCCTCTCCCCCAAACAAAACCCAAAGTGAACACTAAATATGCAGCAAGTCTATTAGTTGTTACATGTATTAGGCTACGAAATCCATGTTGTTCCTTTCCTGGGGTGGGCAAATCATAGCTCTTCTCTCAGACCAGCTGGAACCTTGTACCAGACTCTCGAGTTGTTTTATCCTGGGGCCAAACTCCTCTTTATTGCTGGGGGGTGGGAACTGCCTGTGATTTCCAGTGTTGTACAAAGCTGCTTTACTCTGAGGGACAAAGTGGGCTCCACGTGAGGGATGGCAGACGATGGCTGGGCTGACTCAAATCTTACTTCTGTAGTTATTTTAGCAGAGAGCTGATTCTGTAGGTAGACAGGAGACTCAAGAAATAATGAAGTTTGATAGTTTAGCTGTTCCGCTTGTGGTGGAGAGACCACTCTTCGGCTGCTGTTAATATCTGCACCCTCACTTTTCCCTGCTCCAGTTCCCAAGGGGAGAGACCCAAGAAAGTGTAGCTATGGCACCAGAGGTTCCCTCTGGCTCAGGATGAGATAGTGGGGGTCCTGGGACAGGCACACTCCCCATTCCTCTGCCTGCTTGCTGTTCCAGTGCCCTCTTCTCTTGCTGGTCCACAGGAGCCAGAGCTCAGCATTGCCCCTCAGCTCTGTCACACAGAGCAGATGAATTTGGCTGGGCATATGCTCAGTTTTAAATCAAACCCAGCTGGTTGTTGAGAGAGAGAAGAGGGTCCAAGTCCTCCAGTGACGTTGTAGAAACACCAGGCTGGGTGGGGATGTGTCCTTCAAAGCTTCTCTGTCACTGCCTCTTGGCTAATGCTGCAAACATATCAGGAACCCAATCGGCTGCTTTTTTTTTTTCCCTTTTTAATTCCTATGCAGACAATACTTGAAACCTTGTACACAGTTGTCCTTTCCAGCGCCTGGGGTTGGCAAACTCTTCATAAAAAGGCTCGTTTAAAGAACAGCAGGAGGCTTCAGCTTTGGAAGAGGCTGGGCTGCCCCTTCCCAGCTGACAACTGCAAGCGTGTTCAGTAGTTTGCATAAGAATTTAGGCACATCTGGACCCTCTGCTTCAACATCCCACTGGTACAGCCGCTGTCTCCCCTCGGTGCTGGCTGGCTGACTGTGTCCCAAGCACCCAACTATGCAAAGAATGCCTTATATCCGTTGTGTTTAAGTTACATGGCAATATGTACATCCAGCAAAGTCGGTAGTTAAGTCCAGATTTTTGCTAGTGGCAGCAAGTCAAACTCTTTCTTCAGCTCAAATGGCTGTCTGGGTATTTTTTACTTTTGTTTGTTTTTGTTTGTTTGTTTTGTATCTGATGGTGGCTCTTCTACAAAGGACTGTAATTCTAGTGGCTTGAATCTGTAAAAATTGCCTTTGTTTGGTCCAATAAACCTTTGAATAGTTTATTTGGTTTGTGCTTGTTCTCCCTGCCTCCAGCAGCTTGTAACTTCTTCCTCAAGAGATTTCTGTTGAAAATCTGGATTTTAGGTTAGAGGTACATTCTGCCCTCTTTGGACTTTTACCCCATTAATGATTACATTCCCATAAATTATCAGAGGGAAAGTCAGGGATATTCCCTTTTTTTCTGCTGAAGCAACGCTGTGTTGCAGCAGGATCCTGGTTTTGTTTGGCTGCAGAGCAATTAACAACATTCCCAATGCAGAGCTCTGCCCAGGATTTCAGCTGCTATGGACACGGGTGCTTAGCAGTTCCTAAACCCCAGATCTCTAACATACTATGGCTCACTGCCCCAAGCCTCCAGCTAACTGTAAAAGTCTTGGACTGAAATGTCTAAAAAGAGCCTAAGAGAGCTAAGTATGCAAATGTAATTGCCTATGAAAAAGAATTAGGCTGCTTCAAAAATCCCTAATTAATCTATTTTGTCAGCAATAAGTAAAATCCTGTTTGACCTCCTGAATCCAAATAGTTTTGAGGACAGCATTTATGAAAATAGAGAATGATTTTATTTGTGAATTGGGTATGTTTGATCTGAACTCATCCAAAAAAATACCCCAAACCAAACCAGGCTGGAGCACTACAAAATTGTTTTGCAAGGTCGCCTCTGATAGGAAAAGCTCCTCTTCAAACACAGTTTCATGTTTGTGGTGCCTCACTCTTCCTTCTCAGGCTCTTTTCTCCCTTTATCTTTGTTTTGCTGTCCCTTCGTAGTAGATTATGTAGTGTAACAGCAGTAACAGCTTTTTTTTTCTATTTTCCAAATGCACAATCATAATATTTAAAGCTGAGGGGAGAGCCAAAATGCATTCATGTTGTGCTTCAAAAAAAGTGAATATTGTCTGTGAGCCTCATTTTGGAGACAAGGAAATGGTCCTTTGGAGAGGTTTCAGCAGTGCCGATGTCTGTGAAATAAGGAGGGAGGGATGCAGACCTGTGTGAGCACTCCCAGCTCAGACACACTGCAGACCAAGGAGGCCAAGCTGGGTATTGAATTTCTCCACACCACACTGGCGATGTGCCCTCTGATGCCCAGCGGTGATCTAAAATAAAATATTGATCACTAATGACCCTGCTGCCCTTCCTCTCGTCTGGAAAGGGCAGCTGGATGCTCTTCTGGTAAGAAAAAAACATTAGAGAAGAGACAGAAAAATTCAGGCTTCCATAACCAAAAGATCTCACATCATTATCAGGATATGCAGGACCATTGCATTTTAATTGCAATAGAAAAGAACTGGCAAATGAACTTGCTGTAGCCAGGATCTGTTTTTTTCCTGCCCTGTTTGCTTCAGCAGTGCTGAGAGGACAGGCTGCTGTTCCTGCTTCTGCTGGGGCTTAGCCCAGGAGAGGGGAAAATGCCGAGCTGGAGCTTAGGAGCACGGGAAGAAGGTTCCTCTGCTCATTCCTGACTCTCTTCCACTGATCTTGTTCGTGGCGTGGTGGCTGCT
Source organism: Erpornis zantholeuca (assembly GCA_013400515.1). Taxonomy (NCBI): domain Eukaryota; kingdom Metazoa; phylum Chordata; class Aves; order Passeriformes; family Timaliidae; genus Erpornis; species Erpornis zantholeuca. The sequence continues at coordinate 216,348 of VZTN01000516.1, forward strand.
GGTGTGTTGATGCTGTCCCTTCTTTCAAGCAAAGATTGTGTCCTGGTTTTGCCTGTCAAGAGTTATTACTGCCCCTTCTGTTACTGGAGCAGGTGATAGCCCGTCCATACAGGCCTTGCAGGAAGACTATCCTGGGTTATCGAGTGGCGTGCATTTAAATGGATTAATTAAATGGCTTCAAGTCCTGTGTGGGAAGATGGTTGTGGCAGGAAAGAGGACCCTCACAGGGTGACCACGTGGGTTTTTAGCTTCTGTGTTTTTAGCCCACAGGAGGTCTAAAGATGCTGAATGAGTGGGAGGAGCTGGGATTGTGGCAGGTCTGTGCTCTGAGCTGGCACTGAGTTCTGGCCTCACACTCACGCAGGGACAAAACGAGCCTTGAAGCAAGAGGAACTACACCTGCCTTGTTACAGCCATAAAGCACCACATCCTCATTAGTTCTTTTCATCTCCCACAGGCGAGTCGGGAATGAGATGTGCTAGGCAATAGAGCAGCCTGATCCCAATAAGGAGTCTGGCAGTGGGAACATTCCATCCCTCAGCCAGCCCTTCCTGGAGCCACATGCACATTTCATTTTGCCCTAAAAGAGGATTTTGTCCATCAGTGCATGAGCTACCTGCAAACTAATGACACTCCTGTGCTGCCCTCCCCAAATAAAGCCCTGTCACAGATACCAATCTTCATGGGATGTACAGTGGTTAAGTGGTTCAGGGTAGGGAAAAATCAGGATATCCTCTGTTAGGGGGAGAAGGGTGTTAATCATCTACTATGGAATTGCCTGGGGATTAAAAATTGGAGCTGGGTGATCCACTGGTCAGCCTCTGCCCACACAGGGACCACCTCACTGCTGGACTGGCTACCTGGATCCATCTCACCATTTGACATTGGCAGACAAACTCGAATCAGAGCAAATTCCTATCTGTGATCTTACCTTCCAGTGGCTGATTACAGTCACGTCCACACTGGGAGGTAGTCTGCTCTCTAGTTTTAAGTTAGTATATACATTTAAAATTTAATAGCTATTCCTGAATTACTCTGTGGCTACGTCCTCTCATTGCAGAAGGAAAGTACACTGTGCTGTTCAATCTTACTCCAGGTTTGTTATGGAGTCTGCTAAATTGGGACATGTTGGGCTCATAAAATTCCACACGTTGAGAGTTACCTTGAAAGTCTGAGCACAGATAAGCCCTAAGGAACTCCAAAGCTAGCATTAGAGCAGGCTGGTTTATCTCCACGTTTACAGAGCTGCAGAGAGACGTGCAGGATGGTGGGATAGATGGGAAGGGGGAGGAAGGAGAACCAGAGGCTATCTCTGTCTTATCCCACACAGACAGATTTCCTGCAGTCAGTAAGGTCTGTACAGCGACCTGCCTTTGGCTCCGTGTTTCGTTTGACCGTGGTGTTCTTGCTCCTGGACTGGCTATTCCTACTTCTCCTTTTCTTCTTGACAGGGTTCAGAGAGAGCAGCTGGCTGCCATCTTCAGACTGATGAAGGAAAAAAGTGACACGTTCGGAGAGATGTCTGAAGGAGACATGAAGGAGCAGCTCAGACTGTATGATATATAACCCTTGCAGCCAGGGGAGGCTGTGCCCAAAAGCCATCTTGGCCCTTATTATGCAGGACACTGGAGGCTGTAGTGCTTTAAAAGTGTCTCAGTAGTTATTTTGCAGTTCCGGTTTGTTTTGCAAACACATATAGGCCTGTGATACATATTTCAAAAGACTTGTAATTCCTCAGCCTTTTTATCATTTTTCTTTGCAGAGCTATCATCTCACACAGAGATTCTTACCTCTTTCTGGCTGGGTCATATACCTCAGTCCTACAAAGCAGTTCAACTCACAACTTGTTTTCTGGCCATGCTTTATGCAATTGAACTTTCAAGTCTAGTCTTTCTGAGTTTGATATCTGAAGAAAGCCAAAGATGATGGGTGTAAAATGGAGGAAAATAATAGAATAACTCAGGTTGAAGGGTCCTGTAGTCCAACCTCCTGCTAAAAGGAGCATCGGTTGTGGGACCAAGGTGGATCACTCAGGGCTTTATCCTGTTGGGTCTTGAAAACCTCCAAAGATAGAGAGTGCACAACCTCTCTTGGCAGGGAGGCTCCCAACCTTACAGTTAGAAAACAAACAGCCAAAGGCAAGGCATTAGTGCTCTGATCAGGGCATGCTGCCTCTCATCTCCCTGGAAGGAACACTTCATCCTCCTTCACGCTGGCTTTTGGAAACCAACCCAGGTCAGTTCCGGCTGACCTCGTTGAGATCATCCTCACGCCTGAGGAAGCAGCAGCAAACTCCAACCTGGAAACACAAACATCTCCTCACCTCCTGACACTGGTGAAAGGAGCACAGAAAGGCTGCTGGGTTTATTAAAAGGATGGTTGTGTCCACCTCAGATCCTGCTCATCTCATACAAAATTATGTGGGAAACCACACACTTAGGAAATCTCTGTGAATTTATCAAGTGTTTTGACCAGCCCTTGGGGGTTTGGATAGAGTAAACCAATGAGCATTCCTAATTATAACTAAATGTCTTCTGGTGTGCTTATCTCTCCTATGAAATCCTGTTAAATACTTTCTCATCAGGAAGGATTTTCTCAGTTTTAATAACTGCTCACAAAGGGAGGCAACAGTTTCTGACCCAGTTTTAGGGAATGATCACCTAAAAAATGAGGTTTGCTTTATTTTGTGTAATCCTTTTCAGTCTGAGAAACCTAATATCTCGTTATCCAGTCGCTGTCTCCCACTACAGTGTGTTCTATAACAACAAATACTTAGACTTCTAAGAATCATTTTATCTTCTAATTGTTTTCACTTAGGTCAAAGAATATTTATAACAAAATCAAGCTAGTTTTACTACCAATCACAACTTAATCTAAATTTAATGTCTGAAAATTACCTCTTCTTATTCAACATGAACGAATTACGTGGGAAAAGGAGTCCCATGATGTAAAACATCACACTAGCTTGCTGTGTCCCCATGACAAGTTCCTTTGTCAAGCTAAGGGAGAAATGCAGTAAATTTATCTATGAGCTTGTCCCTAGCTCAAAACTGAAATCAGGATCTTTTCCAAAACTCTTCATGAAAGCAAACAAAGGAGAGATTTAGTTGATTTTTAGTCTTTGTCTTGCAGACTTTATAGTTTATTTCCAAAATATTTTTATATTTCTTATGTTATGGTTGGCTCTTCTCTGAATAGGAACATTTCTGGGAAAGCAAAAAAAATCCTCAAATGCTTCAGCTTCAGAATATGCCAGCAACGGTAACACTGAACAAAGGAGAGCAGCTGGAATTAAACCTGTCCTGTCCATACCAGCTCCGAGCATCGTCACCAAAATGTTCAGATGCAGCTGATGACAGAACAGTAGTGAAACACCTGTTATTTACTAGGCTCAAACTTAAGAAAGAAATGAAGATAAATAAAAAAAGCTGTGCCCAAGACATGAAACAAAGGGGTGTCAAGAGGTAAAACCCATGGGTTTTGAGTGGTGCATTCTTCCATGTGCATTGGCAAGGCTTATAATGAAGAGGATCCCGCTGGACACATCTCTGTGAGTCCATGGAGGTGGTGGGGAGCAGCCATGGGCTATGTCCTGACTTGGCCAGGCAGCTTCTGAGGTGCTTTTCCCACTGGCCTCATCCATATTTATACAGGAAATTACCCAAGTCACTATGGTGGGATCTGCCCTTCACAGAGGACATTTCACTGGCTGCTGCAGCAGCGTCTCACGTTCTGGGTATTGTCCTCTAAATAATCGCAGAACCACAGAATCCATCACAGAGTCATTTGTGTCGAAGCGACCTTACAGATCATCTAGTTCTGATGCCTTAAATGGCTCTCTAGAAACAGAGATGAGACAGGAATAAAGGAATAAAGGAGGGATTGATTGGAAAGGCCTTCAGAGGTACACTCTGGGCTCCAGAGGCTCCTGCCGCAGTGCATCCCAACATGGACAAGGACAGCTCACGAGTTCTTCCCACTTTGATATCAGCATCAATTCCCCAAGCAGAAGCCAGGCAAGGATGGAATTTGCCCAAGCTTGCCCCCCTGTCCCCAAGATTGTGGTTTGCAGTTGTTGGGCCTAGGAGGGTCTGGGTGTCCTTGGAGAGCTGGAGAGGCTTTGTTGTGTGTGTGTGAGCATGAGAGAACAGCACTGAACGAGCTCCAGGGAACTGCAGTTACACTAGCAGTACAGGATTTGAAAAACGTAAGATTTAAAACCTAAGGCATCAGTTCCCAAAAGGGCATGGTGGCACTGGGGGATCCTTGTGTGGGGTGAAGGCACTGGGGGTCTCCAGAAGAGGATGGCAGCACTGGGGGTCCCTCATGAGGGGATGGAGATACTGGGGAATCCCCACGACAGCATAATGGCACTGAGGGGTCCTCATGAGGGGACAGCGACACTGGGTGTTCCATGATGCAGCGGCTGCACTCGGGGTCTCCAAGAGGCGGTAAAGGGGGTCGGCATGAGGGGGTGGCTGCACTGGGGAGTCGCCGTTAAGGGAGGTGATACTGGGAGTTCCCCATGATGGGGTGACTGCACTGAGGGGTCCCCGTGAGGGGACGGAGGTACTGGGAGCTCCCCACGGCTGCGAGCCCCCGCTGCCATGGCAACAAGGGATGATCGCCATTGGACTGACACGTTCCCATCGCGCGGCAACGCGAACGGGCTCGGATTGTTCCTGCGCGCCCCCCGTAACCAGCCGGGGGGGGAGGCGGGGCCGGCTGAAGACTCGCCGGGACGGCCGTTATCCAGCAGCGCGCGTGCGCCGCGCGTGACGTCACGCGTCACGGGTGACGCCACGCAACCGCTGCCTGAGGCGAGGCCGTTCTCGCCCTCACAGCCATGGTGGCACCGAGGGCTCCGCGAGGGCTCCGCGAGGGCTCCGTGAGGGCTCCGTGAGGGCTCCGTGAGGGGCCCGCGAGGGGTCCGCGAGGGCTCCGCGAGGGCTCCGTGAGGGGCCCGCGAGGGGCCCGCGAGGGGTCCGCGAGGCTCCGATTTTTGGAGCTTTCTAATCACGGACACAGAGTGTGCCTGAGAAGACACACATTGTTTATTCTTCGCAGAGCGCACGGGGGAGGTTTCCACAAATCAAACCGCCCAACGGGTGAAAGACTTAACTCTTCTATATAGTAAAATTCACATGAACTCGCCTATCTAATACATATTCATTTGGGTGGTTGATCTTGGAACACGAAGTTCTGTTGTTCATTAAGCAACTTCTGTTGTAGAAATTGTCTGATGACATCAGTTACATTTACCAAAAAAGAAAATTATACCCGGGGACAGATAATCTGCCTTGAAGATAGCAAGGAGACACTCGTTGTGCACAAGGTGTGAGGTGGGGGTCTTCACAAATCAAGCACACCAAGGGGCAAAAAGGTACCTCTTTCATGCAGTAAAATTCATGTGAACCCACCTATCTAATTCACATTCTCTGCCTACCTAATGCATGATTTATTTGGGTGATGTAATTCTACTCAATGCTTGCTTTATTTGTGTGAATCTTAGAGGTCAAGAAACAAAAGTTTGCCTTTTATTTATCAAGCATCTTCTCTTGTAAAAGTTAACAATTGCCTGACAACATCAGTTACGTTTAGAAAAGATGAGATAATTCAGCCTGGGGACAGATAATTCAATTTGAAGAGATCATTCCCATCCATCAGAGATCCAGGTTTAAAAAAAAGAATCTGGAGTGATTTAATTAAGAAACTTTAGTAGTTGGGGAAGGTGGAGAGAGGGGAAGGAGAAAATGAGCAAAATTCCCTTCTAGCTCTTCAGGTAGCTTTGACAGGGATTTCAGATTCCTTTACAGACCATTTAAATGAGCTTTTGCATGGGTTTATTCTGGAATTGGTGGACCTTGTGCTCCATGATGTGACTGCAGGTGTTTCCCCCTCCCGAGCTGGTGTCAGTTCAGTGAGTTGAGCTTGTCCCAGTGTATCCACGCTGTTTAAAGTCTGAAAGAGAAGATGTGGGTTTGCACTCTCCTTTTCTTGGAAGAAAATGGGAATAGTTATAGATGGGAAAGAGTGTCCACAAACACTCTGCTTTTTGCACTTATAAGATTATTTTCCACCTTGTGTTGCCTCCTGCACTGCTCAGGGGATTTTTTTTTCTGGGATTTTTTGCAAACTATGTCAAATATTTCAAATAATTTCCTCAGAATAAACCAAAGGCAAAATTCTCTACTAATACCTGCCAGAGGGGAGCAAGCAGGAGTTTCCAGACCAGCTTTGGAGTTAGAACACTAAAAAACACCCCACTCCTTCCTTCCTGCCTCACCCTTCCAGTCCCTCGTGTCTCTTAATCACTGTTGGCAGGCAGGGAATTAATTTTAAATAGTCAGGATTTATTCCTGTAAGAACAAAGGAACAAAGTTCAAAAATCATGTGGATAATAATCCATTTTAAATGATATAATTTTGTCTGGAAGGTGAAATAACTCATTCTGAAAGTTGTTGTATCTGGTGCCTGTAGGGAACTGGGGCAGTAATCAAGCGGTGAGTGTGGGGCACAAGCAGCTCCTATTCTAAGAAAGCAGCTTCACCTTTACTGCCACTTCTGTTGATGAATCACATTTTGATATAAAGACTGTATAAAAAGTAACCCCCTCAGCACTGAAGCCTTTTCCACCTGTATTTCTGTGGAAGTTTTCTGACCAATCTAACCTCAGAGGTGGTGAAGAATGTACAGCGGTGTCTGCTACCTTCTGGTTTTGGCAACTGAATGGTATTTCGGTTTTTTAATTCTTTCTCCGTAATATGACTAAAGTTTTTCTCACCAAAGTGAGTGTTCATAGGGATTTTGACATATCCCAGGAATCATCTTTCTTCTGAGTCCTGTCTAAATATCAAATGAAGAAGCAGAGGTTATGAGTCCTGAAAGCAGCACTAGATGATAGGAATTCCTAAAGACAGGCACAGGAGATGGGGTGGAGTGCCAGTGTCATGGATTTGAATCCGACTTTGTGCTAGGACAGGAACAGAGCAAAACATGGACAACACTGTGGTTTGTTTTGTTGGTTTGTTTTTTCTTTTAATTGCATAGGTCTTATTCAGCTCATCCAGTCACTGCGTCCCAGCCAACACTTCTGGAATAGCTGTGAGACACTTCTTTTTTCTTTTTTCTTTTTCTAACCTAAAGGGGAAATTCTCCTGTCTGAAATACTTTCTTAATTCCCAAAGTAGGTTAGGAATGCAGCCGTTGAGGTATGTGCTGTAGTGAGTCACGGAGTGCTCAGCTGTTGGGAATGCTCCCGTTTGTCAGCTGCTAAATTGCACTGGGAACAATAAACACAAAGTGGAAGTATTTCATAGTTTGTTTCATCTTAATTTGTCTCAAAGGAAGGGGATAATTGATTTTGTTTTCCATGAGAAGCTGGTGCCAGACCTGCTGTGGGGATTGCGACTGTTCCAGGCGTTGAACCAAGTCGTTAGGGATGCTGCTGCAGACAGAGATGAGGCAGCCAGCTGACATCATCCTGGGGAAGCACAAACAGCCTCACCGCATCTCCAAAATTGGCAGTGTGACTGGGCCAGGCATGGCAGGGAGGCTGTGAGCCTCCTCCACGTGCGTGCCGGGGACTCACTGCACCACCACTGGCTGTGCCCGTGACAAATGAAGGTGAGGGCTGATGAGTCCTTACAGTGCAGTCAGTTTTTCCTCCTCTACAGTGGTGAGGAGATTGCAGCTCTGGTGAAAGGAACACTTGGACAGAGATGGTGCTGCCTGGCAGTGGAAAGTGGGGTTCTTTTTGGAGATCTTTGTTACCGCCCTCCTGGAATGGCTCATGTTTGCTTACCCAAGGGTAACTTGAACGCAGCCCTACAGTGCTCCCTGTTGGAATGAAGCTCATATCCTGCAAATGTGGGAAAAGGGAACGTGGTGGGAGAAGGCAGTGCGAGCACTGTTTATCCTCTGGATGGTGCTGTTGTGTTGTACAAACAACAGAGAGGGCCCGCAGAGCTCCGACTGCACATTTCAGGTGCTGTTTGCTCTGGGGAGGATTAAGGATGTGCTCAGTCCTTTTCTATTCGCAGATCTCTCACAAATCCTGTATGTTGTGACCCACCTGTTCTCCAACATTCCTGAGGCCGACTAAACTTAGCTAATGACTACTGATGAGAAAACTCATATTTTCTGAGCAATTCCTCCTGGTCAGGACCAGGAGGTTTTTTTAACATCTTATTTAAAACTTCTCTCGATCCCTCAGCCCCCAGGAGTTAAGTTCTGTTTCGCCTGCGTGAGAAAAACAACAAGCCCATTCAAAAATTAAAAGGTTTTTATTAACAAAAATGATTAAACTGACAATTAGAGAACTGGTTAAGAGGTTCAGGTCAATCTTCACAATGAGTGGGTACCCTTCATCAGGATCACTCAGTGGGGACAGAAGCTCTTTCTCTTCCATAGAAGAGAACATTCTTTGCCAAAAAAAGCTGTCATCCTCCTCCATGGAAGATTTAACAGGAGTCCTATTGCTCTCGGAGTATTTGGGTGTTTGTGAAGAAGGAGGCAGACTCTCATTTTCACCTGAATCAGAGGATGAAGTATCTGCTTTGATGAATTCCCTTAATTTCTGGGGAGATTTGCTTGAAGCCTTGTATTTTTTTTTCTCTGTTGTAGGCCAAGGGGAAGACTTGGGCTCCTTCTTTATACTGGGTTTCCTGGAGCCTTTGGTGGCTGCCTTGTGCTCTTTGAAGGGATATTTCTTGTCATGTCTACTGGGGTTTCACTTTCTATTTTAAGATCTCCTCTGGGCTCTTCCACAGATGTCTTTTCTGCTTTCTTGGGCTGTTTTTCCTTACAGTCGTCCTCTGAGTCGAGCTGTTGCTCTGAGCAGGTGATTTCTGCCTCCCACAACTGCTCCAAGCCCTTCTGGGTGGGTTTGGAATCTCTCCTTGGTGTAGAAGAAATGGAATGCTTGGATCCACCTTGATCAGTGTACCCACTCCCTGTACCCTGATCCTGTCCCTCTTTCTCGTAGCCTTGGAAAAAAGGAAAAAAAGGAAAAATTGCTGTCCACAGAAGAAGCTGGTGACACTTTATGGGAATTAACTTCGTTGAACCAGTTATCCAGTTGCCACATGTTTGTGGGCAGTGGCTCTGGCTCGGGGGATGCACTCTGGGATGGCTCATTGGCCTCGCTGTCACTGGAGTTGCTCTCACTCTCTGATTCAGAGACAGAGCTGCTCTTGGAGCTGATGTGGCTGCTCAAGTCATCCCTGGATTTATCTGCTCCTTCACTGTTGTGCTGGGTAGGCTCAGAATTACTTCCAGGTGTACTCCTTGGCACTGTCACAGTCCTGCCTCCATTACTGTCTTCACTACTGCTAAGTTTTAAGTCATCTTTCAACATATCTGTCTGGTTCAATTCACGTGATTTAGATAGATGACCACTGGATGTTTTGGATAAGGGATTGTATCGTTTCTGTTCTCCAGTGCCAAAACTGGACTGCTGGGACTCCTTGGCTGGGAAGGGGAATTTGGAGGATTCAGTTTTGCAGGGGGTGTGGATGGCAGTCAGTGGAGGAGGCCAGGAGTGGGTCATCTCTTTGAGGATTTCGTCCACACAGCTCACCTCACCAGAGGCTGATGCATCCAGTGGCTGAGAAGGAACTTTCAGCTTGGTGAAGTGCACTTTGGTTCTGGGCTTCAGCTCGTTGACACCACTGCTGTGGGTCTGGCTGCTTTAGTGTTCTGAGGATAACTTTGGTTCCATAGATTTCTGCCCATCCATCAGCCTGACATAGGTAATGGGTTTCTGTAACAGTGAACTGGACTTGGACATTAGTGAGGGTGGGAAGGAGTGGTTTGAGTGCTGCCTGCTGGCGAATGAGGGCACACGGGAGGAAGAGTCCCAGCTGGGGTCAGGGTCCCGGGGCGACTTGGAGCGCTGATGGTCCTTGCCATGGTGGTCACTGCCGTGGGCTCTGGAGTGGCCAGAGCCCAGCCAGGACAGGGCCGGCGCCATCCCGGGGCTGGCAGAGCAGGCCCTGGAGTACTCCAAGCCATGCTGGGCCTTCTTATGGCCACCGCTACCATAGTGCTCGCACTCATCCTGGGCCCTGCCGCCACCCATGCCACCCCTGGAGCGCTGCCTGTGACCCCCCCCAGCCCTGCTGAGTGCTTCTGGGACTGGGCTGAGGTGCTGGGGGCCAGCCCCACCGGGGTCCATCTACTGCTCTGGGGCGAGCCCGTACTGTGCCGCTGCTCACTGAAGAAGCCGGGCATGGGTTTGTCATTGGGTGTGGCAGCAACGGAGGGCTTGGGAATGGCAATGATCTTCTGGAGTAGCCGGTCCCTGATGAGGTCTTCCAGGAGTTTGTTCCCCTCCTTTTCTTCTCGTATCTGGTTCTCGTATGTCCCTGAGTTCCTGTGCTCTCCTCCCCCAGATGTTTAGGTTAGGACCACAGGAATCAGGAGCCTTTAATAGTCCAAAAGTAGTGTCAGGTTTGGGCTGGATGGCAGTGGACCTGGGAGTAGGAGGTTGAATGGATGCGGCAGAGATGGTAGCCGGGGGTGCACTGGAGGGAGGGAACAGAGGTCGCAGGCACAGGAGCAACTGGGGCATCAGGTTCTTTGGGAGGGGGCATATTCTCCTTCAGTCTCCCCAGCTCATGTACAGCCTCATTCTTCTGCTCTCTCATGTAATCTAATTTGCAGAAGGTTTCCGCTAGATCCCTTAATCTCTTTCCTTCCTTAACTTGTCACATAGGACCTACTGTATCTCCTCCTGTTCTACAATGGCTCTCTCTCTCTCATAGGGCCCAATCCCTCCTACGCCTAGCTGTCTCCATCTCCTTGGCAGCTTCCTTCCATTCTCATGCCATATTCTCACATCGCCTCCGAAGTTCTCCTATTTCCCTTGTTGCTTTCTCCATCCCTTTCTCTTCGCTTGGGCCACCTTATCCCAAGGAGTCTTCTTCAGTCTCCTTCAATAAGGGATAGAAGGGAAGAGTACTCCCTATGTCCAATGTTTCCCCAATACGTAAGATCTCTCCCTCAAATGAATAATCATTGGAACATATAGTATTCCCAAAACATGGCACCATAGCTCCTACACGAGACATAAATGGCAGCCACCAAACAAAATGGCTGCTTGGAAAAATCAAAATGGCAGCCACCAAACAAAATGGCTGTTGAAAAAACCCAAAATGGTGGCCAAAGACAACATAGGTGTTATGGTATAACAAAATGGCTGCCACAAAGCAAAATGGCAGCGGCCAAGCACATAGTGGGCTTTCCCACTCTCATGGCCCAGCAGAATAAATTATGGAAGACCTCTGCCTGCCTCACAGAACAAATTATGGTGGGCCTTTCCTACCCAACAGAACAAATGATGGTGGGTCTCTGCCACCCAACAGAACAAATTACGCTAAATCTATCAGCAGCACCCAATACCAGCTTCCTGGGGACCCTGGGCTACACAGCAGCTCCCTACAGTTCTCACCACCTTTGGTTTGCACCACACACAAAGCTGCCCAGCAGCCCAGACCACACATCACACACCAAGCTGCACGGCAGCTTCAGCTGTACTCCACCACAGAGCTGCACCGCAGCTCACACTGTCCTTATAAAGCTGCCCAGCAGCCCAGACCGCACGTCACACACCGAGCTACACAGCATCCCCCACAGTCCTCGTCACTCCATTTCTATACCCCCTTCACGACATAATCACGCTGATACCCAGCCCAGGGAGTTCTTCGAACTCTTGAGTGCATTCCCGTTATAACTCTGCTTATTACCACTCACGTGCCACTTGTTCTGCAATAAAGGACAGTGAAAAATTCTTTTATTCTCACCCGGCTACCACACCGCAACGTACGAGACCATTTCCCTTCTCTTTGGCCTAGGACACTCCAGACCCCCGGGAAACCTCATCACTCAAGGCTGTATAACAACAGCCAGCTAACTAGAGCCTGGACAACCCAGCCACTCCAAGCCTCCTTGGGTTTCGGGTTTCCCCTCCACCCAAGGAGATTCCCAGTCCGGGATGCCACAGAGCATTTTCCGCGGTGGTCTCTTCCTCTCTCACTAACCACTCTCATCACCATGCTGCCAGCAACCTCCCAAGTCTCTCACAGACGGGGGATCCTCCCCCATCCTCGGGAGACCCTCTCCTGAACACACCCAGGGAACCCTCCTTGCCCAGGAGACAGTCTCCTGATTCAGTTCTCTGGTGGACTGTACCAGAGAACCCTGCTCCCTCCAGCCAGCTCTTGGACACTCCAGATGGTGAGTGCCCTTTCCTTCTCTGTGACCTTGGACACTCCAGTCAAAGTTTCCCCCAGGAAACCTCGGCATTCAAGGCTGTACCATGACAAGCAGCTAACTGGAGCCTGGACAACCCAGCCAGTCCAAGGCTCCTTGGGTTTGGAGTCCCAACTCCACCCTCGGAGGTCCCTGATCTGGGGTGCCATGGAGACTTTTCCCATGGGGAGTTTCCTGGGGACTCACTCACTCCTCTGAACCAATCGCTTCGCCCCTTCACTGGCCAGGCTCCTCCCGGAGAACAGGAACCGTGGTTAGAAGGGCACTGCATCCACTCTGGGAATTGGACTGCCTGTCCCTGTCTTGCTCACACACATTCACTTTTGTCCCCTGCCCGCCACCCGCAGACCACTCCCCGTCTCCTTTTTGTCTACGGGTCAGTGCACTGAATTGTGGGCAGCACTCTGCCTGGAGGAAGCCCCGGTACCAGCTGTCTCCTCTCTGTCTCTTCGTTGGTCCAGACTTTTATTTCGTTTGTTTTGTGGTGGTTCTCCTTTTCTCCTCAGGGGTTTCAATCAGTGATCCCTCACAACCCAAGAAGAGTCAGTTGGGCCGCCAAAAGTACTGGCAAGGGTGCCTCCCTCCTGAGCTCCTTAGGAGCTGCAGGAATGAGATCTACTATCCCAGACAATGGCCCAGAATTGAGAAAAACAGCAAGCCAATTCAAAAATTAAAAGGGTTTTATTAACAAAAATTATTAAATTGACAATTAGAGAACCCAGGCAACTGTCTGTCTGCCCACAAAACACAGGATAGCAGCACTGGCCACTTGGCCACAATGGTTAGTAGCCACAGGCACGCCTCCTGGGGCAGGTGCAAAGCCTTTTATACCCCCCAGATGTCAGTCTGGGGAGCAATACACTTCTCCAGTCAGAAGCCAGTCTGGTTTGGCCCTTCCCCATGCCCGCCCATAGGGGACAGGTCTGTCCACTCGAGCATGCTCAGTTGTTTCATCAGGGAGGGACCCCAGCTTGAATGACAAATACTGGTGGTCCTGATTGGCACTTGCACACCACCTCCTAAGAAGGTTCCAGAAAGGCACCCTTGTCAGCCATCTTGTCCCTGTATTAACAATTGACAATTAAACATTATAAACTCATTCTAATAAAACCTTATATCAAGCATCCATACAATCAACAGGTTACACATATCAACTCTTAATCTCCCAGAAATAAAAAAAATCAACAATCCGAACTTTATTAATTAAATTATGTCGGGTTGATGGCTTTTTTCCCAGCCTCTCACCCTTACTCCCTGGAGCTGGGATGAAATACAGGAGACATGTTTTTTTTCTTGTTTGGACTCAGTTGTTTATTGGTTCTTATCTATGTTACAGTCTTAGAAGTTGTGAGTTCTGCTAACAAGGTAAAACAAGGCTAACAATGGTGGTTCTCTGGCTTTGCAGAGCTTTTTCAAAGACTTTTGGTCCAATAATGATTTGCCACCTAAATTATTTTTATTTCGAACCCAATATTCTAACCTCAAAGTTCAGCAGTGCAGATTTTCTTATCCAGTTATAAGACATCATCTAAACTCATGAAGAAGAAGGAAGAAGAAAGTGAAAAAGAAGTATCCAGCCACTGCCTTAAAATTTCCATCTTTGCAAATGTGTATTACTATATTCAAAACCTTAAATCCCAAATTTTTCACCCTGTGACACCACACCTTCTATTCAAACTACACATGTGTGATTTTAAAATCGTCACTCAGTTTTGGAAGCCTATCCCAAGGCCTCAGATCAAATGTAGGGTTTTCTTGTGGAACAGTGCTTTCCAACCCAGAGAATTTAAAATTCGCAGCTTCCAAGGTTCTAGCACTTATTAACCCGATCAAACTCTTGGATCAGTAACTCCAAATACCAAAGCCAACACCTTCACTGTTTATAACATGTGAGATGAGTATTGGCTTGAGGGAGTGCACTGAGCTGGCCTGGAGTCACAGGGAAAAAAAGCTCGTTTTCAATCTTGGTTAAACTTCACTGTTGGGGAAGAGAAGGCACATGCCTCTGGAGAGGCTGATGTTCCAGAGGCCAGGACTCTGGTGTTTGAATGTTGTTTGCCTTCATAGCTCCAGATAAGATCTGAAATAGGTATTTCCTATTGTAATGTGTGTGACCTTGTTCTAATGGTCTCTGAACTTTATTGTTTTGTTTTATAACTGTGTCATAAAGATGTAACTTTATGCAGTCCTTATGGAGGAGAGGATGTTGGGGATCATTGCCTCTGTAATTTGTTTTCCTTGTCAACGCTGTTATAACCCTTTTATCAGAGATAAAACCAGTAGCCTATGTGGTGTAAGATACTGGTTTGCGATTGCCTGTGACTTAGTTCTACTAGTGATAATTGGCCGAAGTAAAAATTAACTCAAAATGATGGTTTTATGGAAGCAGGAGTGTGGTAAAGGAGTAGTGAAAGTGTTTAATTTGTAGTAAGTAAGCATGGTCTCACTAGTTCAGTAGTTCTTCTGGAAGATGATGCTTTGACTTCGAAGTGCCTGACTTCGTAGTGCCTTCCAGCATCAGAGAACTGGCTGTCAGCTTGTTTCTTTGCAGATATCCCAAATTCTGGTAGCAGAGCAGAACATTGCAGAGAAAGCTGCAGTCTGCTGGCAATAGCTGTTTCAGACTGCAAGTCCATTGGGTACAGGTAGGACACCCTGTGTGACAGCACTGGCTCAGCTCAGAGCTGTGTCTGGTGTCCCTGGCCAGGCTTGCATTGGTCCCAGGTCCCTGCAGCAGCTGTGGTGAGCTAAGCAAGAGCTGGTGTCTGGGTTGTGTGCAGGGTGTGCCTGACCAGAGACTGGCTGCTCCTAACCTGGGGGAAAGCAGAGGGCAGCAGAGGCAGTGTCTGAGACACCAGTGGTTCGTATGTGAAGCAAGTTCTGACTTCAGATGAATAATCAGTATCAGATTCATGCTTTAAATTATCCTCTTACTGTAACCTGTTTGAACACAGTAGTGGTTCCCCGCTGAAGCACAGGATCTTTTTAATCTGTCCTGTCACCCTGAATTCCCTTTAGCTGCTATTCTGTTTATGTGGAATGTGTCCTTTCATGTCAGCAAGGACCACTGAAAAATCCAGCTGTTTAACTTTGGAGGAGAAACATAGCCCAGCAGCTAATGACTGACCTTTGGTGGGAAGAGGGACTTTAGTGAAGATGGGACTGGAGGGATAAACCAGACTGCCTGGGGAGACAGATTTGCAAGGAGATGGAATGATTGACTGCTCAGGCTTTTCCCAGCATCTGACTCTTTACTAAAAGTTAGAGCTGAAATGGAAGAGTTGCAGTTTCTGAATACTTCCAAGATGTGGTCAGAATGGCTGGGAGGGAGACTGATACCTGTTGATTTCTGAACTGTTTGTTTTGGCTTTTTATCAGAAGTTCTCCTCTATGTTTGCTCATAGACTTCAGTTTTTAAGGGTTATAAGAGCAGATATTGTCTGTTCCTCTTCCATGCTCTTTGTTCTGTTTGTTTTTCAACTGTGATGTGAAGCCTGTGGATGAGTTACACAGGGTGTTATCTGCATAGCAGCAGTAGAAAGACCAGCAGAAACCAAATGGAGTAAATAGAAACCCTAGCTTTCCTCCATATAGACTATGCTGAAATTTTCACTCCCACACACTTAAATCAACTTTGTAGTGGTGAAGTTTGACTTTTGGCATGAGCAAGAAGACTTCTATTTCAGGCAGCACTACATGAAAATTTTAGATTGGGTTTGCCAATTCTTTCTCCTCTGTGGGCTGTGTTTTTGTCCCGCAGTAAAGGATTCCTGTGCCTCATCTGCTGTCCTTGTGGCAGGGAAGAGCTGTATGACCTTAGTGAAGAAGGGGAGTGCTGCTGTGTCTGAACCCAGTGACCTTGAGATAGGAGCAGAGGCATTCTGAAAACTTGTTTTTAGGGGGAGGGTTATCTTCTACCTATTTTCAAGATGTCCATGACAAGCCATGAGTGTTGGGCCTCATTTTGTGTGTAGACCATGACAGTTTCAATAGCCCTACAGTGGCACTGTTAAATTGACAGTGCTGTGAGTGGGTTGATGGGATGGTTCCCTAAATTTCCTGAGGAAATTGCACTCTGTCCTACACACTTCCTTTGCTTTTTAAAAACTGCTGCCAGCACAGCTGAGGGGGGAAATGGACTCCTCAGGGAAGTGGTCACAACCCCAAAGCTGACAAGAGCTCAAGCAGTGTTTGGACAATGATTTCAGGCAGAGGGTGGGATTTCTGGAGCTGTCCTGTGCAGGGCCAGGAGTTGCACTTGACGATGCTTGTGGGTTGTATTGGGTTTGTCTAGCCAACTTTTGGTAGCAGGGGTGGCTTCTGTGGGAAGCTGCCAGAAGTTTCTTCCATGTCCAGCAGAGCCAACGCAATGGCTTCAGGATGGACCTGCTGCTGTCCAGTGCCAGCCTGTCAGTGATGGCAGTGACACCTCTGTGGTAACATAGTTTAAAAAGTTATTGCATGGAGGTAATTGCACTCAGAGAAGAGAGGGATCAGAATATGTGAGAGAAACAACTCTGCAGACTCCAAGGTCAGTGGAGAAGGAGGGGGAGGAGGTGCTGCAGGCACCAGAGTGAGGTCCCCCTGCAGCCCATGGTGCAGAGCATGGTGAGGCAGTTGTGTCCCTGCAGCCCATGGAGGTTCATGTGGGGGCAGAGATCCACCTGCAGCCCCTGCAGGAGCCCATGCTGGAGCAGGGGGATGCCTGAAAGAAGGCTGCGGAAAGCCTGAGGACCTGCAGACCTGTGGAGAAAGGCGCCCGTGCTGGAGCACATGACCTTGTGGGGGATCCACACTAGAGCAGCCTGTTCTTAAAATGTTTTATTTTTCAGGCAGAGAAGATGTTGGACCTGCATCCGGTACATTTATTCTTTACATAGGTGTCCATTCCCAGGCTGCTTTATGACAAAAGTCTGTCTTTGCCAGCCAGCTCCTCCTATGGCCTTTTGTGGCAAATGTTTTCTTCCTAAAGGGTGGATTATCCTTGTTTGTACATGGATATACTGCACCCAGAAGTGATCTCCATCGTGCATGACAGTTTGGTGATATTTGTACTGACAAGCCCATGATAATGGGGCTGATGTCCCTGCTCACCTTTCTGCAACAAGGGATGAGGCAGAGCCTCAGAATGGTGTGGTCTTGATGCCTTAGGTTTTAACTTTTATATTTCTCAAATCCTGTACTGCTCAGTGTAACTCTGAAGTTTTCTGTAGCTCGTTCAGTGCTGTTCTCTCATGCTCACACACACACAACAAAGCCTCTCCAGCTCACTCTCCAAGGACACCCAGACCAAGAACTGCAAACCTTCATCTTGGGGACAGGGGGGCAAGCTTGGGCAAATTCCATCCTTGCCTGGCTTCTGCTTGGGGAATTGATGCTGATATCAAAGTGGGAAGAACTCGTGAGCTGTCATTGTCCATGTTGGGATGCACTGAGGCAGGAGCCTCTGGAGCCCAGAGTGTACCTCTGAAGGCCTTTCCAATCAATCCCTCCTTGATTCCTTGATTCCTTGATTCCTTGATTCCTTTATTCCTTTATTCCTTTATTCCTTTATTCCTTTATTCCTGTCTCATCTCTGTTTCTAGGTAGCCATTTAAGGCATTAGTTTTTATCCTGCTCTCTACACTCGTAGTGGCTAAGTCAGCTGAGGAGAAGTGACTGTGTCCATGTTCATGGGGGCACAGACATGAAGATCCTTGGGGCTGGGATCTGGGAGCCCAGGACTGATCTACCACGTTGTTGTGAAGTAGGAGAGCATGTGGTGCTGGTAATGGCAGGGTTCTGTCCCAGCAACCTTGGTGTCATCAGCAGGTGGCATTATCCAAGACGCCCTTGTCCAAAGCTTCTTTCCCTAAACAAACCAACCAGAGAACAGGAGATCTTTTTCCTTGTGAGCACAAAACAGGACAAAAATAGCCCTGTTTACCTGCTTTTGGAGAAAAAGCTGGCTGAGGTACTGAGAGTCCACAGTCATTTAGCTCGGTTAGTAACAGTCATGTTTAGGTGCATGTAGGAAAGGATGGTGTAAGGATGATGTGTTTGTCAGTTCAGCTTATCTCTTCTCCAGATATCAATTCCACTTGCTAGTTGCAGTGTTGAAATAAAATTTTATCACCTGTGCTTTGCTCTGAGTCAAATCAGGTCAGTAAAACTGGTGACCAAGTGTCTGCAGGCATGAATGTGTCTCAGTTTGGCCTGCAGGAAGCCCTGGTAGTGTTGGTGATCACCAAGTCCTTTCTGATGAAGCATGCACTGATAAATGGAACTGCAGGCTTCTGGTGTACTTGTAAGGCCAGACCTTGTCAAATTCTGGTATTAAGAGAAGCACAAGGCTGGCTGAATACAGTGTTCTACAGGGAACAGTAAACAACTCAAGGAAACTCAGTTGGAAAAACTGACTTTCAATTCATCTGCACTCCATAGAGAATAAATTGTTTCACAGGATAACACAAAACGCAGAGACCAACCACATGACAAGACAGGAAGCTCTTTTTCCTGGTTACATTAGATAGCAAACCATGTGAAATTCCAAAAATAAGATGCCACCTATTTGTATTGAAAGAGGAACAGACATCTGTAGATGTGAGATAAAGCTCATTCTCAAATCAAATTGTATATGAACTTCCATCCATGAAACAGTGCAATTATTTTTATGTGTTTGTAGGTACTTGACATAGCAATGTGTTTTTAATTGATTGGTCTCCTGAACAATAGTGAAATATTTTTATAGTGGCAAAATTAATAACCCACCTTTGCCTTGTGGGCTGCTGGCGCCTGGTGGCTTCAGCCATCGGGGCTCTGAGGATGTTGTGGTGGAACCACAAAAGATAAAAGCCGAAAGCAAAAAGAAGAAAAAGCTGAAAGCAAAAAGAAAGATAAAGCTGAAAGCAAAAAGATGCCCATGAAGTCTTGGGCAAAAGCAGAACTGCTGGCACCATCCTGGTTAAATTCTGATGTGATCAACTGCCTTTAGTGCTCTGTCTCTTTTCTGTTTGTTTCGGAGATCTGTCTGGAAAAGAGTGTGATGCTGTAGGATGGCTCCTCATCCTTGCAGCCTTTCAACATCAACTTGAGGACCCACAGTAAGATAATTTGCAAGTGTTTTAGGGTAAATTACACAAAGTTTATAAGCCCAAGGGCTTGTTATTTCTCAGTGGTTCTCAGAGAACTTTACAATGTGGTTTTGCAGATAGCACATGCTGTTACACAACCAGCAGA
Source organism: Erpornis zantholeuca (assembly GCA_013400515.1). Lineage (NCBI taxonomy): Eukaryota > Metazoa > Chordata > Aves > Passeriformes > Timaliidae > Erpornis > Erpornis zantholeuca. The sequence goes on from VZTN01000516.1 coordinate 235,839, forward strand.
GTAACTTTTCATGGTTCTCATTTTAATACAGAGCAATGTGTCTTCTTCCTCTTGATTGTTTTATGCATTTAAGATGTTATTTTAGTTAACTGAGCTTGTGTTTACTTATGATTACAATATCGGGGGTAAATATGATCTTAGATATTGAGCAAGCTGCCAGGTGGGCTGGAGCAAAGATTATCAGCAGAGTGTGATGCAGTGGTGCAGATTGCGTAGGGAGAGGGAGGGAAAACTCAAGCACTGAAAGAGACAGGACTCAGTTGATATCTGCTTGGAATCATGGGGTGGTAATGGCAGCTTAACAGAGGTTAACACAAGGGCACCCAAATTTGACATTGTGTGTAAGCAGTGTAGCTTAGGCTGTTCTATTGTAGGCCTGATCATTCTCATTTGGTAACTGCAAATGGGGACCCAAAGCTTGAGGTACAAGCTGCAGAGGTAGGAACAAACACACTCAGGGTATGTCCTGCTTGACTTCTCCATGGAAGTCCATGTCTTGCCTTCTCCATCCTTTGGAAGTTCAGCTCACAGAGGAGATGATGAATGTCATTGTACGTCATTAGTAGAATCAGGCTGGCTCATCCTCTTGGCTCTGGCTGAGACTGCAGCAGAGGTGTCCTTCCTGGAATCTTTGAGACAAACTCAGATTGAACAGATGCTAAGCAGCGCCCACGGAATCAGGACAGAATGTGTAGCCCATCCTGGGCACCAGGATCTCCCATTTCCACTCCAATAGCACAGTGCTGCTCTCCTGCCCAGCCTTTACTTTGCCTGGGGATTTCCAAGTATGAGGTTGATAAGTTGTGTGCACCTGCCGTGGCAACGAATTCCCTTTTCTTCATGACTGACAAAAGCCTCTGTCAAGTTAACTGGAGAAGGATGGAGATAAGTAGACCAGGTATGTATCTAAATAAAGCAGGACAAGAACTGTTAACAGAGAAAACAATACACAAAAGGGAGAGAAGGGAAAAGAAGCATCTGATTTCCAGCAGCTCCTCACAGGACCCTGTGTCTGTCCTATTCTTGCAGCTAAAAATGTGACTGCATTTTTCTGATACTCCTGTCAGTCAGGAGCAGAAAGGAAAGCACTATGAGGCCACATTTTCCTGAGTGTGAGACAGGAACAGGATGATTTATACCACTCAAGAAGCAGGCTTACGTCTTGCATTCCCTGCAGCACTTTTCACCCCAAAGGATGCCAAATGGCACATTTGTCCTGCCAGAGATGTCAAGAGGGATGGTTTCTGATGTTAAGTTAGTGGGAAGACCTTTACCAAGAAATATTTCACTTCCGGCTCTAAAATTAGTAGATCCCCACAGAGATGTGATTCTGTAATTCATATCTGTGCAGGGCCTGGATTTTGCTGCCAGATGTGATGTGCTGAGATGGTATGCCTGCATTTTTTTTTGCCACAGGTATGGAGAGGAATTTGGGCTTTTTGATTCTTGTCTTTCTTTCTCTGGAGCAGTGGAGAGTCCTTGAATGCTCCTTTTCCTGGCAGCTGTCAGGGACAGGAGCTGGAGAGGCTGCTTTTCTGATGGGAAGCCAACTAGCCATGAGTTTAATAAATTACCTCTTCACCTATCTGCAGTGCTGCCCTGCTCCTTGGGGGATCAGCTCTCTGAGAGATTCCCAGTCAAGGAACAGAATTTTTTTCTTCCTTTCCATCAAACATTTTAAAAGGGGGGAAAAAGCTCCATAAGCCATCTTAGCCCTGAAGTGGTGTCAGTTTGTCTCTCTGTCTGTCAGCTCTGGGGTGATGTGCTAGGCTTCCTGCTGGGATGGCACAGACAAAAGGCTGCTGAGGGAGGCATTTGGATAAAGGATCTCTGGTTCTTTCCAGCCTGTGTAACTCCAGCTGACGTTTCCAGCCATTGTTGCTGGGAGTGTATTTTTCTGCGGTTTTTAAAAATTCTTTCAAATGAAGAGGCTCATCAGTCTTCTCAGCATTGTGTGTCTGAGGAAGGAATGCTGGGAGCAGAACATTTCAGTGGGATGGGGTGAGTGTGAAGAACTGGAGGAGCAGAAAGGCTGTGTGATGGCAGACTTGGTCTGCTCCACTCTGATCAGGGAGGTTAATTATCCCCCAGAGCTCTGGCCAGAGGGAAGAGCTCAATAGCTGTCCTCACTGTGCTTACAGAAAGAACTAAAACAAGTTCCAGCGACCAGAGCCTGTAATAGGGCCAGATTCAGAGCACTTACACCCCATTTCTCAGGGATTGCTCCAGGCAAGGACATTCCATGGTGTGTGGACAGTGGCTGGAGGAAGCTGCCCATGGTCCCATTACTAAGTGGGAGAGGGGGAAATATTCTAGGTTGGAAATACTCAGATACATCATCTGCTGTCCCTACACAGATCCAAGGCAGTTTCTCTAGGGGGGAATGAGCTGGGTGGGGCTGGACACGAAGCACACAAATCAGCACTAATGAAAACCTGACAGGGTTTGCAATCTCTGCAGCTCTGCTGTGTGGACACTGAGCAGCCACTCACTCATTCCACCATCAAAACCACTGTGTCTTTCCCTCCTGGGGCATTTCAGCCCATGGAGAACACAGACAGTTGGCTCACTAAGCTGTTCCCTCCCTGGCACAGTTTTCTGGGGCTTTGCTCTGTGACAGAACTTTGGGTCTTCTTGAAAGTGCCACTCTAGAAGATGTGGGGGCTTTGCTTTAACAAAGGCTGTTGTCTTTGTTTAGTTTTTGAGAGAAGGTTTGGTGCAGAAGGGAAGGAACTAGCTGGAAAATGGCCAGTGTGGAATTGCAGCAAGCTTGGGAGTTTCTGGGCTATCAGTTTGGTTTGGTGAAAGCAAGATGAACAATTGTACAGAGTTTGCTCTTGTAATTTCTTCCCCTCCAGCCTGAAAGCTTTTGCTTCTGAAGATGACTGCTGAACAGGGAGGGCAAAACAAGAACCTAAGGTTGCCAAGCCAAGCCTTTGCTGGCCCCCAGGCATGACCACAGAGCAGTTGCATGCTGCAGACAATGTCAATTCTTTTTCTCCCCCACTTATATCTCAGTTCTTATATCATCAAATAATACTGTGAACATGTCCAAACACCTCCAGCTTCTTTAGCAGCTTTAGTCCACTGGCTTCCAGTCAAATACTGGTTTTGGTAGGTTGTAGACATCACTGAAAGACAAGTTTATCCTGCAGCAAAGAGGGATCGATTTGTGGAATGGTTCTGTTCTTAGAGCACATCTTATGATGTTCTGTTCTGTAGACCAGAGACATGGGAGAGTGGAAAGCACACAGGGCACAGGCAAGTAAACAAGATTTGATACATGGCCAAGTGAAGAACGTGCTCATAGATAAAGGTTTATGGTATCATTCAAACACCAGCTGACACCCTCAACACACACAGTGTAAGATCTATTGGCAATAAAGTTTGTTTGTGAATTAAAAAAAAAAAAAAAAAGACAAAACCAGGCAAATCTGCCTTTCATATATCCAGGATGTAGTTCAGGATGTAGTGAAGTGGATGTGGAATTAAATGGACTATTGGAGATCAAAAAGGGCTCACAGATAACCATCTTCACTGGATAATCCCAGGTGCAGTTTGCTTAAATAAAAAAGTAATCTTCTTTTTACAGTGCTGAAGAATAAAAGAATTTCTGCAGTGGGCATTGATGGTGAGAACTGGACACACCAGCAGTGCTGGGCTCGGAATCTCTACACCATAAGAGAAGCAGCATCTCCTGGAATTGCAGGTGGGGTCACAGGTAGGACTGCAGAGAAACATGCATTTGGAAAAGGATGCTGTGGCCCTTGAGAGGCCAGGCCCTGTGCATTGTGCAGTCTTTGCTTTCTATTTTCCTGCCTGTGGGCTGGGAGCCCTGTGTATCCCAAGGATCTTATTTCTTATAGAGCTGTTTAAGAGACCAGCTCTGCTCTTGGCCTCAGTTTTCACCAGTCATCCCTGGAGAGTTCCAACACATCCCCCTTTCCCAGTCTGACCTCATGTTTGAGCAAACCAGCGTGGCTGCCTCAGTTCTCACAGACTGATCTCAGCAATGGGAGCTGATGATAAAGAAATGATGCTCTGAGGAAGTGAAAGTGCTCTGACAGAGAGGTTTAGGTTTTCTTTTCTTACACCAAGAAGGTGAAAAGCTGTGTTTTGCATAGCAAGCCTACTTTTGCTAATGTGCTTGCCAGAGATTTGGATATTCCCCCAAGCACAATCCTTCCTGAACAGAGAGTGCTACAGACAAGTTCTCCGCAATCATCAGCACAGTTCTTAAAAGCAAAGAAATCCATATTCTTCTGCTGGTAGGAATTTTTCTATTCCTTGTGGCTCTTGGTTACACAGTAATGTTACATGGAGAAGATTGAAGGAAAGTGTTTCCTGCCTCCAGAATCTCCCTTTGAGATCCTATTAACAAAAAAAGTCTTGTAGTTGTGAAACCTGTTGACTGGCTTTCCTGTGACATAAAAAAAGCACCTTCAGTTCTCTGGGTATTCAGTAACAGTGTGAATGCTTCTGAGATTTGAGATACTGTCAGCAAAAGCTTTTTTTATATCTGAGCTTCATTTTTTAATAAGAGCTGTGCAGAAGCAGCCTGTGCATAAGAAGCAATATGGCCATCTCCTCTTGAACTTTCAGGGTTTATATTTAATGACTTAAAAAGTCAAAATAGCCCTTTGCTGTAAAACTACATCTCTGGTAGAGATAAACAATTCTCTGGCTGTAGTGTCCATCTCTGCAAATCTTTCCCTCTGCTGGTGGAGTGATGTACTCTGGACTGCCAAATATTGATTTCACACTGACTGGGGATTTTCATAACACGAGCTCCTCTTTTCTGTGGTGGATTTGCTCTGAGTCTTACATTGATTTGTTTCAGACCAACCACGAGGTAAAATGGATGTGTATCCATCAGTTTTTGGGGGGCAGGGATTGCTTCTGGACTGGAGCTGCAAGCGATTACTGCATGAAGAATACATGTTTATGGTTATGTCTAAAATCCTGGGCAGCTGCTGGTGTGAAAGTATCTTGGATTGTAACTATGGCCACCTCTGTAGTTCCCGTGTATTCCCAGTGAGGCTTGCACCAGGTTAGAGATTAAGGGTTTCCTTTTTTAGGGCAGACCAACATCATTAAGGAAAATGCAGGAAACTTCCATCGTTAGCAGTAAAAAGCATTCCTTTTCCTGCTCTTTGTTAGATAAGCTTCTGGTGATAGACGGGCACAGTATAAAAGTGATATCTTGCCTGAGAAGTTGGATCTGTGTGCGCAGTGTCTGGGAATGCTGGGAGGCAGGGTGTGCACATTGCTACAGGGCAATCCAGAGGGAAGACCAGCCCAGTACTTCCACACTGGTGAGGCAGTGCCTGGTGAGTGCCTCTGGGCCACGGCAGCAGCGCCTCTGACACGCACAGATATCTCACCATGCGCTGTCCCAGGATAAGGCTCCCAAAAATTGCCAAAGCCCTGATTTGCCTCATTGTTGTAATACAGTTTTGCCTTTTCATGGTCAATTCCAACTCCTTGTTTGACTTGGCAAAGACAAAGATTTTCAGGTAAGGGACTTGTTTCTTCATGGCATGCACTGCCTGGTTTGGGTGTTTGTGCTTGCTTTCTCTCTCTGTCTCTCTGTCTTTTTTACCCTGGAACTTGCACTTCTGATCTGAGTTAGGTGACCACTTTACTTTAGCAGAGCATGGTGTTGGAAGATCCACAGTTAAAAACCTGTTTCTCTTGGCTCACTATTTTCCAGGGCTTCCTTTTATAGCTGTCTAAAGCAGCTTTTGCTTCACTAATGCTATCAGTTTTCATACATTGGCACTACATAATGTTTGCTTTTCCTGTTGGCTCCAGAAGGACCTAATTCAGCCCTAATCCAGACTGCATTGCTGCACAGTGAATTTGGTGGGATGGCTTTGAATTTATGGCAAGTTCAGCAGCTGATTCCTAACACAAAATATGCTGCATACTGGGACACCAATGTCATGTAGATGTGATGTATTGATATCTATTTATATAAATGGCCACATAAATCCTACAGGAATGGGTGTGGAGGGAATTGCAGTGAAATGTCTCCAGCATCACTGGCAGGGAACATTGCTCCTTTCATGAGCCCTGCAGACAACTGAGCCTTTCCCAATACAGGTATGGCTCGTGGATATGTTGGTGCTGTGTATAGGAAGCCTAAATGTATCAAATAAGGCTGTTTGAATTAAGAATATGCTACAATAATATATATATGGTATAATAAGCACTCTCCAGCCTCCCCACCACCCTCATTTGGTCCCAGCTCTCCCAGTGAGCTCATCTGGCCTGGCTTGGTTGGGTTGGTTCTCAGCTGGATGTCTGGGCTGATGCTGTGGGGACAGCAGGAAGAGTGGGGCTGGGAACATCTGCAGCTCTTCTGGAGGTGACTTGAGTTCAGCTCAGCTCTAGCAGCTTGAGACCACACTTTGAGGACAGCTGTGAATTTGGAGAGGTTGGAATCTGCACAAGGGAGGTGGGAGGGAAAGTAGAGGAGGAGGAGGTGTAGAGAAGTTAAGTGAGTATTCCTTGATCCCAGGGCCCATCAGTGGTAGAGCTGGAACAAGAAGTGGCTCTCCATGTCCACTGCTTGAAGCCATTTCCTTCTGCTGTAGTTTCAGAGAATGGAAAAGCCTGTGTTTATACAACACAACAAGGTATGAGCTGTGTGTGGTTGTCTGTGTGGCAGTTCTATTTCTGTACCTTGTATGTTACGTAGAATACACAAAGCAGCATTTTCATGGCTTTATCCTCTATTTGTCCTTGGGCTTTGTGAAAGAGGAGGAAAATGACAGTAAATGTCATTGAGCTTCTGCAGTTGTTTGCCAGCTGGACTCTAGAGCCTGAAATTCACCGAGCTGCTTTGACCGTTTGTCTGGATTTAAAATGCTGGTCAGGAGAGCAGGGTCCTGTGTAAGCTCGAGCGCCTGGCCATGTGGGCCTGACTGAGGGAGCAAGCTTTGGGATGTGGAGAGCCCTTGGTTTCACATTTTGGTCTCTGGCACGGCATTTGAAGTTAAAGTGTAATAGACTGGGGTGAAATCTGCCCTGCAAGACAGCACATAGGGAAAGTATGGAGTGGGGGATGGTTTCTCATACTGTCCTGTTTCATTTGTTGTCTGCCCTTTAATCTCAAAGTTTTAAACATCATCTTAAAAATGCAACAGAAATTCACCAAAGGATTTAAGATTTGCCTGAGCTACCTTACCAAATTTCTCTTTATTTAGAGTGTCCATATAAAATCTTTCCTCCTATTGGGCAGTAAACAGTAACACAAGTTTATACATGAAGCACTATGATAGAAAGCACCTGCTGCACATTTGGTTGAAACTGGCTAATCATTATGTGAGAGGAAGAGCTGATAGGCCATTTGCTACGACCTTTGTTTTTTAGCCTTTCAAAGGTTCACATATTTATCTGATACAAAATGATTTTTAAAAGCCTCCTTAGTTGATTATTTCCCAAACACTTTCACATAGTATGATAGCCATCAAATTTCAGTAGCAACCGAGCTGCTATCTGCAGCCTGTTATCTGCAGTAGTGCTTTATATCCCATTTATCACTTCGGAAGCAATCCAGAGCATTCTGAAACAAGTGAGTCATGCAACGGCTGAACGTGAGTGTGGGATCAGACTGCCACAACCATGCTGCTTTATCCCAAAAAGCTTTGCTAACATAAAAGCTCAGCTGCAGATATTGTTCACCTTCCTTTTTCCTGTTCTACCCTCCAGCCATGTGCAGAGAAGAGGGAATGTTTAGAACAAAACCCCACCACTTCTGCCTCGATTTTTTTTGCGGGGTTTCAGCCCAGTCTTGTTGCAGGTGGCTCTTCTGCTGTCGGCAGATGTGTCCTCCTGTGATAGCCTTGTACCTGCCTGTGCCTTTGAATCAGGCCAGCTGCAATGTTAGAGGCAAGTGCTAAAAATGTAGAGGTTTTGTATTTTAATAGCTGCACAGTGCCTGCCTTCAGACATGAGGGGCTGACAAGTGCTGTGTGATGCCCTTGCATTACCTAAGGTAGAGGAGGAGAGAAAGGAGAAAGAAGTGCCCTGTGGCCCCAAAAGCTCAGGAGGTGATGTAGGGTAAAGGACTCAGTCTCACTTCTTCTTAGACTTCCCTTCCTGAATTCTGGAAGATCTTCATGCTCTGTTGCTGAAGCACAGGGCTCTGCTGGCAGAGGAGAGAGGCAGATGGTTGCCTCCATGGTGTGTGCCATGTCCTGAGCCCAGGATCTCCAAACCACCCCCGCAGTGCTCTGGGGACATTGCCAGGGGGCCTGCCCAGTGCGTGGCAAAGCTGGGCTGTACTGCTTGGCTGTTACTGCCAGTGTGAATGTTTCATGTGCCAAGTGCTGACGAGAGGAGTGTGTGCCTCTGGGATTTGCCTGGTGGGGAGGTAAGCAGTATTCAGACTAGAATGGTGTAGGAAGTTGACTAACGTTTTGGCAAACTTCAAAATGAAATTGCTCTAAAGCACAGAGAGAGGCTCAGAGTCAAGAGCACTAAAAATGGGCTGAAGGGTGTTCAGTGGTAAGGGAAGTGTGTGTGATGTATCTGCTTTTCCTTTGATTGCATTCAGGAAATTGAACGCTTTCCAGCATGCCCCAGAAACACAACAAGTGGACACCCAAGAGCAACAGGGTTTAAACTGTTCTGATAATGGGAACTCCAGGAGCATTTTAAAGGTGACTTTGGGAGGACACATCACGAGACTCAAAGATGTGGTGGAGAAGACACTAAGATGGAAAGGAAAGGAGGAGCAGAAGGAAACATTGAAACCAGTTACCAGGGTAACAGAAGCCAAGGAGAACATGGCTGTGAAACCACCACCCCAGCTGGAGGGAATCAAGAAGACAACAGTGAAAACAACCCCTATGGAGCAGGGAAACAAGGGGAAAACAACAGCAAGGCCAGCTCCATTGGTGGAAGAAGCCAAGGAAAAGACAACAGTGAAATCACTTCCCAGGGAGGAGGGAGGCAAGGAGAAGACAACAGTGAAACCATCCTCTGGGGTGAAGGGAGTGCGTGAGAACAGCACATCCAAAGACCAAGCAAAACCCAAAGATCCTCCTGCATCAATGAAAACTGTACGACCTCCTTCTGAGGCTGCTGCTGTGACACAGAAGGGGAAACTGAGCGCTGCTAACTTCACGTCTGAGCCGCGGTGGGATTTCGAGGACAAGTACCTGCTGGATAACTCATCCCCACCCTCGGTAGGTGGGATGATGTGGATGGTCACCAAGAATGGTGCCTCCCCATTGGCCTCCTTGTCTGCTGGCCCCTGGGTGTGTGTGCCCTTTGCAGCTGGGGATGATTTCAGAGCTGGTAGGTCACTCATTGGTATCTGCAGATGCTGGTGGGACCCAGACAGGAAGACTTCTATATGTTGCATTTACATGAAGACTCAGATTAATTAAATTTGAGCATCTCATAATTACTAGTGTCCAAGAACGGGGCCTTTAGGAAAGGAGTAAACTACAGCAAAGTTCTCAGCAAGCAGATGAGACAGGATGTGGTGTCTCACACTGTCTCTGTCCCCCATCCTATGCTGGTAACTCTTTGTAAAGTTTACCCAGAGCAGTTCTCCCTGGCACCCCTGTTTCTGGAAGGCTTGGAACAGGTGGGTCACCTTCTCCCATGTTGTGTCTCACTCCCAAACCTGATCTGTAATTCTGCAGAGAGAGGGAGTCACTAGAAGCATTCCCCCCTCTTTAATTTCCTACATGATCAGAAGTTTTCCCTGGTTCCTCTGGGACTGATCCAGTTTAGCTCTGGAGGCACAAGAAGTACCAAGCCTTGGACAGTACCTGCTTGGGCAGGAAGGGAATTTTCGTGTTTCTGGACATGAAATGTGCTGCAAGTGAAATGATGCCAGCATGAAACCCTTGACAATGTTGTCCTCAGTGCACTCCTGCGGTGAGAGGCAGAAGGGAGGCTGTCTCCTCAGGCTGTGACAGGGTTGTCATCCTCATCCACTGCAGAGAGCCCAGCTCAGCCATGGAGCACTCAGCAAGGCTTTGGCAATGCAGCCATTGCTGGAGATTTGAACTTGGAGTGAGTGTCCACTTGGTCTCGTGTTTTGTCTTTCAGCAGGTGTTTGGGGAAGGTGCCTAAGAAAGTGGAGCCCAAATTGACTCAGCAGAAAATTCAGTGTGGTGGAGCTGTTTTCTTTCCACCTGCACACACAGCCTCACTCTCACCAGCTCTAGTGAGACCCCTCTTGTAGGATAAGCTGGCTTGGATTCCCTTCTCAGCTGCACGTTTCACTGATTTACGAAATTGAACAAGTATTGCAAATTTTGTTTTACCCTTAAAGAGAGTGGCAATGATGATCTGATTTCTTATGTTCCTTAGTGTTTCCTTGGGTGCACTCCTAGGACCTTGTGATGCCAACAGAGACTGCATATTATACCATATATATAGTATTGTAGCATATTCTTAATGCAAACAGCCTTATTTGATACATTTAGGTTAGACCTATTACAAATGTTAATTTGCATCAGCTAATGAGGCCCAAAGCCAGTAAAACATTTCAGCATGACAGGCCTGTTGCTCTGAAGAGGAAAGTCTCAGAGATTGGAGTCATCCTGACTCCCTTGTAGGTGACTTTTCACCAGCTGGCTATGGATGTAGTGCTAAAATAGTGCTTCATGTTCCTGGTGATGGGGATGCTGAGGGGAATGGATGAGGTACCACTGGAGCTTTTGTGTTTCTGGTCCTGTCAGACACAGGCACACAAGCACTGGCACTCAGTCAGGTTTACCAGCTCTGCTCATCAGTCATTATTGTTTCCTTTTTGTTTTTCAAGACCTGCTCTGAATCAGTGAGGGCCAGGGCTGCCAAGTCTGACTGGCTGCGGGATCTTTTCCTGCCCAACATCACACTCTTCATAGACAAGAGGTACTTCAGTGACAGTGAATGGAACCGCCTGGAGCATTTTGTACCCCCCTATGGCTTCATGGACCTGAATTATTCACGTGAGTCTCTCAGGGCTTGTCAGGATGGGACTTTCAGACTCCTGACAGGAACGTTATGCTGAGTAGCTGGAGGTTTGCAGCATCTCCCCATCAAAGACATCAGTCTAGGAGGATCTCATGGTGGAAACTCTGGTGGTTTTGCTGTGTCCATCCCAGAGGCTCTTGATAACTTACCACTGTGTTTGCTTCACAGTGGTAAAGGAGGTCATATCCCTGCTGCCCCCAAATCCCCACCAGCAGCTGCTCCTGGCCAACCATGACAGTAACATGCCCACATGTATCAGCTGTGCTGTCGTGGGGAATGGAGGAATACTGAATAACTCTGGGATGGGCCAGGAGATTGACTCCCATGACTACGTCTTCAGGTAAGGCAGATTTGCTTCTCAGAAGATGCACAGCTAGCTAGCCCCTACGTGTGGCTGCATCACTTCATCTTTTCTAGTATTCCACTCATTCCCAAGTGGCAAAATGATGGATGGCAGGAGATAAAAAGTCCAAGAGTAACTGGAAAGTTATTAAATATCCAAAACCTGTGTTCACGAATGAACCATAAAGAGCCATTGCCACAGCAGGGGCTCTCCTGCAGATCAAGGTGCCAATCACAATGGGCCTAGTCTTCCCTTCCTCCAGGCTGACACTGTCTTTTCCTATTAGGAACGTGCATGTGAGGGGTTTCAGTGGTCACCTAACTCTGCTCCTCTGTTTGTTTTCCGTGGCCAGGGTGAGCGGGGCTGTAATCAAGGGTTATGAAAAAGATGTGGGAACGAAAACCTCCTTTTATGGATTCACAGCCTTCTCCCTGGTTTCCTCTCTTAATATCTTGGGACGCAGAGGGTTCAGCAACATCCCACAGGAAAAAGTAAGTGAGGTGTGCATGCACAGCTTTGACAGGATGCTGTTTGTGGCTTTCAGTTCCGCTCTTGCCATGAGGAGCAAAGGGGCCGAGCCAGCCCTTTAGCATTACCCTCAGTGAGGGAACCTGCACTGCCTTGGCTCAGAGCGAGTGTTTGCAGTGGCAAGTTGTGTCAGTGCCACCCCAGCCTTGGGGAGTGTAGAAGGAGCTGCACATCAGATGTTGTCTCCGTTCTGCTGCTGTGGGCCATTGGAGAGCTGCAGACTGAGGATGTGTGTCCAAGAAACTCAGCAAGCCAAGATGCCTGCTTGCATTTTTTTCAAAGTGCTGTTCACTCATGCTCACTTGTTTTCTTAGCATGTCAGATACATTCACTTCCTGGAGGGAGAAAGAGATTATGAGTGGCTGAAGGCTCTTCTGGTAAACAAGGACATCAGGAAAGGATTCTTGAACCTCAGCGGGTAAAACCAACTATAGCCCCCTCTACCCCTCCAGTGAGGAGCACTCTGTTGTGCCCTTTTCCTGTCCACAGTGCTTAGCCCTGCAGAGGACCAGGCCAGAGTAAAGCCAGGGTAAATCCTTCCTCCCCTGGCAAACTTGCGTGCAGAAGTCTCTCATTTCCTCCGCAGCTCTGAGCACTGCTGTAGTCAATACATCTCCTTCCCAGAGGGAGCTGATTTCAGTGATGTGTGGCCAGAGCTTAGAGAAAGCTTTGTGGCTTTTGGGATGAATACATGCTGCTGGCTGGTGTGGTGTGGCCTGCTCATGGATGAAGGCCTGGTTTCACCAATTTTTACCTATACAAACACATGCTTTTGCCTATACAAACACATGCTGTCTCCTGTTGTTGCCTCTCCTCCCCGATCTCTTCCTCTTCATTGCACACAGGCTATGGAGGCTTTGTCATAATGTGGGAAATATTACAGAATGTCTTCAAAGTGTTTGTGGTTCTTCTCTTAGCACCAAGTGCATCAAGTGCATCAGGGCTGATCCTTTCCAGCTGTCGTGAGGTGTAGGAGCTGGTCCTGAGTCTCCCCATTCCTGTCCTTAGGCAAAAGCCCCGGCAGAAATTCGATAAAGATTTCACAATGGACAAATACCTGGTGGTTCACCCTGATTTCCTCAGATACATGAAAAACAGGTGAGCTGTGGATTTTGTGCTCTAATGGGCTTGTTTTTCCTGGCCAGCACCATCTCTCTCTGTCTCTGACCTCTCCTCCCAGCTCCCTCCCTTGTAACCACAGTTAAGCCACACCAGCAGCCTGGGGATAAGCATCAGCAGCGTGAACTCAGCTGAACTCTCTGTGGTGCTGCAGTGGGATGCTAGTGGTGGGTAAACATCCAGAATCTGTGAGCTGGAGAAGCAAGAGCCATCAGACAGTTTGGTTCTCTGCATCCAAAAGAGATCCAGAGCCAATTGCAGCTTTAGGTGTAGGAAGAATGTTGCTGGAGTGCCAGAATAGTTGATCTCTAGTTGAGGACCAGCCTCTCGTGTTCCCTGTTAGCACCGTGGAGGAAGGCTCTGTAACAGACCTTCTCTCCGGAGATTGCTTCTAGGCTCGGGAGGTTGGTTGTGCCCTCAAGCACAACAATAGACCCTTCTTCAACATCCCCTTTGCCTGGCCTGGCTGCTGCTTTCCTGTGCCTCTCCAACCCTTTCCACAAGGGCCACTGCTGGCCACTGTCAGCACGAGATCTGCCCATCATGGGCCACACGACTGAGAGATGGAGGAACAAGAGCTCCTGTTGTGCCTTGCTTTGGCTGCCTTTACTTTTCAGTCTCCTTGAGAGCTGCTGCCTTCCCTGGAGCCAGATGGCCAGCACTCCCTGCCTGCTCTGCCATCCCCCCTCTGACTTGGGTCCTTTCCAAGGCCAAGAGGACTCCATGCTATTTTTTCCCAGTGTTTACTCCTACTTTCCTAACACCTCCTGGCATAACCCAGTGCAGCTCCTGGCAGGTTTTGTGACTCTCTCTGCACCTTCCCTATGTCTTGTTTCACTCCTAGATGAGGACAGGGAGCAGGATATACCAGGGTGCTTCAAAGCCACCTCTGCACTGCAAAGCAAGGGACAGAATTAAGAGTAGTGGGCTTTAACCTATGAGATCCTTTAATGCATTCCCTCTTTATCCTCACTGCCTCAAGACCTGCCACTTCCACAAAGCTGGGGCAGAGCTGGGCTTAGGTCACCGTGCAGGTGGTGGAGAGCTCTGGGCATACTCGTGGCTTCTCTGAAACACCTCATATGGCCCCAAGCTGCTGCAAGGAGGGATGATGCCAAGTGGACCACGGGGACAAGGTGTGTCCTGCTTAAATCACCACAGCCAGCAACTCCTCAATCCTTTCTTCTCTCCTGCTGCAGGTTTTTAAAGTCTAAAAATTTGGAAAAGCGCTACTGGAGGCTGTACAGACCCACAACAGGGGCCTTCCTGCTGCTGACTGCCCTCCACCTCTGTGACCGGGTAAGGGCATGGTGATTCTTGCACCCAGAGCTGTGTAGAAGTGGGAACAGGGGACGGAGGAGAGCAGTGGTGGCTGCTGTCTGCCTCAAGAGTGTATGGCTTGTGTCAGCTGTGGAACAGCCCCAAAACAGCTCCCATAAGGGGTGGTGAAACCTGCTCTGACCTAGAGCATATGATCTCATGGGGAGGCAGTGAGGGGACAGCAGGATCTGTGGAGCCAGTGCTCACAGTCTGATCCTTCTGGACCCCCACACAGGGCCACCAGAAAAGCCCCAACTGGCATCTCTGTCCTGTGCTCACTCCCTGTTTGGGAGCTGTGTCCTGTATTTCACGTGCTCCCTCCATCTCTGGTACCCCTCCGTCCTTCCCAGGTCAGTGCCTATGGCTACATCACGGAGGGGCATGAGAGGTACTCGGATCACTACTATGACAAGGAGTGGAAACGTCTGGTTTTCTACATTAACCATGACTTCAACCTGGAGAAGCAGGTGTGGAAAAGGCTTCATGAGGAGAATATAATGAAGCTTTACCAGAGATCCTGACTGTGTAGCAAGGGCCATTGCCTGGGAAGTCTCAACAACACCTCACTAGGAATGGAATAATGGAAGGGGACCCCCAGAGCCAAGGTTAGCTCTGGACTGCCAGGTACATTTCATCCCCACAAAGACATTTCCCTCCTTCAGCACCTCTGTTATTTCACAACACTTCAACAAATGTGTGAATGCTGCAGACCCAAAGACCAGCAAGAAAATGCAGTGTGCCAACAAAGTCCCATCTGACTCTTGCTGGTTCTTGTAGTCACGGGTATTAGGAGAGCAGAATCCAGGATGGATATGGTCCGGTGTCCTTTGTTTAATCCAGTTTTTCTCTCTTTGCAAGGAGATGCTCCTCAGGCTGGGGCTACTTTTCTTCTGGGTGGATTCTCTCCATTAGCAATGCCCATTTTGGAAGTGGGTATTGTCTAAACAAACTCCCTGAGGAGCTGGAAGGATGGAGGTGGACACACAGATCCTGTCTTGCTTAATTTCTGTGGGGGCTGCTCTCACTCTGCTCCCTGCAGATATAAAGGATGGACTGGACACTTTCAGGTGACTTAATTTGAGAGAGAATGAGTTTCACTTCTGCTCCCCAGTGTGGCCTTGCTGTGACACTTCCAAAGGAGCACTGCCATCAACTTGAGGGCAGGTAGCTGCTGTCCATGGTGCAGCAGACCTTCTGTACCTGGTGCCTTTTGGCCCAGACTCCCCTGGCTGCACAAAATGTGAATTTTGTGGCATGGACCTGATGTGCCAAGTCCTTGCGTAGCTGGACTTTGCCATGCTTGGCTACCAGCTGTTCCCAGAGCACTGTGTTTGTCTTATTGCCAGGAGAGGTGGGAGCTCTCCAAGTCCAGGGATGGATGCTATCTGTCCTTGCTGCTGGCTGAAGTGCCTGTGCCCCATGGTGCTGAGAGGGGTCCAGCTGCAGCCAGCAAATCTGGGGTGTATTGGCCTCCTGGAAGGGGTTTTGTAAGCAAAATAAATGGCACTACTTTGGCCAAGCTGATCTTTGGTGCAGCCCTGTGGGTTGTGGTTATTTAGTGCGCCCAGAACTGGTGTTTAAAGGCTGAGGCACAGCAGATGACAAAGCAAGGAAAGGGCAGGACTGAGGGGTAATAAGTTTACCTCCACCTGGAGAAGCTCTGCAGCTTGTGTGGACACAACTAAGCATCCCCCACCTGTTCACCTTGCTGTTGCAGGACAGGGATCACCACTGGACAAACACCTCCGTGAGGAAGTGGGTGAACACCTGGTGAGTTTGTCCTCGTCCCAGCAGCTGCCCTCCAAGTACATCAGATGCTCAAGGCAGATATGTGAAGGGCTGGATGTTTCCCCCATGACACTATGCAAGCAAAAAGCCACCTCCAGTGTCCCAGCAGGTCCAGTGCATCTCCCTGGGCTTAACCAGCTGCACACTCACTGCACCTGCTTTGCTTGTGTTTCTCCATTTTTGCAGCCTTTTTCTTGGGGGCAGCAGTGTTTCCAGGGACTCTGTGGGCTCCAAGGAAGGCATTTCAGCCGGGACTGTCAGCAGGGTTTGTCAGGCTTGATTTCCTTTGTTCCTTTTGCCTTGTGTTGCAGAGAGGCCGGGCAGTTTCTCATGTCTCACTGAGCTTGTTTGTGAAGGACAACCCCCCACACTGAGACTCTAAATGCAGAATTCAGCTGCTCTGGAGAGGGTGTGACCTGTGCCTAGCTGCCCTGCCCGTCTGAGTGCGCAGTGTCGGTAGGAGCAGGGAGTTGTCTGAAATTCACTGTGCTTCTGTTGGGAATGATGGAGCCCTGTGGGAACACCAGGCCTGTAGGGAGCCATGGGGTTTGGAGCAGACCAGAAATCTTTCCTGAGCAGCAAACAGGGAAGCCTGAGTGAGGCTGGTCACCATCCAGAGCTGCCTGAGGAGAAACTCCTGCGCCCAGGAGCTCTGGACCTGCTGGGTGTCTCAGCCCCTTGTGCTGGCTGTTCACCCTGTCCCCAGGTGTCCCTGGGGGTGTCCCCTGTCCCCAGGCCCTGCAGGCTCTCTCTGATGGGCTCTGGGTGGGCAATGAGGCAGTTTTGTTCCTTGCCTGTCCCTCAGGCCTTACCACATTGCTGGGGGTTGCTTAGTGACCAGCTCCACCGGCTATTCTTCCTGCCTGAATAGGGCTTTTCTCTCCTGAAAAGTTGGAAGAAGTTTCTCTTAGACCTTTCCCTTCCCCCTCCTCCTCTTTTGTTTCCCTATCCTTTGGGAAGCAGGAAGGGGCTGAGTCCTACTGAGCAAGGATTCCCCAGAGGGTGAGAAGGCTCTGGGGAGGGGCTGACAGCCCCCACCCCACGTTTTTCCCCAGTGCCGAGGCTTCCCAGAGTCAAGGGAAGGAAACTTCCCAAGAGGCTTTCCCCAGAGCCTGTTCCCTCCCGACTTTTCTCTCAACACAGCTGACAAAGGTTGATGTTATCAGAATAATCTTGGCTGGAGAAGGGCCTTTGCTGTGGTCTGGAGTTTCCCAGCAGAAAAGCCACATCCTTTCTGATCCCAGCAAAGCACCTCTGACCTGATGGCCCCCCTCACCTCCTCTCTTTGCTCCTGTCCCCCCTGCAGCAGGGCATCCTGTCCCACTGGGGGCTGGCCGAGGTGTGGCACACACCGGGACACATCCCCGGGAGCACAAGCCCAGCCGTGCCTCACCAGAGCCACCTGATCTTGTGCCATCGGGTCCGGAGTGGCCACAGGAAGTTGAGCGGGGTTGGAGGTGGCATTTCCTGGCCACTTTCCAGCCTGGCACAAACTAATGGAACAAAGCCCGTGGAGAGCAGCTACAGCTGGAGTACCCTTGGCAAGAGCCCGGATTCAGGACTGGGCAAGCGCCCAGCAGGATGAGTGTCCCAGGGTGAAAGCAGCACTGCCAGGCTGTGCCGTAGTAGCCCCAGCCTGCTCAGTGCCGCTGGGCAGAGCAGTGCCAAGGTGCACGGCCACGCCAAAATCCAGGTCTCTATGGCTGGCGCGACATCAAGATTGTCCCTGTGCCACCAGGTGGCAGCTCCTGTTCAGGGATCTGTCATTGTGCCGGGTTTGGCACATCCCGGTGTGCCACCATGCCCAGTGCTGGGCACAGCCCTGCAGCCGCCTGCGATGTATGGCCCGGGAGCTCCCTGGGGTGTGTAGGGATACATGGAGCAGAGGTTTGGTACCTTGCAGTCACAAGGAGTGTGCGAAGGTGTGGCCTCTGCTCCTGCAGCATGGCATGGAGCTGAAGGCAGCACAAGCAGAGGGACTGATGGTGGAATCAGGTCTGACATCCTGAGGGATGCTCAGACACAGCATCTCCTCCTCCTGCACGGACACAATACCCAGTGCCAGCGACCAGGGGATTCCCCACTGCCAGCCAGGAGCTCTGAGGGCTGCAGAGATGTTTTATTTGGGGGATAAATCCACCACTGTGCACAGCATGTCCAGAAGTTGCTGTTTTGTCAGCCCTGCTTTTTTCAAAAGCTCTTGGCAAGTACCATGAACTTTTATTACAGCTGTGCCAGGCTCCTCCTGGAGTTCCCCAGGAGTTAACAGCCTTTAAATATTCCCCACCAGGTTGCAGAAACCAAAACCACTTGTCACCCAGAAGCTCTCATGGTGTCACCTTCCTGGCAGGGCTTCAAACTTTTTGCTTCATTTCCACTTCTTCCCTCTTTCAGTGTGACTGCTCACCTGTACAGCAGAAGCAGAGACCACCCTGTCCTGCTGTGTGTTCACACAGCTCCTCGACTGGGGATGAAGCAGGAGGAAGCAGACATGGACTTGCTGAGGGACAGGAATGCATTTGGGGACAAGCAAGTGGTGCAGAGCCTCTCTCGTCCCTGCTCCTGGTCAGTCCAACTCTGCTCTCTGGATCTGGGTTTATCCCTACAGGAGCAGGGACAAGGTGGGCTCTGCACCATGTCCTGGGGTTTGAGGTACCTTCTAGAGGTGGCAGCCAACCCCAAACCCAGCCAGGTGCTGGAGGGAGCCACTGTGTGTGCCACACAGGGCTCCAAGGCAGCCTTGTGCCATGGTGGCACATCCATATTGTCACTCGTGTCTCTTTCCTTCCCAGGCAAGAAACTGAGGCACAGAGCAGCCAGAGCTAGGTAACAGCACCCAGCTTCCCAGCATGGAGGTGTTCCCTCTCGAGCTGCTGTGGCTGGCTGGATGCTGTGGGAGTGTGGCAGAGGGATGTGCCTGCTCCAGGTCAGCACAAAAAGCTCTGTGCTGGGGACTTAGCAGGTGCTGTTTATGTTCCTCTGTTGCTGAGAGGTTTGGGGCAGGCCTTGGGGGCAGAGGGTGGGAGGTTCCCCCTCCTCGCCTCCGCTGTGTGGACCTTCTCCCTTTCTTGGGGATGTGGTAGCAGGTAAATCCAGTTGGACCAGAAAAACTATTGATAGTAGGGGAGGGAGAACAAGATAAAGGAGCAGCCCATGGCTTTGTTGTGCAAAAAGCACCAGCTGACCTGCCAGGAGCCCTCAGCTCCAGGTGCTGGAGCAGGGCCCTGCAGGTAAACAGCTGCAGGGGATGCAGCAGGGCTCCTCTGCCAGGCTGAGCAACAGGACCCTGGGTGCTGCAGGGCTTTGCCTGGCCAGCTCTTGGGGTGGTAAATTCTGGAAAGACACTTTCTGAGTCCTGGGGACATCCCAAGGCTCCCTCCATCCCTCCCATGGCAGCCACTCAGGGTCAGATGGGACCACCCAGGTGGGTGGACAAGGGGCTTGGTCACCCACCCATGCTCAAACGTGGTGTCTCCTTTTCCCCAGCTTTGGGGACAGAGCCTGGCCTGACCCCAGGGACATGTGGTTTTGAGCAGACCTCAGGGACTGGGGGATCAGCTCACATCTGCTCTGCCTGGTCCAGAGCTGGCAAGAAGGGGGTAGCCAGCGGTTTGCATTGTCACCCTAATTTCTCAGAGGTGTTTCCCAGCTCTGCACCCCTTCAGGGCATAGCTCAGAGCCTCCCAGATTGCCTCATGCCAGTGGAGAGGGGATGGCCTTTGAACTGTATGTTTGGCTTATCTGGGCCCTGGTCAGCGGTCCAGGGCTGACCAAGGGCTCTGCCATGTGCAGGCACCTGCGATAAGAGCCGGGCTGGGCTAGCAGGGCCATGGGGAGCGAGCCAACGTGAGCCAGCCTAAGCCACATCCTGCCACTGCTTGTGAGGTCCCAACCTGCCACCTCAGCCTATAGCTTGTCCCAACAACCTTCCTGCTTTGGGGAAGAGCAGGAGGGGACTACAGGGTGTGTTTCCCTGATGGGCCAGATCCTGCCACACTGGCACAAAGATCACAGAGTCACAGAATCAATTTGGTTGGAAAAAGCCTCTGAGATCATTGATTCCAGCCTTTGACTGAATATCCCCTTGTCAACTAGACTGTGGCACTGAGTGCCATATCCAGTCTTTCCTTAAACACTTTCAGGGACAGTGACTCCACCGCCTCCCTGGGCAGCCCATTCCAATGCCTGACAGCCCTTTCTGTGAAGAAATTCCTCCTGATGTCCAACCTAAACCTCCCCTGGCACAGGACCATGTCTTCTCATCCTATCACTGGTTGTTGGGGAGAAGAGGCCAACCCTCTCCTGGCTACACTCTCCTGTCAGGGAGTTGTAGAGAGTAAAGCCTCCTCTTCTCCAGGCTAAACAACCCCAGCTGCCCCAGCCTTTCCTCATGAGATTTGTGTTCCATGCCCTTCATCATCTTCATTGCCCTTCCTTAAGCAGTTTTGCTGCAGCCCCGAGCCCCTTTCCCCACCTGCAGCATGGAGGTGTGGGCAGAAGGGCAGAGCACAGCCCTGAGCATCTTCGGTCCCTCAGCCAAGCACAGCCACCATCTCCAGGCATCCTCCGTGTGGTCACCTCTCCTGGCTTTAGTTGTAGTAACACCTGCGAATCCAAGCATGGAGTGTCAGGGAGCATCCTCAGCGGGAGCTCTGCCTGACCCCATTTCCCTGGGCAGGGAGCCTGGCGAGAGGAGCTGCGGCCGAGCTCCTCCCGCTGCCCTCCCCGGGCAGGGGCCATGTGTCAGCCTCCCGGGACATCTGCTGATGAATTTTTCAGGCTGCCGTGGCCGTGGCTCCGCAGGCAGCCATATGGCCCCGCGTTCTCGGGGGTGACACAGCCACTCGCTCCACGGCGGCCAGGCTCTGCGTCTCACGGACCTGTTCTAGCAGCAGATTTTTGGCGCTTTCTTAAATGTACCTCCGACCCGTGCCGAATGAATTTGGATGTATAAATCCTCCAGGAGATTTTTGGAGATCTCATTCTCCCACCTGCACAGTTCATCGTGGCAAAGACCATGAGATTTTCCTCCACCAACCTGTGGCTGGCAGCCAGCTGGTGCAAAATGTGTTTATTCTCCTCTCGTGCTCTCTAGCCATGGGAGGGATTGGGCTCTGTTTCCAAGAAGTAATCACTGGAATAAAAAGCCCAGGCTAAAAATGATACTTGCTGGTTTTCATTGTAATTTCTTTTATGTTCTTTTCCTAATCTTTATTTGGCAACCACTATCCTAAAAGGTTTTTCACACTTATTTAACTTCTAAATTAAGCACCACTTAATTTTGGGGCATAGTCCAAAATGCATTGTAGCACAAAACAAGTAGAGCAGATGAAGAACTGTGCATCTCATTTTCACCCTGCTGAAAATAAAACCAACAGTAGAAAACCATATATCATGGAAACAGAGAGATGTGAAGAAACCAGCTCCTCCAGCCCTTGAAGCTGCCACTCCACCAGCATTTGCATGATTGGGCCATAAATGTTTCCAAATGGCAAATTGCTGACTTTCCCCAGGTCACTTCCTCTGGGCCATTGGTCATCCATCTGCAGCCAAGCTTTACTATGTCCCTTGTGACTTACTCGAGCAGTTGGTAATAATTAGCTGTGGTTAACGAAGGGCCAGGGTCAAGAGCACGTGAGCCAAGGCACCGGATGGCAGGGAGCACATCCAGCGGGTCAGAGCGAACAAGGCAGACCCTGAGTCACACCAGGTGGGGACAGCTCCAGGCTGGGGGACCTCTGAGCAGGACCCCAGACTCTTAACCATGCTCTGCTGGCTCTGAGTCTTCCAGAAAATGCCTGTACCCCTGAGGGCCGGGAGCTGCTTTCAGTGATAGAGGCAAAAAGCATCAAATACCTCCATCAATACACCCCCATTTCTCTGAGTTGCCTTTTGGGGTACGTGTGGCCCCCTCTTCCTGCCTGTTCTTTCATAGCTTTAGCTCCAGCTGGGCTTTAGGCTCGATTTCATCCCTGTGTGTCCGAGTGGTGATGGTCTGTCCTGTCCTTCCAGCTTCTTGCCTGTTCTTTCCTTCCCTGAGACAGCCCATGCCCAGCCAACCTTCCTGATGGAGCACCCAGGGAAGGTTCCCTGCAAGTTTTCTTTAAAATCAGCCTGGCCACCATAACTTCATGGTGTCCCAGGCCCAGTGTCCACTCTCCCAGTGGGGAGGCCAGTGTTGACTGCCAGCCTCAGGCACAGAGCTGCTCCCGTGTTCACATCACAGCCTGGGCACATTGGGGATGCCAATGCAGTGCTATCCCCACACAGCCAAAATTCCCAGAGGACCAGGGCTGGCAGTGGAGGGAACTGTAGTAATGGAAGCAAGTGGAGATTGAAGTAAACTCCTGTTAAAATGCATTTGGCTTTTATCTTCCTTTGAACCTGTCTGTGCAGGCCGGAAAGGAAGTGGGGAGTGGTTGGATCTGAGGGGATAAAGGAGTGTTGGAGAAAATGCAGCCACAGTGAGTACACCGGCCTGAGGGTGCTCAGTGGGACTTAGGAACAGGGATGGGGTTTGGCCCCAGGTTTTGGGGCTGAATAATGAAAGAGGGTATTTGTGGATGGGCTGGAGGTAGGTGACAGCCTGGAACAACGCATGAGCGCTCAGGGAGCCACAGGCACAGGGTGTGGATGGAGCAGGGCTCACCATCGTGCTGCTCCCTGGGTTTGGTGACTTCTAAAAATCCAGTCCCCCAAAATCCCTACAGTTCAGCTGAAAAGGCTTGTTTGCCTGCCGAGTCCCTTCCCCCGCTGCAATAAACATTTTGGTATGCATATCCTTTAGTTCACAGGCTGGTTCTTGTGGAGTTGAACTAAAATAACACCAAGATATTCTTTCAAAAAAGAAACTGGAGCACATCATCTCCGAAAATACTGAAATAATTCATGCAAATTTCCCCCTAAACCCGTTTTCCCTTTCCTCCAGCCCAAACTCTTTGTCGAGCTTGCCACAAAGCCCCGAAAGGTTTTGTTAGCCGCAAATGCAGTCCATCCCTTCAGCCAGAACGTGGCCGGGGATCGGGGGGCAGCACCCCAACCGTGTCTCCCCTCCTCCTTAGTGGCAGCACCCTACCAATGTCCCTTTTTCTCTCCTTTTTCTCCACATTTTCGCCCTCCGGGCGGGTCCAGCGGGTGGCTGCGGGTCCGTGACACGGTGCTGCTATCGGTTTCGACTGCCCAAGGTCGGTTTCGACTTCAGAGCCTGCAGTTTCTGATAAGTGTAAAATAAAACACCGCGGGCGCCCGCGGACACGCTCGGGGGTGGCACGGCGGGGCAGCGTAGTGTCCGTGTGGGTGCAGTCGGCGATGGCCGCACGTGTTTGAGTCAGACAAGAAAGTTACAGAAAGGGGAGCCCTGTTCGTGAGCTGTGGGTGGGTGGCGTGAAAAGGAGGCAAAAAGAAGGAAAAAAAAATCTCACTTCCCTCCTGGTCTGGGTAAATGTTTAATCCCCAGCTCGGAGAAAAAGCAGCTCAAAAGTGCTTTTTTTCTCAGCAAGTCTGAACCAGTCAGCCTGGTGCCTCCTCCCTCCGGCTCACACCCTCCCTCCCACCGCTCCGGAGGAATATCCCAGCCTGCTCCAAAGTGCAGCTGGGCACCCGGGGCAGGACGGAGCCAGCCCACAGCGGTGTCCGCGCCCACCGGGCTGGGAGAGGAGACGGGCCGGGAAGTTTGTGTGCCCGGGGCTGGCTGCCACGCTCCCGCTCGCCTGCGCGGCTCCAGTGCTTGAATTGCCCGGGATGGGGTCCCCACACTGGAAAAGGCTCTGCCTTTTGCTCCTGGCAGGATTAACATCCTCCCTGCTCCTCTACAGTCACTACTACGCTACGGTGGAGGCGCCCAGCAGCCAGAGGATCATAGCCAGGTAAGGGGGGACGGGGATGGGAGAGGGGTGGGAGGCAGGGATCTATAAATCCAGCATGAGGTACGGCGCGCTGGGATAGGGAGGGGTGCCAGTGTGGGCCCCTCAGGGCAGGTGATCCCAGCTCTGCCCCCGGACGTTGGCTGGTTTGGAAAACGTGCTGGCAGCAGGCTCTGCCCCCGCTCTGAGCCCTGGGCACCGGCTCCTGCCCACGGCCACCAGCCGAGCCCAGGGCTGCCCAGAGCGGGACCCCGAGGCCATGGGGGGGTCAGCAGGGGTCCCCGCGTGAGTTCAGCCCATCGCAGTGCGAAGAAACCATTGTTGAGTCCAGGGACGGCTGAGGGTGAGGGTCAAACCCGCTTCAGCTGCCGGCCAGAGCCGCTGCGTGCTCCCGGCGGCTGGTGCAGGATCGGAGCCGTCTGATTGTCGGGGGGAGGTTTGGCCCCCACGGAGCTGCACCGACCCCCTCCTTCCCCCTCTGCAGAGGCCAGGCACGGCTGCTCCAGTCCCGGATCCCCCGGGCTGCCCCCACCGCTCGTGAACTCAGGGCTGCAGCGTTTTCCAAACTCCAGCAATTCGCAACTCCCCCTCCGTCTGCCTGCCCCGCATCCTCCAAACCTCCCGAGGCATCTTCCTGAGCCTCCCCCATGCCAAGCGGGAGGGGGTGCTGGGGTGCCCCGAGGAGCGCCGCGGAGTGCGGATGAGCGGGCGGGGGAAGGAGCCCTCACAGCGCTTGGGCTGCGGGAGCAGCTGCCCTGTCCTCTGCGAGCATCAGGTGTTGGGCCGGGAGAGCGCTGTGGGTGTCCCTCACCTCCTCCTGGGTGCCTTTGCGTGCCATCTCTGTGACAGAGCCCAGCTGCCCGGGAATGGGGGATGCCGTGGGGAGCGGTGCCCGTCCTGGGCAGGGTGAGATTTGCAGCGGGATTTGCTGGGGGATGCAGCCGGCTGGGCTGCCTTGGGGTTCAGACCTCCTCCCTCCACCAGCTGGGAGCTCTCCTTGCCCGATCCCAAGGCAGAGGTCCCCTCTGCTGCTGGGTTGGTAGATCAGGATATCTGCGGCATCCCGGGCTGGCTCTCGGCTCTCTCCACCCTCGCCGTGCCCGGGGCGCAGCGGTGCCAGCGGCAGCGTTACCCGGAACTGCTCTGGGCAATCACGGCTGCGGTGTGGAGCAGCTCCCCACAAAGAGCTTGATGTCCACGAGAGAGGAGCAGAACATGCCCAGGGACCACGCTGGAGCTGGGAATGGAAACCAGCTGCACCCCGACACAGCGTCTATGGCCCAGCCGAGAGCACGGTGTGGAGGAAACCCATGGGATGGAAGCAGGGAGCAGGCTCCCCCCACCACCTGTCAGGTTAACCCTGCCTGGACCTGTCGCAGCCCCAGGTCACATTCCTTGAAAAGCCAGCCCAGACTACAGCCCCTTGATGGGACCAAGGGTCAGCTTGTCCAGCCACAGAGAGGGGCCCAGGGTGAGCCGGCCTGTGCTCCAAAGCTCTCCTGGACTCTCCTCCTGGCTTTAATTCAACCCCTAAAGCTAAACCCAAACCAGAGTGTGGTCTGTTGGCTTTGATTCCCTATGTTTACAAGCGTGGCACCCCGTGGGTGCTGCTCATCCAGACGGAGCTCTGTCCCTGGAGGAATTGGTGCTGCCCTGCCGCTGGATGTGGGGCTGGGTGTGGAGCTGGAACTGGGCTGGCCGGCGTTTCACATGGCTGAAGTGCCATCACAGAGCACTCATTTCCTGCTCTGCCAGTGGAGACAGGAGGGTCAGGGTCCTCAAGGTTTATGTGAGCAGTGTCTCCATGCAGAGTTACAGGGGGATGAAGGGGATCAGGAAGAAGCTGATCCCCTGATGGATGCATGCAACCCTAACCCAGGACCAGATCCCTGCAGTAATCCCGAGTCCCCCTCCAGCTCTGCACAAAGCTGGTGGCCCTATGGAAATGGACAAAATGCCCTGGTCCCTGCAGAGCTGGGATGGAGGGACCCAAATCCCTTAGGGTTCAGCAGGGTACAGCCCTGTCCCACTCCCTGCCCATCCACCTCTCCCAAACCCCTCTGGTGAGCTGCTGGCTCTGCTCATGGCTTTATTATTGGGGCAGATGGGATGAGCACGGAGCTCTGCCCAGCCTTGCTGTGCCACTCCGGCTCTGCACCAGGGAAAGATGCTTCTGGAGCTCAGCCCTTCATGGTGAGATGGAGCAAGAGCGGGTTCTTGTTTTGGCTCCCTCAAATGTCTCTGTGGGGCCCTGGGAGTATTTGCTGAAGATAAGGCTGGAGTGTGTGCTCACAGCACTCACACACAGCCTTATCTTCCGGAAATGAGGGATGGCCATGGACCAGAAACGTCATATCTGTGAATTCCGTGGTGGCAAGGGAGCGCACCCAGGCTTGGCTGGCTCTGCTGCCACCGCCGGTGCCCGGGCAGTCACAGCCACTCCTTCCCACAGCCCCATTGTGCATCGGTCGGTCCCGGGCAGGGTTGTCATCTTCTGAATCAACCAAGCAGCACGAGGTGCTTCACCACATCCTGCGGGTGACGTCAAAGCGCTTGGCTCCCCGTCACGCCGCCGAGCCGCTGTCTGGTGGGGGGCCAGCTGCCCCACGCCCTTCCCGGCAGGGTTTGGGCAGCAGCAGTGCTGGGGAGCTGGCTCCAGCACCCACAGCTGGCAAGCAAGTGCAGGGAGGTGCTGGCACTGTTTTATCAGTTCAGCACAAATCCTGCAAGAAACGATGAGCAGGTGCCACCGTGTCCGGCCATGGGTGGAGGTAGGGCCCGGTGACCATGGAAGGTCAGCAGGAGCCAGGCTGCCTCTGCCCACTTCCTTTCATCCTGGGCACAGCCAGGCTGAGCCTCCTAGGGCTCCCACTGCATCCCTGGCAGCTCAGAAAGTAGTACAGCACCCTCCCACAGCCAGTGCCCAGGGCTTTGCCTTGTACTGCAGGCACTGGGATGAAGAAGGGAAGAAACAAGAACAGGAGAGCTTGGAGAGCTGGGAAGGGGCTGGGTGGGCAGAGATGTGCAGCTAGGGCTTGTGAACCTGATGGGAAGGGCTGGGCAGGTGGTGGGGTGGGGAGAGGCTGCTTGGATGCAGCTCAAGCCTGACTATGGTGGGTGAGGGTAACAGCCTCAGGGTTTGCTGGGGGGCTGCACCTCTGTGGCCAAAAAATGGGTGGGTGGCCAACCCAGGGGCTTCACACATAGGGACTTCAATGCTTTGCAGGAGCCAGATCTGGGACTGGAGCAGGGAGGTTTCCTCAGTCCCTGGTCTGTTGGCTGGGTGGTGAAGGTGTTGATAAGCTCTGATATTGAGGCATGTGGGCTGGGGATCATCTGCACTGTGGGAGCAGCAAGTGGGGCTGGGCAACTCCCTGGGATGAGCTCCCTGCACCCCGCAGCAGTTCACCAGGACTGAGCCCACTCGGTGTCCAGAGCTCCTGGGACACGTGTGGGGGAGCTTTGCTCTGCAGGGTGTGCTCTCGGTGCCTGGGCTGAAAGAGCAGCTTCCAGTGTAACCACCAGGTCTGGTACAGCCTTGAGTGGCCTTGCCCTTGCTGTGTGCAGACCCTGCAGGTCTGCTCAGGCTGGGATGAGTTGGATGCTCTCCGGGATAACAGGCCCTGCAGAAAGCTGCAGCTCTGCATCTCTCTGGGGTGGCTCAGTCCCTTCTTGGTGGACCCTCCTCGGGATTTTCCCTCTATTCTCTCTCTGCCTGCTCAGGTGATCCCAGGATGAGCCTCAGGGATGAGCTAGTGGGGGCCATGCTGTGCTGACCCCTGGGCTGTAGCCTTGTGTTTGGAGTGGTGGGGGCTTTCCAGGGCTCTGCTCCTGCTGGAACCTGACTTCCCGTGGGACACCAAGGCAAGACACACAGGCTTGATTTAAAAGCTGTCCTGCTCTGCTGTTGGGGCTCAGCCTGCTGCACCCTCAGCATCCCCATCCAGAGATCCAGAGCTGGTAGCACTGGGATGGTGCAAGGAAGGTGCTGGGACTAAAACCAGCTTGGCACTGCCTTTCCATTCACACCTGGGGAGATGCTCCAGCCCCCAGTTCCAGACCCCAGGCAGGGCACTGGGCTGTCCCCCCATGTCATGCCATGCCCCCAGAGTGGCACAGAGCAGGGTTTGGGTGGCAAATGGCTTTGGATCCACTCCTTGGCAGGGCTGTGGGGCCATGGCAGGGACAGAAACGCAATGCCCGCAGTGCCCCTGTGCCAGGCAGTGTCGCGCCAGCAGGGACCAGGGGGGTGAAGCTCCGCTCCCCACCTGCCTCTACCTGTCCCCAGGCTCCCAGGCAGAGATCACATAACAAGGAGCCCTTGTCTCCTCCACAATGCCCCCCTTCTGGCCACAGCACCTGCTGCCTGGGCTGGCCGGGGGGCTCTGAAGGGCCTTTCTGTGTGGGGATGAATGGGAGCCTGTTCCCCTCCCGTGGGCTCCCACTCCTGCTTGCCAGGCTGCGACCCTGCCCACCCCCAGCCCCAGTGCCCCCCCGGGGCTGGGTCAGCTCGGCCTGGCCTCTTGGGGCTCAGGGCACCCCAAATTGCATGGGGTGGGCAGCCCCTGCTACTAAGGAAGGATCAGGCTATGCCTCAGCTGCCCCCATGGCAGAGGGAGTCCCATGCACCCCGAGAGCCTCCAGACCCCAGTTGCTGATTGCTTCTCCAGTATAGCAACTAATTGTGTCCTGCTGGCCTGTCCAGTTTATTCCAGCCATGTCCTCTTCAGACTCAGGAACGGTGGGAAGAGCCAGGGAGGTCTCAGCAGGATCCCCCAAGGCTGCAGACTGGGCTGGGTGTGGTTTTTGGTCTGGTGGTGGGACTCACCCGGAGGTGGTGGCTTCACAAATCCTGTAGTTTGCAAATCCTTGTCTCTCCACTTGCAGGTGGGGGTGGGTAGGCACAGGCAGCGGTGGAGGGGAGACAAATGGAGGGGTCGTGGTCCTGCCCTGTGGCTCTCACAGGTGGGGGGATGTTGGGGTGCTCAGTGTCACCTCCGCAGCTGAGCCCTCACTTGTCTTCTCCCAGCTTACTGCAGCCAGAGTCACTGGTCCTGGCTCCCTCAGGGATACCACACAGAGCTGGCAGCCACAGGTGGGCACTTGGAGGCAGCTTGGACAGGTAAGGAGGGAAGATGCTCAGCCATCCTGGCAGGAACTGGGAGCCCCCTGCTCACTGTGGGGTTCCCCAACACCCAAGTGATGGATTTTTAACTCTGCCATTTGTTTCCCCAATCCCAGTGGGAATTCCTTCAAGCCCTCCTCCAAGCTGGAGGAGCCGGAGCCCAGCAGAAAGCAGGTAATCATTAGCACAGCACAGTAATGTCCATGGTGCCTCTCTGTGCTGGGTTTTGTTGGTTGAAGGGCTGTGTGGGGAGGCTGAGGAGGAGCAGCATCCTCTGGAAGGGGTTTACAGAGGAGCAGCCTTGTCCATGCACATGTGGTTCTTCCCAGGCCTCCCTGCTGCCATGCCCGGTGTGGAGGCTGGAGCCAGCATCACCCACTCCCTCCAGCCCTGGGACTCCTGGGCCAGCAGTCCAGGCTGGAGACTCGTGGGGATGGACCCAGGGCCTGGGGGAGGCTGCAGCTGTTCTGTTCCCATAGAGCAGAGCCCTTTAATGGGGTGCCCTCACCTGAAGGTGCTGAACCTTTTGCGCTCTCAGGTGACTCTGTAAGCCCTGGTTCTGCCAGCCCCACTGAGCTGGTGCCAAAGGCTGTTTTGCCACGCGAAGCCAAGGCATGAGGCAGTGCCCTGCCTGGGTGACCCAGCAGAACGTGTGATGGGCAAGGAGCATTTCTGTCCCTGGGTTTGTTCTCGCCTGGGTGCCTGCTGAGGGGTGGAGGTGTCACAGGGAAGGCAGACCCAGGCTGGAAACTGAGCAGGGATGCTCCTTCCTCCCTCCCAGCCCAGCCCTTGCCTCCGCTCGGTGATGGCCAGAGCAAAGGCAGACCCCAAGTTTCAGGAGATCTTCCGCTTTGACACTCCCGTGCTGATGTGGGACCAGCACTTCTCCCTGGAGACCTGGAACAGGCTGAAGACACGACACGTCCCCTATGGCTGGCAAGGCTTGTCCCTTGCAGGTACAGACCCAGCTGGGATGTGGGGCAGCTTGAGGGGACTGTGGGGGAGCCCAGCAGAAGGGACTGGAGATGTGGGACAGGCAGAGGAGCCCTGCAGAGGAGCCAGGGATGTTGATCTCTTCCCAGCCCACCTCCCAGGGCACAGGGCGGAGGCTGTGGCTTTGCAAACACCGCTTGCTGTATCTTGTGACATTTTCCCTGAATAAAGGCTCCAGTGTGTCCGTGATTATTAACTGGGGCCGGAGGAGCTCGGACAACTCGCTCCATTGTCATGCATGGAGATTGTTTCCCTTCCCACCCCAAACCCACTCTCTGTTCTCCCCGGCAGCCGCCGGCTTCAATCCCTGGGCCGGGAAGTGCTGGGAGCGGCGAGCGGGAGAGAACCACTGGCAGTTGCAAAGAGACATTGTCAGGGGGGGACGTGGCCAGCGCAGGCAGCAGCATCTGCAGGGCTGGGGCTGGAGATGTCCAGATGCCTTGCACAGCCTTGGGTGGCCACCATTTGGAGCAGGGTTAGGAACGGGGGGAGATAGGAGGAGGTGACACCAAGCTGGGAGAGGTGGGACTGTTTGGGGTCGCCGTGTCCCACCTGCAGACCTCAGCCCTGCACGGGGGTGGTGTGAGTTCCTTTGTGTGCTGCTCCTGGCTGTGCTGTGCCAGCTCTGTGCGTGCTGTTGCCCGTGCTCACGTGGGTTGACACACACATTTTCTTTGCTGACTGGCCACGTCCTGCTCCGTTCCAGTGGTGGGCAGCACCCTCCAGCTCCTCAACGCCTCGGCCAACCGGCACCTCTTCGACAGGGCCGCCTTCCCCGGGGGCTGTGTTCGCTGTGCCGTGGTGGGCAACGGTGGCATCCTCAACGGCTCACGGCAGGGCAAGGCCATCGACAGCCACGACCTGGTCTTCAGGTGAGGGTGAATCCCAGGCAGGATGGGGCTGTGGGTGCTTGGGAGATGCCAGCCCTGGACACACGTTCTCCGCTTTTCCTGCAGGCTCAACGGTGCCGTGATCAAAGGCTTTGAGGAGGATGTTGGCACCAAGGTCTCCTTCTATGGCTTCACGGTGAACACCATGAAGAACTCTCTCATTGCCTACGAGGAGTATGGCTTCACCCAGATCCCCCAGGGCGAGGTGAGACCCTGAGGGCTCGTTGGAGAGGTGATCCAAGTTGTCCCTTCAGGCTGGGCTTGCTTCTGAGACCTTCTCCCCATCTCAGGAGCCCTCAGTCCTTGCCTGCAAGCATGGGCAGTGTCCTTAAACCCCCCTGTAAGTGCCACATCTGTGTCCCTGCTGCAGGATCTGAAGTACATCTTCATCCCCTCGGACGTCCGTGACTACATCATGCTGAAATCAGCCATCCAGGGCAGCCCAGTGCCCGAGGGCTCAGACAAGGGGGACGAGTGAGTAGCTCCCCAAGATCCCCCAGCACCCCTGGTGGTGCAAGCATCACTCAGTGTCCTCACCCCACATCTGCCCCTACTGGGACTCCAGGACTCCCATGACAAAGTTCTGCCCTTCTCCTTACCCTGCTGCAGGCCACAGAAGTATTTTGGACCGGAGGCAACTGCAGAGAAGTTCAAGCTGTTGCATCCTGATTTCTTGAAGTACCTGACAGCAAGGTGAGAGTGATGAGCACTGTGGCTGCTGTCTGGCTCTGCTCTTAGCCGGGCTCAGACTGCCTGCTCCCTGCTCTGCTCATTCCACTACAGACCAGTAGCTGCCCAGCATCAAAGTGCAGTCCCAGTCTCCCCCAGACACTGGTACCACCCCTGCCCTGCTGTCTGCACACAAGGCAGAGGCATCTCTCACCTGCCATTCCTGCTCACTGCAGCACTGCTCACATCCCCTCCTCCATCACCTTGCTCCCATTCCCCAAAACAAATTACATTTTGTCCCAGTCTAACAGTAGCAAAGGTAGGGCCCGATGGGATTGTCTTTTCCTGCCTTTTGTGAAAGCATGTGCCTGGCTTGGGTTGGTTCCAAACAGCAGAGAAGTGCCTTTTACCAATCTCTGCAGATGAGCTCAACCTTAGAGCGGCCATCAGAGAACCCATCTGTGTTTCACTCAGTGCTCCTGCCTTACTGGGCACTGGCGTCACTGGAGAGGGCTGGGTGGGTGTGGGGCTGGGGGCTGCAGGGCTGTGCTGGCCCTGAGCCCCCACAGCTGCTGTGTCCCCACCAGGTTCCTGCGGTCGGAGCTCCTGAACACCCAGTATGGCTCCCTCTACATGCCCAGCACCGGCGCCCTCATGCTCCTCACTGCGCTCCACACCTGTGACCAGGTAAGGGGCCACAGGGCCACTGTCCTCCTGGGGAGAAGGGAATCCCCCCCTTTGGCTGCTGTGCAGCTCCAGTGTGTCCTGGTGGCTGTCCTGCATGTCCCCTGTCCCTCAAGGCAGTGGTGGTGGTGGTGGTGGTGATGGACCACTCGAGGTGAAGCCTTGACCCTGTCCTCTGTCTGCCCCACCTGCCTCCCCACAGGTCAGTGCCTATGGGTTCATCACGGCCAACTATGAGCAGTTCTCAGACCACTATTTCGAGGTGGAGAAGAAGCCGCTGGTGTTTTATGCCAACCACGACATGATGCTGGAGGCAGCGCTGTGGAGAAGCCTGCACCGTGCAGGGATCATCACCCTCTACCAGCGCTGAGGCTGGGAGGTCGCCCACGGGGGCAAGTCCGAGGACTTTTGTGGCTCTTCTCCTTTTTCCTGAGGGTCACCTTCTCCCTCCTGAGGGCTCTTCCCAGCTGGCCAGCCAGCCCACGGAGCAGACCTGCTGCACCACAGCCAGCAGTGGTGTGAGGATAACGGGGAAGCTGAAGCTGGTGGAGGAATGTTGCATTTCCTCAGGGATCAGTGCGATTGAACGTGGCCTTTGGGGCACCCAGCAGCAGCACAGCACGTGGCTGTGCCCTGCCAGCCCCATGAACGTGGCTATGGGGCAGCAGTGGCCCCTGTGGAGCACAGGAGGGGCAGGGTGATGCTGGAAGAGGATGCTGGAGATGGTGGAAAATGCCCTTCACCTTAAATGCTCATCACCACACTAAGACTGCAGCAGGCAGGATAAATCCTTGCACTGGAGACCAGGTGACAGGGGGTGGCATGTTCGGAGAATGCCTCCCTCCCAGACTGCAGCAAGTCCCAGCTCCAGCCAGCTGTGTGGATGTGTGCCACGTTCCAGAAGGATCTGTTTGCCTCCCTGGTCAGTGGCACAGACAGGACAGACACACAGTGGGCCCTGTCACTGTCCCCTTCTCAAGGTGTTTTCTGACAAGGAAGGGGCTCAAAAGCCATCAGCATCAGGAGGGTCACAGCAGCTCAGCCAGGACACCAGGAACATGTGCAGGCTCTGAGCAGCCTGGAGGTGCTGCTGGCCTCAGCCCTGTGTGAGTGGCACTGGGTTTGTCAGGCTTTTCTTGCACAGGGACTCTGGTGCCCTCTGAGGCATCCCCACACCAGGTGGGTCAAAGTGATGGTCACTCTTTTAATTTCCTTCCCAAAACCCCAAGGGAGGGGAGGGCCCTGAACCTTTCAGCTGTCCCTCATACACCAGCACTGCTCAGGGAGACCCACCTGGGGAGGCTTCTGGTGGGGGCTGGAGGGTGGAGACAGGGCAGTGTAATCCAAGACACTTCCCCACTTGGTGTAATTACATAAATGTTGAATGGTTGTTTTCCTTAATGCCTGTTTCTGTTGTTTTGATGAACTGGGTGGGGTTAGACCCCCCCCCTTTACCTCCCACAGCAGAGAGCAGTAACAGAGAGTAGAGACTTCAACTGGGGAACAGCTCCAGAGGCAGATGGGGATGGAAACAGGTTTAAATCAGAGACTCAGGATGGGAGACGTGTTAGCTCGGAGCACAGCCCTTTTCCACTTGGAATGCCATTTGCTGTACAGAGTTGGTGTACAGAGATGGCAAAAGATACCCTGGCCCTCAGCCAGGGAACCTCCAAACCCCCTGAAGCTCCCAGCAGGCTGCTTCCAGCCGGTTCACATCAGCAGGTTAGGCTCCAAGCCTGTTCCAGATGTAATCTTTAGCTTGGGGCCCATCTTGTGTTCCCACGTCTCAAATTAACCTTTGTTCCCATCAGAGCCACCTTACACTGGTGCCATGGCAGCCTGTCAGGCCTGTTTTGTGTTCCCAAACAC
Source organism: Erpornis zantholeuca (assembly GCA_013400515.1). Taxonomy (NCBI): domain Eukaryota; kingdom Metazoa; phylum Chordata; class Aves; order Passeriformes; family Timaliidae; genus Erpornis; species Erpornis zantholeuca. The sequence goes on from VZTN01000516.1 coordinate 270,015, forward strand.
TCAGCAAAACCTTTCATGACACGACTGAGCCTGATCCTCACATCCCCTGACCAAGACACCGAAACCTCCTCAAACCAGCTCTGGCCAAGCCTCAGGTGACATCAGGGCAGGAAGAGCAGGGTCGTGATTTCATGGTGCTGCAATCCTGCCTGCAATCACCCAGCTCACAGGCACCGCATCAGGAACTAAACATGGCAACTACAAGGTGCACCTTCCTTTCCCCTCTCAAAAAGGGACCTTCCCAGCCAAGGGTGGAGCCTGGTGCTGGAGTTTGACTCCATTTTAAGGGCTTGCTCATGGCTGTACTCCCAAGCACACCACAAGAACCATTTGGCACCAGGCCTTAGCCAGAAGTTAGTTTTGTCACACAGTTCCCATTAATTATTTCTGGGACAGAATCTGCAGACACTGAAATCTTTGGGTTTGCTCTGAAGGGTAAGCTCACAACTGCCACTTTAGGAAATGTTTTAATCCAAAATCCTTCCTACCTGCACAAAACCATTTCTCTCCAAGAAGAATCACAATCATTATGGTTGGAAAACACCTTTATTGGAAAGCATTTTTAAGAGCATGGACTCCAACCTTTATAAAAATAACCAAACAAAACCCAACTTCAGCTCGTAAGATTTTCCACAACTTCTTTATTCTGGAACAGAAGGAATCAGAGAACCACTTTTTTCTCTAGCCACCTGTAAATCAGGTCCTGGTGGAAAAAAACCAAAAAACAAGACAGCGTCAGAGCAGCTGGAAAGTTCATGACTTGCACTATTTAATTTAGAGAAGAGGTCTCGGGAGACAAAACCTTGCTCCCACCCAAACCAATGGCTTTGGTACCCACATCCCTTTTTGGTTTTAGTAGTCACTTACCCATGGTGAGGCTGCAGCAATCACTGAGCAGTGAAGAGGAACCTGTGGCTACACACAGGTGGCTGTTTCACATGACCTATCAGTAGCCATTTGTGACACTCAGCCCAGAACCATCTTCCTTCTAGAGCTGGGAAGAAACCACAAACCAAGGCTGTAACTTGTTTTCTTAAAAAAGTCTGTTCTGAAACAATTCCTGCCCCTCTGGTCTCAAAGCACTGAGTAGGATTTCCTTTTCCCATTTATCCTCAGGCTGCCTCTCCACTTTCCCTGTTACACCTTGGAAGCTAAAAGCTCCGGGTGCTTTTCCTGATCCTGCCTGCAGGACAGCTGTGCTGTCAGAGCCCCCAAGGTGCCTGATTTGTGGTGCCACTCCCTCCCCTTCCACAAACCAACCCTGACTCCTGACGACATTCCCTGTCACCAGCTCTGCCGGGCAGCCTGTCAGAAGCTCTTATTGACCTTCTGCAAACAAAGCCAAATTCTGCTCAATAAAGCGTAAAATCATTTAGCAGAAGGCAGCTGTCAGCTGCCCAAGACAAAGTGCTGTTCCAGCCTGTGTGTTCAGTGACTGTACATCAAGCAAGATTAAAAATGCATTTCTTATCTGCCCTTCAACCTGTCACTGTTTGCATAAGGAACTTGAAAGCTCTTTACAGCTCTAAACTGTGCTATGACAACAGCAGCTCTGCTCAGCTCCGCAGCTGTGTCTGGGCTGGGGGAGCTGCGCCCGGGACTGCACTTGGCTGCTGCCACACGTCCCAGGGTGGCAGGACAGGGGACAGCTTCTGTCACACTGGTGCCACTCATGCCTGTGGGCTCTTTGCAAGGGACAGGGGACTCACTAAGGGCGGTTCATGAGCCTCAGTGGACATTTTCCTCCTCAAGCTGAGTGTCAGACAGGGATAACAGCACATCACAGGCTCAGTGTCTGTCCCAGCCCTGGCTACACAAACCCCTCATGTTCCCCAAAATCACACACAGTACAGACACCCAGCTGCTCTCCCTGGGATTTTCCTGCTAAACCTTCAGAGGTTAGGCTCAGCAGGTGACTCAATGTGCCTACAGGCCTGGCATATAATTAATGAATTAAAAACAAACAACACACAATACTGAACAATTCAAATCTCTTACCAGCCTGAAGCCAAACGTAGCAGCTGCCCTCTGGCCAAAGCTGTCTTTGGGCAACAGCAGCCCCAGGATTCTACAGGACCATTTCCTCCTAAACACAAGTTGCAATGAACACTGTTAGCAGAAGTGATTTAAATAAAATATGTCCTCTTTTCCTCTCCTCTCCTGAAAAAAACCCAGCACTGGATCACAGAGCAAGAATTAAAGACAGAAATTCTCCATTCAGAGACAGGCAATTTTGGTCTCACGAACTTAGCACAGCAGAAACCTGTCCCTCAAGACACAGAGGAGCATGTTTGCCAGGGGGCTGTCTCATTCAGACAAGAAACTCTGGGAGGTGGATGCTATTTAAATCCTTGCTTAGGAAAAAAACCCCCACCAGCTCTGAGACGTTGGTGGTTTGGACCCTTTTAAGCTGTTTCAACCTGACATTCTCCTCTTCATCTTCCAGAAACCTCAATCCAATTCATTCCCTGCACACAAGAATAATCCATCCATCCATGCTGTAATTGCTCTATAGGTTTATCTTGAGAAACTCATTCTTCACACCTAGGACAGCCACATCCCCTCAGGTGAAGGATTCCTCAGGGTGTGTCCTTCACAGGATGACCCTTTGGGGCAGGAGAACTGCACCTCCCCACCCCCAGCAACCTGATGCAAGTTTGAAACTGTCCCAGAGCACCTGCAGGTAGGCAAGCAGAGCAATTATTCTGTCACTAGGTCTATTTCTGTGACAGATACAGTTATGAGATGAGCTGTGTCGAATGTCTCTATAATGGGCTGTCATCCAATCCCTCCTACCTCTAATCCTTCTACTCTGGCTCATCTCTGACCATGCTGACAAGCAGGGCTCTGTTGGGCACCAACACCAGTAAAATTCCCATTCATTCCGTGCTGCTTTTCAGCTTGTGCTCTGTGGCAGCAAAGAGCAGCACACTCGGGTGGCAGCTGTGACAGAGCTACAGCCTTGATTGGCTTAATTACATTCATCAAGCCGTTGGGCTTTTATATCCCTCCCAGGAGCCCCAGGGATGCAGGAGGATATCATCTGACGCAGCAGAGAGAGTCTTTCTTCCATAACCCACCAAGAGGAGAAAAAAAACAGACTATGCCAAGACAGATGCTGCTGTTTCTCACCACTGTGCAGATGCACTGTCAGTCCAGTGGGTAAATCAGCTCCCCAGCCAGGAGAGTGTTTTTACCCCTTCTTGGCATGGCGTCGTGCTCTGAAACCGAGAAAGGGGACAGAGTTAGCTCAGGTAACAAACCATTCCTTAATCTTTGCGTCTCTAACACTGAGCCTCAGAGTTACGCTTCCACAGAAGAAACATCAAATTCAGACAGGGATAACTTTTATCATCACTAGCTCAGCTTCCGGAGCAGCTAAAGCGTGCGGAACCACCCCAAACCCCAAATGCACTCTTGCCCTCGTGGCTGTGACGCTCCTCGCCCCGGTGGCACCGACACGTGGCTTCCCGGCCCCAGCTGTGCCGAGGGAGCTCTGCCCGCTGAACCCCCGCCTTGGGGTGCTCAGAGACAGGCCTCGGCTCAGCCGCATACGCTGCCCATGAAAAGCTTTCCTCCAGGCGCTGCTGGGGAAGAACAGGCACAAGCGGAGTGAAACCCTGCGAGCTGAGCATGGCTGGGGCCAGCCCGCGATACCTGGCACAGCCCTGTCCCGGCAGGGCCGGAGCCCGCGGGGCCCAGCGCCCCCGGCTTTGCTCTCTCCATCCACTATGGCGGGGGAGCGTGCCACCGTCACGCCACCCCATGTAGCCCTCGAGCCGTCGCCGCAGCCCTACGGGCGGTTCACGGCGGCGCACGGGAGTTCCCCGCACACCCTCCCGCCGTCCCCGTGCCCTCCGAGGCCGCCGTGCCCGCGGATGGCGGCCGATGGCGGCCGGGCCCACTCACCACACACAGCTCGACCGCCATGCTGCTCCAGAGACCGCGGGGAGGGACAGAAACGTAGCGGGGGCTCATGGGAACTGTAGTCTCGATTCGCGAGGACTCATGGGAGTTGTAGTCCAGTCCCCCGGTGGCGCGGGGGCTGCCGGGAAGTGTAGTCCCGTCCCTCAGGGATACACAGAGTTCGTGTCCCCCCAAACAGCTCATTAATGGTATTTATTAATTATTTATTAATTCTTCACGTCCCCTTTTCCCTAGGGAGACGTGTGCGATTGTGCTTAGCCCTCCAAATTCTTCAAAGGGCTGAACATGTATTAGCTCATGGAGGAAGGGGCTAATTAGCTGGAGACCAGGGATTAGTCAGAGATTAATTAGTAAATGTGGGCGCCATACTTTCAATGTGTGATGCTTCCAGGATGTGCTGTGATTGCCCTTTGCTGTTAAAACCTGACATGAAACCCACAGGACCCTACTTAGCTTGTATATGAGACTATAATAAAATTGTAACATATATGAAAATATGGATGATTCTATTTAGCTTGTATATGAAGTCTGCGTGAACATTAACAAAGTGCACACAGAACCAAGGAGAAGAAAAATAAGAGCTGTTCGTATCTACTTTCTTGCCCCAAAGGTTTATCCATCCTTGTGGTAAAAAGCTCCAGTGAATGGGAATGGACAGCAAGCAAACTGGAATGTGAAAGCAGCCAAGTCTGAGCACAGATGACAGCCCCAGTGTCACCCCTGAAACGTCTGGGAAGTGCAGGATTCACAGTCCCTTGGGGAGGTTTGTTCAGAGGTATGCTCATGGAAAGTTGCCAGGCTCCCACATTCCCTTTGCTCTCCAGAATGGCCCAGTGTTCTTTCTTAAAGTTTCTCTTAAAAAGCCCACAGACTGCAGGAGGCTTTAAAAAAAAAGTGCAAGAAGTCTGTAGAGAGATGCCAAGTGCTGCTATAAATAAGCTGCTTCCAACACAAGCAGCTGGCTGTGAGGTGTTCCCCAGCCCTCTGTGGATGCAGACAGCCTGAATGCTGTCCTGGCAGGGAAGAGCAGCCTGCAGAGAGTCCTGGGCTCCGACGTGAGGACACAAGGGTCTTCCTGCCCCACAGGAGCCTGTGGAAGGAGGGTTTGGCCTGGCAGGAAGGCAGAGGATGGTACAGAGCAGCCATAGTTAACACAGCCTTCGCTGAGGCAGCCTTCGCTCCATGAAGATTCGGCTGGCAACCCGCCTGGCTGCTTTTAGCGTCCTAAATAAGCAAATATAACCCATCTAATTCAACTAGAATTAGCCCTTTAAGGCCCCAAGGGAGGCAAGTTTAAAAAAAAAATAAAAACAACTAAACTCCCCCTCGTGCAGAGTTCAGATCCTGGAAGGAGAGAAGAAGTAACTTGGATGTGCCAAGGGATTTGCCGCTTGATTTTTGGGTGGAAGCCCCTCAGCCCACAGAGGCCGTGTGTGCCTATAAAAGGATAAGCTCTGCCAGGTACCAAGTAATGAATAGACTCAACAATTAAAAGCTCGGGAGAACAGCATGAGCTACGTGTGCAGTCGATTGGCCGTAATTATTCATGGTTGCAGTGCACGGGTAATGTTTCCAAGGATATTTTGGAGTCAGAACAAAGACTCCGGGTGAAGAGGGATGGTCATTGCCTCGGCCATGACCACGCTTCCCTAATTCTCTGCGACTTAGCCTGTGTGGGAATTAATCGAGTTTTCTCAAGGCTTCCCTTTAGAGGGCGACCATGTCCCACCGATCTCCGGCACGGAACCCTCACCGGGAGCTGCAGGACGAGGCAGAGCCTCCCCGAGGCCAGCAGGATGTGATGGCTTTTCTGAGGGTCTGCGAACCTTCCGAGATGTGAAGGAAGCTACAGCCTGGTCTGATGGTTCTGAAGGTATTCCTCAGGCAGCTGCAGTACTGCTCCCAAGGGCAATTTGGACATAATTCGGATAGATTTCCTGTGGCCAATCTCCCTCAGTTATGGTATTTTCTTGCTCCAGTCTCTGAAAGGTTGAAGAAGTCAGAAAAGCTGTGAAAAGGTCATGTAGATCTACACATGAATGTGAACTTTTGAGTGAACAAACGTGTTGTTTGTAGATCTACGCATGATCTACATGTGAACTTTTGAGGGCTGCTCTCAATTTCCCTGCAGAGGACTTGAGGGGATTGCTTCCTCCCAAAAATCCTCTGAGAGATCAGTATCTGTCCTGCAAAGCTACAGCATTGCCCTCTCCAAAGAAGTCTGGGCTCAGCTGTGAGGTGTTTGGTTATCCATAGGGCAGATAGCAGGAGAATGGGCAGAATATCTGACAGAGGAGAGAAGGATGGAAAAGCAAATGGAAATCAATGACAGAAGCACTCTACCTTCAGCTGGGCTTTGATCCCATGCTCAGATTGAAGGACAAGGTCACCTCTCAGTTTTCCACCCATTTCTTCTCTCAGCTGCCTGTAAATCCCTCAAGGCAGAAACTCTCCATGCCTATTGACAGTAATTTGATTTCCTCCTGATTTCCCCTCTGCCTGCCCTGGTCCCACCCTGCAGACAGAGCTCCACAAAGCCTGGAGAAACAAAACATCTGGGGCTTCAGAGATGCCATGGTTATCTTTGACATATGGCCAGGGGAAAGCAGCCAGGGTGTTTGAACCCATTTGAAAAGCCAATTCCCCCCAGCAGACCCCAGCTCCCTGCCAGGCTTCAGTGTACAGAGCACGAGGAGATGCTGAGGTGCAGGGATTGATGCTTGTCTCTGTCAGAAATACTGGGTGCCCAACAAAAAGCAGTCCCTTGGGGTAAGGCTGGAGAGTGCTTGCTGGTATTTCAGACTTGTGAGAGAAAAGATCTGTACTATTAAAAAAAAAAAAAAAAAGCCTGCTGAAAGGTCCTAGATCCTGGTGTCAGTGGCTTCAGATCAGTCTCCTGAAATGGCAGAAAGGCTCTTTGGAGCTCAGCAGCAGACAAGCAACGTCTTCCCACACAGGACAAGGCACTCTGCAAACAAAACATCCTTCCCTGCTCCTGGCAGCAAAACTCTTAAGCCTTCATTTAATATTAAATACACGTTTAAACCTAAGCCCATTCCTCCTCAGCATGTCTCGTGTGCTTATGTAGAACTTCAGCAGGCTCAGGAATGCTCTGCTGTAACTGGAGGCCTGTGCACTGAATAACAAGAGCTTTATGCTTACAGAATAGCTGTGCAAAGAAGGGATGGCTTTTCTGGGATGGGTTCTGCAGGTTGAGAAAGGAAAACATTCCACTTTCTCCTGATGGTGCAGAAGAAATGGCAGCTCCAGACACTCAGCTGTTCCTCCTGCTTCTTCCCCTTTTTCTCAACGGGATTTTGGGCACAGTGCGACAAAGCCAATCTCAAGGTGCTCGTTTTTGAGTGCAACACAGAATGGATCATGAGGAGATTGTGTCAGTGGGATGGAGACAAGCTGATCAGCACTTTGGATCCTTCAGGTCTGTGTCCCAGCCGGGCAAAGTGACCATCTTGTCAGAGCGAGCCAGATTGCGTTCCCAGCTCCGTTCCTTGGAGGAGCCACCAGAACAGACAGCACACACAAAATGTTCCAATGGCAGTGCATGCACAGATAAATCCTGGGGCCAGACTGAGGCATTTGTTGAACAGTAGCAGCAGGAATCCAGCTTCTTCATGGATGAGTATGTTTATTTAAAATATACACCCTCTGAGCATACCTGGAGATGGGAGATGTGTACAGCTACACAAATGCACCCCAAAGGTAGCAGGAAAACTTTAACACTGTAAAGCTACTGAGAACAGGAGAGAGATTTCCTTTTAGGCCAAGTTAGATGAGCAAGGAAAGGAGAGTTGTCCTTGCTTTGGGCAAAGAAATGGATCCTCTCACTATTTTCTGTGTCAGCCTGAGTGATTACAGCACAGCAAGCAGAAAGGGAGTGAGTTGGTATAAAAATACCCAGTTAATATTAATGGGAAACTTCTCAGGCCCTCTTTTATCACAGTGTTTCTGTTTGCTTGGATTACTCTGCTAACCAGCCATTGGTTCAGCCATCCCCATCTGCACTGTCCTATAAGCAATATTTCATCTATCAGGCTCAGATACCAGAAATATGCTGGGCACACACGGAGCAAACAAGCATTTTCTTGCAAGTAATTAGCATAAGCTGCACCGAGGTCAAGTAGTTGTGTCAGAGCACAATGCAAATCAACATTTCTGCCTACTGCAGATGGAAAATGGAGAATTGCAAATGCCATATCTCCAGCTCACCTCTTGCTTCCCACCGTTTATTCCAGAGGAAGGAGATAATTGTTTTGAGCTACTTTTGAGAATAGCATCTCTGCTGCTTTCATTGCTTAATGGGGAAGAAATGTTTAAATGATGAAAGGTCATGTTATTTCAGGACCCTTTGGATAATTTTTCTCGCCCTCGTGCAGGGAAAGCAGACCTAACGCCTAATTTGACCAAGCCTGAAGGTAAACTGAGGCTTTTCAAGATGACAGAGGGCAGCTGGTTAAAGAACAGTGGTCATTCCTCCTGTTGCCTGTGAAAAGGTTTGTTGAGAACAGTTTCCCAGTGACGTCTGCTTGAAGGAGCCCTGCTGCAGGGCATCAGCCCAAGGACCATCCAGACTCACATCATTTTTCCAAGAGATGTCCAAAATGAATGCCTAGGGAATGCAGGAGCAGCGTGATTACTCACAGTACATGTCCCAGCACCTTTCCAGCCACCAGCCATTTGAGGGGTGCAGATTCTGAGAGCTAGAGAGGTCAGTTCCCTGCTCCTGCTAATGGGTGTTCTCTGGAATGGACATTTCAGTAACTTTTTTTCCATGAACTTGCTCAGCCCGCTGTGAATCTGTAACAACCATTCCCTCCTGTGGGGCGGAGAGGGGTCAGCTTCCTTTTGTTTGCTCTGTGTCTGGCTCCTGGTAGTTTTGTTTGGTGGCCCCAAGTTCTCGTACAGAAAGAAATCATAAATGGCCTTTTCTACCCACCCTCATTGTGCAGGCAGAACTCATGGATCTGCTTATCCTACCCTTGTCTTCAGGCTCGCAAGTGTGATCTATTCAGAGTAGATCAAAGAGGGTAGTGTTGTTTTAAACCATTGTTTTCCTCCAGAATGTGATCCATCCACTTGCAGATGGCTTTTATGGTCTCTAAAGCCTCCCATGGATTAGCCTGAGTTTGACTGTATAAACATTTTCTCTATCCCACATCCTGCTTCCAGGGCATGTCTCGTACTCACTTCTCTGTCCTTTCACTCAGTCCAAACATCCTGCAGAAAGCCTCCAGCTCTCCTGGACAGCCTTCCTTGCTCCCTTTTCCCACAGGTGGCAAATAAAACTCAGTCAGCCCAACAGAACCCCCAGGTTCCTGGAGACCTGCCTGCAAGGGAGAGGCTCGCATGCCTTTCCTTCTGACGGAGCCACCGCCACGCTGCTGCGCTGCTGCTGCTGCTGCGAGGTCGCTCTGCCTTCAGCCATCTCTCCCCCTGCACATCTCGAGTGCTCTCCTCTCTTCCCTCAGCTGTCATCTCCTCGCTGCTGAAGGAGGTGGGCGGGAGAACAGGCACCGCGGGAGATGGCTAATCTTCCGTAGCGCTTGTGCTCGGGGATGGGAGCACTCAGCTGCTCTGGCATCCTCCTCCACTTCTCCTCCCAAGGTCAGGGGGAGAAAGCCCCGCCGTGGCTGCCTGGCACCAGCGTGTGAGCTCTGCGGCCTGGCAAGTGCTGCTGGGGGCTTGGGGGGCTGTTTGGGGGAGCTGGACCTGCGCCCCTTTACCCCACAGAGCAGGGGCTGCACCCCACACACCGCAGAGAGGAGGGAACTGCTGCAGCAGGTCTCAGGGTAGCCCCTTCTTCTGGAGGGGGCAGGACTGAGGTTTAGGGGGGTCACAGGGGTCCCTTCTGCTGGAGCAGCTGTGGGGCAGGCAAGGTGAGGCAGGGGGAACCAGGACAGCGTGGGTGGTACTGTCACAAACCGCAGCACCTGGTTTTCCAGAAGTTGCATGTGAAGTGCTGCTGACTTGGAGCAGCTGGCAAAAAAACTGGAAACAATCCCCCTCCGCCCCAATCATTATTTAAACAGTATAAAGGTCTCTGTAAATGTTTAAAACAACGCGGTTGTGAGGGGAAGGAGGAAAGACAAACAAGTTTGCTGTTTCAGCTTTGCAGAAACAGATCTTAATTTTTGGCAGGGTTTTATTCATCCAGAGGATCCAGCTGCTAGCCCGCTATGGGAGGCTCCAAATTCATAATCACTTCCCAAATATCTTCTTCCAAGAGGCTGCAGTTTGGCATGGGCACCACCTTTGATGTCTTTGTTTGGTCAGTGCCTCACGCCATAGAATCACAATTCACGGCCAGGGCACCTCTGCAAGGAGCCAGTGGCTGTGAGTGCTCGCTCCCGGTGGTGTTTGTCTTTCCCAGACCTAAGATTTATGGTGGTCAAAGCTCAGCAGGAGCCAGGGAACTCAAAGGAGCAAGGTGCTGTGGGCTGGCTGAGTGCTGGGGTATTTTTCCTACATGTGAGCAGGGCAAGATTCGGGAGCCCCTCTGCTCCCTGAGCACCTCTCCCAGTTCCCAGCCCATTGCCCTTCCTTCCTCATTTATCTCAGCAGCACTGCCAGCACCTGCTGCATTACCACAGCAGAAAGCCTACATAACTCCTGTTTAAACACACAGCTGGCACCATGACTTCAACTAATTCAGCTTTTTGCTCTTGAAGAGCTGGAGCTGCATCCTGGTTTGGCTACAGGTTGAGAGGGAATTGATCTGAGGCACTGGGCATTGTGGGCTGCTGGAGACCCGTGGCTGCTCTGCAGCCTCCATCGGATCTGATGCCCTGGGTCCCAGATCCCAAACCCTGGAGCATCAGTCCTGGAGCAGGACCATCATCAGTGTGGGCTCTCAGGGAAAGGAGGGCATCCTGCTCAGCATGAAGGAGACTTTGGACTGGAAAAAATGTTCAACTGGGAGCAAGACATGAGAACCAGATCCCTGGGGAGCAGAGGAGGACTGTACTCCCCACCCACTTGCCCAAAGTCTCAGCTTGTTGCTTGCCCAAAGTCTCACCTACTTGCCCCCAGTCAGGGCTTGTTTCTGCCCAATCCTACCTGCTCTGCTCCTGTCCAGCCAGGGAAGGAATTTGTGCTCCTGCTCAGTTTTGTGTCTGCCCTGGTGTCCTTCTGGCCCAATCCTGCTCAGCCCCATGCTGAGCTGTAGGGTATAGATCCCCTCAGCACCCAGGGCTGGGTGGCTGCTCTCTGCTCTGAGTTGCTTTGTCCAGTGTGTGCAACCTGGAGTGCTACAGAAATGTGCTCTGATCTCCCATATTTGCCCTACAGCCTCTAGAATTCTGTTCCTGCCTCAGCTGTTCAGTCTGACAATGGTGCTGGGCGGTGATCTGCTGTTTCCAGAGAAGCTCAAAAACCTGTTGGGTGGCTGAAGAAGCTGACCTTGCTGCTGCCAAGGTGTGTGTGGCTGTTCCTCTCTAGATGTGGGGGGAGGATGTAAATGGTGGTTCCTCCTACAGCCAGTCCCAGCCTGGCCCTTGCTGCTTCTGTTTCTGGAGTGACCTGATCCAAAGCAAGAGCTCAGCTGGGCTGGTTTAGCTCTTGAACAGGGCTGCTCCTGTTGCCTGGGACTTCATGTAGTTTGGGGGGGGAAAGCTCTGATGCTATTTTCAACCAAAGCCTGAAGAGTGATGTGATGGACCAGCTGCTTGTGTGCTGTCCTGCCTCCCTGGAGTCCTCTTCTACTCAAATCAGTAACTGCCCACAGACAGCACCAGGAAAAGCTGTTGCTGGGGTCTCCTTTGCTTTTCTAACTTCAGCCAGCTCCTGTGCAGAGCCTACACTGAGATAAAAGAGACTGACACAGTGTGAAACCTTCCTCCTCTTCAGCAGATGGTGTTTGTGACAGTGGACTTTGCTTGTGTTGTTGTAGCAGAACGGTCTGGGCTAGCCAAGAAACAGAAGGAGAAGCTGCAGTCTAGGCTTGCTGGAACTGGCTTTCTGTGTAAACCTGGCCTGAAAGCCTGGATCACAAAGGAATTCTTGACTTTTCAAGGATTGGGCTTCTCTGTCAACTCCAGCTTACAAGCTAAAGCACTGTCGTGACTTGCCTGCAGTCAGTAGCTCCAGTCAGTCTGAAGCACTCCCGGCAGTCTCCCGGGAATCTCAGTGAGCAGAGAGGTGATGCGTGTTGCAATGTGAACTTCATGTTACCCTCACAGAAAACCTTAATGCATCTTAAGTGGGGGTAACCTGGTGTTGCAGCCTAAGGCTTCAGCAGATCAGCGCTGCACCTGTCCTAGCTGTGAACTCTACATGCTTCATGCCTAAAAATCCTCATGGTCGGAGAAACTGCCCTGACTTGAGTGAACCAGAGGTGCTGCTGGCTGAGCCTGTTCCTGCATATCCTGCTAAAACAAGCACTGAGAAGGTGAAGCTGAACCTCCACCAGACCCATTTCTGTCAGACTGAGACTGCTGAGCACTAAATGCAGTGGAAGATTTCAAGATAAGCCTCAGTCTCAATCAGGGTGAACAAGAAAAACATATTGCCTTCATATTGTCTGAAGGCTGCCTTCTGCACCATGGCTGAGGGTGGAACCCTGTTATCAGCAAGAAGCAGGTGTCAGCTGGCATAAGCCCTCCAAGGAACTAGCTTGCCAATATTTCTGTCCTTATTCTATCTATCACATTCAAGATGTGAGCGAACACAGAGCAAGTGTTGTTCCTTCAGCTGAAAGGGGCAAGAAGCCATGTGCTTTGAGGCTGCTTGTGTGGCTCAGCAGGCTCCAGGCCTCCAGAAGCACTTTCCTCGATTTTCTTCTGACTATCTCTGACTATCTCCCTGCTCCCAACCCTGCCAAACCACAGCAATCTGTGAAGAAACCAGTGAGCATGGCAGGGAGACTATTGCAGGCTCTGTCCCACATTTGGTCAATAGCTGGGAAGGATATTAGCCTTCATGGGGAAAGGAGTTTTGTTCATCTGGGAGCTCTACTTTTCAAGCACACAGAAATCCCATGGACACAGACACCTCCACCTGCACTCCATGCTCAGCCCATGGGACCCCTTGTGTACTTCCCTCCTTGCCAGTCTGGCTCTGATAGCACCAGATTTTCTCACAGCACTCACACACAAACTTCTCTTAGCCCTGACAAGCCTCAAAAACTCTTTCACAGCAAGACACGTGTGAACTTAACGTGCTCCAGATCAGCACCTCCTCCCTGCCTCTACTCTGCCCGGTTACAATAGTGACAACAGGCCTGGGCAGGTAGGAGGACACTGGACACAGCTGGACTTGGATGCTGGGAGGTTCAGCCAGAGTGCACTGTTCCCCACAGCACTGCCTTCAGCTAAAGATCAGCTCTCTCTTCACCTCCTGTTAGACTCAAATCTCTCAAAGTGGTGCCGGATGGATGTGATCACAATGTTCATTAGTCTCTGTCTGAGCCCCCTCATGCTTCAAAATCCCTGGAGGGGATGGGCTGGAGTGGGATGGGGTTTGCTGCTGCTGAGATCTGGTTGTTTTTCCCCTGGGGTTTCAAGAAGTTTTGTTCCACCCATGAGGAGTGCCAGGTGTCAGGGGAAGATTTGTTTCTTGGCAGCTGTTCCCGTTTTGCTCCAGAAAACCGATGCTCTGCTAGGAATGCACCGTGACTAAAATTCCTCTGGGCTGCTCAGGTCAAATAGCAGCAATAGGGGAAACGGGGGACAGGAGAGCAGTTCTGCTCAGCAGAGAGCAAATAGGAGGTCCCAGCCCTTTCATTCCCCTTTCATTCTTCCCTGAGCCAAATACCTCAGGAGCTGAGTGGTTTTAGGGAGAGGAGGAAGCTGGGGGTTAGCAGGCTGCTTCCTCCCACCTCTGGCAGCCCTGGAGCACAGGCATGCACACTTGGCTCTGCCTGTTCCTGCTCTGGGAAGCTTTGACACTGTCAGTCTCGTTGCTTTTGAGGCGGTGTCTGATCCCTGTGGAGAACAGACCATGCTCTCTCCATTTGTTTTGCCGAGGGCTCAGGAAAGCTTTCAGGATCAGGGGTTTAAATAAGGGGTGTGACAAGCAGCAACAGTCTGGGAAAAACACAAGCAGCAAAAGGTTTTGGTACTGTCAGAGAACATGACAGGCAAGTTCACAGCCCCTGCAGGCCTTTGGCTTCCTGTTTTCCTTTGCCGAACAGAGAAAGCAATCCTGTGTGGTGACAGAATCGCAGGTGGTGACCTTGTGGCAGGCAGGGCAGAGCTGGAGATGCTGAGAGCAAAGCAACAAGCCCAGGCAGGGACTGGGACAGGGGAAGATGTTCTGCTAGGGCTAGAGAGGATGCTGTGAGGTGTCTGGAAACTCAGCTCCTCCAGCGTGCTCAGCTCTGTCCACTGCACCCTGGATGCTGAATCTGCTCTCAGGGCATTTCTTCCTGCTGCTCAGAGGCTTCCAGGGTTGACAGGGACCTCCCAGGCTGGAGAGTGGGGGTGAGGGGAGCCCAAAACTTGTCTCCTTGCCCTCCAGCAGCTGGAGATGCCAGGACTGGAAATGGGTCCAGTGAGTCCAGGGTGAGTGCAGTGTGGGGACACAGCCCCGATGCTCCAGCTCCTCAGCGCCACTGCAAAATGGGTCGTCCCATCAAAACAGATCTTGCCTTGTTCCCAGACTAAAAGAAGGGGTTTTGTGATAAAAAGCTGCAGCTGGTCTTTCTAATCTTCCACCAGTGTCTGCATTAACTGTCAAGACAGTGATTTCCTTGATGCTGAGCAATTTTTTTCTGTGCACGCATCCAGCTAATCAATTAAGTTTCTCAGCAGCTTCCTCCAGCATTCAGGCTTGGAGAGTGGAAGAAATTTGTTATTCTAGGCACTGTTGGAGAGGCATGAACTGTACTAAAAGCAAATTGGTTGCGCTTTCCAAGCACTGACACTCTTCACTCACAGCTTGTCTTGCTGATCCTCCTCCCTCTGCCTCCTCCCTGCTCTCTTGAGCAGCTCTGGGTGCAGCCCTGGTCCCACCAGACCGCACAGAGCTGGCCTGAGGCACATCTGCTCAGCACAAGCTGTGCCCAGCTGTGGAGGGGCTGGGGTTTTGAAACACTCAGTGTCCCAGGAAGAGGCATGGGTGTCTTCCTTGGGTAGGGTCTTCCTACAGCAGGTCAGTTTGGCTGTCCAAGGGCTGAACAGTGGTGGTTTGTCTCTCACCTGCTTTCCCAGCTGCAGTTGGTACAAGGTGGCAAGGCTGGCTACCATGCCACTGGTTTGGGGACATGCCAGGGTAGGTTGGTTTGTCCCTCAGCTTTTCTCTCTGCTAAAAAAAATATTCTCTCTTGATGCTTTTATTGTTTTTCCCTTCTTGTTTTCCTCTTTCTCTGTTGTTCCTTGCCCTGCCTAGGTGTGGTCCTCCGCAAATGCCATGGGATGTGTTCACATCCCTACCAGGAACCTTGGGCTTCACCGAGCTGAGCACGGGGCTGAGGAAGGGAAGTGCGAGGATCCAGCAGAGTGGGTGGAGGCACCAAGAAATACAGGGAATTTGGGGTTATCTTGGGAAGATTTATGCAGGGTTGAGAATCTCCTGCCAGATCGGATACACCCTGGCTCTCTGGTGGGGAGAATGGGGATGTTTTTTATGAGTGTTTAGCAATGCAATGGCTCAAACATGGGAGCGGCAGGGTTGCTGGAGTCAGGAGGGTTGCAGAGGTTTGTTAGGAGCACAGCCAGTTGTGTAACACTCCTCACTCCCCACTCTCTGGCCCGTCAGGACATGTGGACACATCCTCCCAGGCCAAGGAAAACTTGGCCCCAGCAGAGCAGAGGTGGCTGGAGGGCAGGGATGGCCACAGCCTGAGTCCAGCCTGGCCTGGAGGTGAGCAATTTTCCATGAAGTGAAGCCTGTCAGCCTCAGGAATATCTGCTCAAAGGCTTCCCTGCAGGTTTGTTGCCCAACGTGTCATCCTGCTTGGTTATTTCAGCACAGAGGATGAGGAGGAAATGGGTGAAGAAAACGAGCCATGCCTGCAGAGGGTTATCTGTATCAGCAAGAGGATTTGAGCCACCTTCAGTCCTGTTGCTGCTAACGACATTCCTTCTGTAGGTTAAATCCCATAGATGTTCTGCTTGGGAAGTGATTTGGTGAACCAGGAAAGAGAACCCAGGACCCCTGCTGCCAGTCTCCTTTCCAAGCTGTTACACAATACTATTCTGGGGTTAACAAACCAAAAACATCTGGGAATAATCAAAGCTATTTAGGCTCTGAGAAAGCATGGCTGGAGAAAGTTTGAAGGAAGCAACTTGAAAGCTCAGCACTGTTAAAAACAGTCTGGAAGCCCTGAAAATTAAAACTAGGGTAACATCTACAAAGAGTGAGGAAGTATCAAAAGAAGGATCTAATATCCTCTGAGGAGCAGAGAGGAGCCAGAATGAATTGTAATGCTTGAGCTTCTAAGCTACAGGGCATTAAAAAATTGCTTTGGAACAACAGATCTGCCTTTCCTGCGGTTTCCACTGGCAAGAGAGCAGAGGGAAAGACCAGGGGTCTGGTTTAAAAGCAGCCTGGGGATTGGAAGTGTGATTTAAAGACAGATAATTGCAATCTCCAAAAGCCTGGTAATGGTGGTGCAGAGCCCACAGCAAGCCCACAGAACCCACCAGGGCTGGGTCAGGGGGGACACAGGGCACACAGCAGAGATTTGGGCCCCATGGCATCCCTGGCAGGAGGGCAGGAGCTGGAGTATGAGAAAGTGAAGGAGGAATGCAGCCTGCAGGCTTTGCTTTGCAAGTGGCAGGAGGTGTGCTTGGGCTGCCCGATGGCATCGCCACCGCAGGTCATGGCTGCTGGGGGATGCTCCTCACGGAGGGTGACAGTGCCTTGCTGTCTCTCACTGTGGGGAACATGCTCAGGTCTCATGTGGGAGCTCAAATGATCCTGGGATCATCCTGGTGGGTAACCCAGGGCTGGCAGGTGGAAGCACTGTCCGTGGGGTGTGCAGCTGGCAGCAGGGGCTGTGGTGCTCTCTGTGCTCACTGAGCTGCCTGCAGCACTGATCCTGCTCCTTCTGCTGGAGCCTGGGGGCTGCTTCTCTGGAGTGACTCAGGGAGCCAGCCCTCACTGATGGAAATCCCCTCTTCCAGCATCACAGGAATCAAAGTCTGTCTCTGGGAAATCTCACTGCTGCTGATTTATTGAAGCTTTAATCTTGGATGGCCTCTGTCCGTGCTTTCCATTCTCTCTCATATGGCTTTGCATCTCCTGCTATTCCTGCCCCTGTCTGGGTATGGGGTACATCTCTCTCCAAGAGATGGAAAAGTAACCTGGATGTGGGGAGGGTGAACACACTGTAGGAAGGACAATGGCACAGCCAGCCACCACAGGAGCTATAGAAATTGCTAAAGATTTGGGGAATCCAGATTTGCTGCATCTTCTGTGGCAATCTGGCCTCCCCAGCATCCTTGTAAATGAGAAACCACATAAGCCTCACACTCTATTATTGCTACAGAGCATTAGAGTCCCTCATTTAGGATAAACATTCTCATCTCCAGCAGAGCATGAATAACATTAAATGAGATAGTTAAAATGTTTCAGGCCAATTATAGCCCTGGTGTAACTTCGGCAGAGTTACACCAGGGATTAATTTGATCCGGAGAGCTCTGCCTCCTGTTCCGAACTGGGATTCCAGCATGGGTAATTACATCCTGCCTCTCTGCACTTCCTCTGGAGTTTTAATTGGGTTGAATGGACTCAACTTCTGCTCTTTTCTTCAGAAAGCCACGAAATTTCCAAACTGCTGCATGAGCCGAGGGAGCTGCGTGCTGCCTCTCTGCTGTGCTAGCCCTGGGGTGCAGGCAGCCTGGTGTGGGTGCACAGCAGCCTGCACCCCGCTGTACTTCTGCTGCTAAACCCACCACCCCAGCCTTACACTGGGGGTCCAGCTCTCCCATCCCAGCCTGGATCCCAGACCAGGACCCTCATGCACTTCCACAGGCAGCTGGACTGTCTCCCCCTTCCACTTCCCACCCCTCTTAGTAAATCAGCATTAATGAGGGACATTTGACCCTCTCTTTCTCTCAACAGCCTCAAGAAGCATTTTTGTTCCATGAGATAGTTAAGAAACTTGAAGCAATTTCCTCTCCTTGCTTCTACTGTATTTTTTTGGTTGATTTTTTTTTTGAGAAAAGGAAAAGTTATAGGCCACACACAGCCTTTAGGATGCCTCAGGAGTGGGAGCAGAGGAGAGACAGCAGGGTCTGATGTGAAGGGGACGGAGCAGACAGGGCAGCTGAGATGAGGTGACCCCAGCTCTGGTCCACTTGGTTTGTCAGAGAGAGACCACGTGTGCAACTGAGACAAGAGGGTCAGAGCTGGGAAAGTGCACATGCTGGCTGTGATTAGGAGTTTAATTGGGAAGGAATTGAGTTCCGAGGCATTATCTCACTGAGTTGGAGCAATACGGAGCCATACATCCTCCACAGCCAACTGTACACAGGGGCTACGGCAGAGGGAAGGCTGCTGGGAACAGTCTCCCTCACAGATTTCCAGGACTTTCTGCTGCTGTGTGGTCCACGTCCCTTCTCAGAGAGAAATCATGCAAACAGACAGTCTGATAAACCCCGGGGAGCTGGGCCCAGCAAGGCCCCACAGCTTCACCCCCTCCTCCAGACTGCATGGGGCTGCGGGTCCCTCAGCACCTCTGCCCCCCAGCTGGGGGTACCCCACTCAGTGTTTCATTTCCCTTTTTGGTTTTTCCAGAACTGTATTTTAGTGAGGACAGAGATGGAAAGAAGAAGAGCAGAGATGTCACAATCCTTCCTTCCTTCTCAAACGGTGTCTCCTCAGTGGGATCACGACAGTGTGACCTCGATGGGGGGACCATGTCCATTAACATCCCTCAGAAAACTGCTGGTGGCACCATTCCTGACCTCTGAGGGCTGCCACCACCCCTCCTGTGTTTCTCATGAGGTGGAGGGTGGTATTGGCCAGCAGAGAGGACGCAATGAACGAATTAAGAGAATTCCCACTCCCACCCACCAAGGGCCTTCCGGGACCATCCCAAATCTGCATGCAAACAGCAAACACCTCGCAGTGGCCAGCAAGCTTTGCATAGCCACTGGCTACAGGCCCTCATCCGCTCTGAGCTCAGCTGCTGGCTGCGGCTGGCTGAGTAAATAAAGAACATTTCTCACGAGATCCACCCTCTCCGAGGTCCCCAGGCAGAGAGCTGGCCTTTCCATGGCTCAGGGAACCTTTATCCCCCAAATCTACAGCGCTGCAGCTGATTTAGCAAGTGCTGTTTGCATGCCCAGGTTGGCAGGGCAGTGACCCTGTTCCCAGCAGCACTGTGATATTTGCAGGCACCGTTTCCATCTGGCCCCGTGTTGTCCTTTCTGGGAGTTTTCGAGTGCTAGTCCAGATGGGGAGAAAGGTCGAGGTTATTGGTGGGAAAGGTCCAGACTGAAATCTGGATTTTCACTGAGCCCAGGATGACGGTGCCTGGGCTAACCCTGCAGATCAGGGCTCCAGTGGGCTCCCCTAAGTGGGACTCTGCTGCAGCCTTTGGGGGTCTCACAGCCCCAGCATTCACCCATCATTCTCAGGGCTCCTCTCCAGCCCACTTCTGATCTTGCAGATCAAGGATGTTGCTCATTTCTGCCCACCCACACTGAACAGCACCTCTGCAGCTAAGCCTATAACCTTTATTTTCCCTTAAATCAATACATAAAAGCCATTCTACAGCAATACCAGCATGTCAGGGGAATCCAAGTGATTCATATCATCAGAGGAGTTGATTCTGCTTTTGAGGCTCAATCCTGGTAAGCTTTTGTCTTTTCAGATTCCAATCTCTTCTGTGCTGCCTTCAGCACAGCACTGTGCTCATCCTCTGACCCCCCTTCCTGGCATTATTGACTCTGTATCTTGCTTTTAATCTCCTCTAAAACGAAGGCAGCTCCAGGTAAAAACAGTTTTATCCCTCCTGATCATAATACTTCTTTAGCCAAAAAGGAGAAAAAAAAATGTTTAACATGAGTCGAGATTGAAGAAGCTTAATTTAAAAACTTACAGGAAGGAAAACTCTGTATACAATTGCGACATTCTCACTGTGGAGAACCAAGCTGCTGGGAGCTCTTGTCCATTTGTCTGGCCTTACCTCCAAGGCAGGGAGGTGACCCTACAGCCCCAGGATGGGGAGAGGGTGCTTACATCAGCCGGGAACATCCTGGGCAGGAGCCATATTCCAGGCTTCTTCCCCACCACTGGTCTCTTTTCTTCCCCCATTCCTGTCAGAGCTGGCTGGCTCTTAGAAGGAGCAAACAGCTCGGTTTGGGTGCAAACTGGGTGTATTTGGCACTGAAAATTCATGCCAGCCATGGTGAGGCCAGTGCAACTGTGCCCACAGAAAAGATTCAGCTTTTGACTACTTCACTCACCAAAAAACCAAAGACCTGTCTCCTTCTGTCTAACATCTATTTGAAAAAGCCTTGGGAAGTGCTTTTCCAGTCAGGTTGAAGCTGATGTTTGTGAGCCCACTGCTCCCAATGACTGATCAGCACACCCCGATAGACTTTTCCCATCAGAGCATTTATTTTTACAACAGGACACCGAGTCCTCAAACAAATGAAGGCTTGCACAAGAAATCGTCTGCCTCAGTTTGGCAGCAAACAGGAATATTTCTCTTTATTCTAAACCCAAATTTTTGTGGCTAAATACAGCCAAAAATATATCTCAGCCCGCTACTTCTCCCAGACACGAGACATCTCTGAATGCCGAAAGCAACTCTTCCCCTGCCACAAATGGCCCAAATAAACCCAGCACGAGACTGGTGCTTAGGGGAAGCCGATGTGCCTCTAATGCTGTCATCTACAGCGAGCTGTGTCTGCAAACTGATCTTTTATTAATGGATTTATATCCATGGGAAAGCTCACGGAGCATGTGAGAGCCCCATGGCCTGGAGCAGGATTGCTCCGTGCCTCAGCTGGGGCTGCTTGGCCACCACCCAGGGCTCAGCCTCAGGCAGGCAAATTTCCTTCCTGCCCCGGGGTTTAGGCCAGAGCCTGGTCCTCCCTGAGCTGCGGGAGGGCAGCTGGGTGCTGTGGGTTTGTTGCTGTCATGGGATTGTTTTGCTGGGGGTTTCGGCAGGTGCCAAGGCCGGGAGGTGCTCGGTGCTGGCTGCAGAGCGCAGGAGAGCTGCAGGATGAGAAGGAGCTGTGGTTAATTGGTGAATTGTGGTTAATTGTTTGTTGAGAGCTGGACAGACAAGGTTTGAAACCCTGGGGGATCTGCCAAAGGGAAGGCAGGGCATGATGAGTCCCCGAGCTGCCCTGGGCATTCAGCAGTGCCCAGAGCGGGTGATTAGGAAAGACAGCTCTGGCCCCAATTTCCCCCAGAGCCCAACCCAGTGTCCCCTCACCCTTGGTGCCAAAGATTCCCTCCCAGAGCTAAGGCAGTGGTGTGTAAGTGACCTAACCTTTGCTGGGAGCCATAGATGGACATCCCTGGGCCAGGCCTCACTCCCTGGGGTCACTGAGTGGGACACAAAGCCACGTCAGTCCTAAATCCCACAGAGGATCTCAGTACGGCTGAGGTTGGAAGCACCATAAATACCTTTGTGTTCCAACCCCCTGCCATGGGCAAGGACACCTTCTACTAGGTCAGGTTGCTCAAAGCCCCATCCAGCCCATTCATCAACACTTCCAGGGGTGTGGTATCCACATCTTTGGGCAACCTGTACCCCTGGCACCCCATCCCAGCTGGATCACCCCTGGCTCTGCTGCCTTTTCTGTCTCTACAAGATGCTCCTGGCTTCCAGGCAGCAGGCAGGAGGCCACAGAGAAAGGGCTGGGTGTGCCCTCACCTGGGAACTGAAATGCTATTGAAAGTAATGGGAAAATGGAGTTTTCCCTTCCAATCCAGCCATGGAGGTTTTTAATTTCCTTTTTCCAGAGCAAGACACTTTTCTTGAGGCTTTACAACCTCACCAGTAGGCAGGAAGTCCTATAGATCCTGGGTGAAACAAAGAAATCACCATTAAAATGCTTGAAGACCATGCATTTTCCCCCAAACTAGCATTTCCTTCCCACGATTCCCTCAAAGCTGCCTCCTCCCAGGGGAGGTACAGACCAGGTAACCATAGAGCACACTTTGGTCTGTACTCCAAAGTGCTGTTACGTGGTGTGAGGGTCAGAGCCAGTTTCTCTCCCGATCTCTTCCTCTCCCTCGGAGTGCCTGGGGACAGAGGAGACAGGGTGAGCTGTGGGTGCTGATTGCAGCCCCTGTCTAAAGGGAAGTGATAACTTGCTCCAGTGAAGGGCATTTTTGCACTGAAGAGCAGAGCCTTCAGTAACAGCAAACCCTCCTTTTCCCCACGTCCCCCCCGGCTCTGCAGAGCACCGTGCAGCAGCAGGGATGAATCTCCCTTGCAGGGGACCAAGCAGCTCAGCTCCAGTCCCACAAGGAATTGCTGCAGCACAGTTTAGCCTGGAATATGCTGATTTTATCCAACAATTCTTTTCTTCTTCTCTCTTATTTCCCAGGAAATAAATAAATCATGCAAGTCTTCCATCACCCGCTCTCCAGGCAGCTGTCCCTGTATCACGGCCCATGCTTCCCCTGGGCTTTGGAACTGGGTCAGTGAGCGACATCCAGCACTGGTTGCTTCCCACTGAATTTCATAGAAAGCAGATATGGCTCCTGGGTGCCTTGGAGCGACTTTGCCTTTTCAGCATGAATCTCAGCCAGCCTGGGGTGGGCTGGAGGAGCAGGCCATGCCCAAGCACAACCCTCAGAGGGACCAGGTAGCACTTCCCTGCATCCCTCAGCCACACTGGTGCTCTTGGCTTTGCATCTTCGTTACCTGGTAGGGAGTGGATGTCTTTGAACCTCCATCCTTTGCCAAACCTGGCTGAAATAAGCCACCAGGCTCGAAAGTCATCTGGGGGAGCAGGCATGGACACACACACACACATAGAGCACACAGCTCTTACTGATGAGGAAACCAGGGAGAAGAGGGAGCAGCTCCATCCTGTGACTGGGCCCTTGCTCTTCTGACAGTTTATTCTCTGCCTGGTTAGACCCCACAGTAAAAGGGAATTTTGTGCTCAATGGGCTGGGGACCAGACCTTGGGACAGAGCTTGTCTCATCATAGCAAACGTGGCTGAAACAAGTCCAGGGACCTCCTTAAGCTGCCAAAGCAGCCCTGCAGAGACCAGAAGGGTGGGTGAAACCTGTCCCTACCTCCAGATACTCAGCTGGCTTTTCCACTTCTGCTCCTTTGCAGTGCTAGGATTTGGGGTCACTTTCAGTAGCTCACTCCAAAATCAGAAGGAAAAGCCGGAGACGCTCTCTGAGTCACTGGCATGTTGTTACCAAGGACACTAAGGTTCTGATTTTGAAGAAGAGATTAATTACATTCTACAAATAGACATTTTATCTGCATTGAAGAGCAGCAAGAGCAAGTTCTTTTAGCGTGGCTCATTATGTATCAGCAGGTAGTATTGTGACAGATGTAGGAATGCAGTCGTATTGTCAGTGGGGTTTAATCATCAGAAAGCTGTCTTCCCCGGGTCAGCTCCCTGTGAGGATTGGCAATATTTACATAGCACTTGGGGCTGGCTTCTTTATTGCCGGAGTCTGTATTCACTCGTCAGTCTCTCATTATGCATGTGCCAGTATTAATTGCATTTAGAAATGAGATTCTAAAGCAGAAGTGAGAGCTATTTAGACCTCCATTCAGCTTGAAAGACAGCAGCTTTCTGTGTGACAGCTCTCGAGATGTTCTTGTGCTCAGCTCTCTCCCCAGCTGAAAAGCAGGTGTTGGAGAGAGTTGGTGTCAGAGCCACTGTATCAGCACTGCCTTTTGTGCATGCCCAGACATTTATATAACCGACAGGATAATGACTCCACAGAAGTGGCACAGAATTGACCCTTCTGGTACTGGTTTGAAAACAGCCAGGGAGAGGATGGAGCTGCTCAGCTGCTGTGCAGATATGGGGGGGAAAGCGATGCTGAGCCTTTTCTCCTGTGGAAAGAAGAGGGGTGTCTCCTTGCTGGTGGGTTTAGGGGTTATTTATCAGCTTTTCTGTGCCTGCAGCACTTTGGGGCTGTGTTTGTGGCCTTGCTAATATATTTAAAGTGTTCAGAAATTCGGCTGACACTTGTCTGTGCCTGCCTGCTGCGCGCTGATTGCTCCAGCCTGGAGAAGCACAGCCGTGTGCCACCACTGCCGGCTGCCAGCCATGCCTGGGCAGTGGAAATGAGGAGGTCACGTCCTGCTTCCCAGAGGGAAATAAGCTGGAAGGTTAATCCAGATGATGCCAAGCTAGTGGCTCTGTTTTTGCCAGCCTGAAGTGCAGAGGGCCTGTCCTTGCCTTGTAGCTCAGTGTGTGGGGTGTTCTCCTCGGAGGAGATCAGCAGAGGCACTGAACACTCCCTCTCTCCATGGCCCTGGTTCCCAGTCCCAGGAAAACAACCCCTCTGGGGCCCAAGGGATTCATGTCCAGCCTGTTGGGAGAGGACTGAAGAAAACAGCAGTAAAGCAAATCCATATTTCACTCCCCAAAACACCTCCTTTGTTTTACCATAGTCCAGCACTGCCCCACCAAGTCTGAGACCTCTCCAAGAGCTCTCCATGGAGGACATCTCACAGGCCTGGCTGTTTCCAGCAGGCTCCTTTGTGTGACCTGTGCCCCTTTGAGTGCTCCTGTCCTCTCTTGGGTGCTCCGTGTCCTGCATCCCCCAAGCTGGACCAAGACCAAACCCTGCATTCCACAGCAGCAGCATCTCTACCTCCCCAAACCCAGGAGCAGGCGGAGAGCAGCTCCTGCCAGGAAGAGACTGGAGGGGAAGAACATGAGAAAGGCAAACAGAGCAGACATCCATAGCCAGTCCTGGCCCCCAGCCAGCACCTTCTCATTAAATATCACACAAAACAAAGAATAAATCACTGCTTGTTGAGGAAATCCAAGCACTGGAGCTCAAGGAGTCCCTCTTGACCTTCCTGTCTCTTGACAGCAGGTTAGTCCAGGACAGTGTTCCAGTTTGCTTTTCAACTCCAGCGAGGGGCGGGGATAGCAGACCCCACAGTCAGGATGTTGGAAGGAATCCCTTCAAACCTCTCCCTTTGAGATGGTGGCAGCCAGCTCCAGTGGCCAACACTAATCCCATGGCTGAGCACCCCAGCTCTGTGAGGGTGGGCCAAGGACAACCTGTGCCATTCCTGGCAGCCCCAAGGTATATAAATAGAAGACAGGGACGTGAAGGAGGTCAAGTGAGCAGGGGATTTCACATAATCTGATCTTGCCTTTGCTGTTCATTTGTACCTTTGGCCAGGATGCACGCCCTGCCTCGCACACAGGGACGTCAGAGGCAGAGAGTTGATCCTGCACCGAGCCAGGTTTATCCAGTGGAACGTGTGGGCTCCTGACATTTTCTTCACATGTGCTGTTTCTCGGTGATGTCTTTAATCCAGTGGTCACTCAGAGAAGTGCACGTATGGAAAATCCTGGTCTTTGTTGCTGTATGGGGTCCTAGTGCCTGACCAGACTAAGACCACTCCTCTAGCTGGACAAAATCCTGTTGGATCAACACAGGACTGGGGCTCTGGTGCCTCAGGTCTATTCCTGGTCTTGAGGATGATGCCTGCCCTTCATCAGATCCTCTGTCCTTTGGTCTCCGGTACCACTTCTCCCCAGTCCCCGGTCAGCAGCACATTTTTCTCTTGCTTTTGCTGCTTTTCTTTTCCAGGACACGAAAATCTGGAAACAGGGTCTCTCCTGGTGTAAAGCTGTCAGTGGAAAGGCTCTGATTTATGCCAGCACAGAGCAAGGAGAGTACATGAATGTCCAAAATAGATTGAGTAGAAAAGCTGTTAATAGCCACTGGTCTTTAATGGTGAGAGCAATTAATCACCCGAAGTACTAATCTAGGAGTTTACAGCTTCTCTATGGGCTGGTGTCTGCATCCAGACCAGGTGCCTGTCTGCAGACTGCTTGGAGGAAGTTTTTCCTGGCCATCCAGCTCTGAGTGTCCCTCATGCTCCCCAGGGCTGTGCCATGATGGGAGCCCTTGTGCTCATTCCAGCCTCTTGCTGCTGGTGCTGGCACCAGCCACATTCTGTCTCTATGCTGTGTTGCTCTCTCACCGGCCACACGTTGATGACGATGATGATGATGGTGGTGGTGGTGGTGATGAAGCCAGAACCAGGCTATGAGCCCCCAGTTTAAATGTGGTGGAAGGAGCGGCCTTGAGTGGAGGTAGCCAGGGCAGCACCACATCCCTCCCAACCCTAACCTTTTCATCTCCAGGCTCCTTCCTATCTCCTCTTGCACAGATTTGTGCTTTATTCCCTGCCTGCTCCTAAGAAGCTGACCCCGCACACTGCTCCCCTGGGCTGCTTGTGCTGCAGCTGGATCTGCCTGTCCAGGGCTGAGGCTCCTGGCTGTCTGCACACTGCCAGCTCTGCTGCCATCATTCCAGGTCACTCGTCCCCCAGCTATGTACCTGCCCATTCCTCCTGCAGCTTCCCAAGGGATGGACCTGCAGTTTGCCAGCCTTGCCAATCACCCCGTACCCTCTGCCTGGAGACAGCCCCCACCTCTGCATCTCCTTTGCTCAGACACTTAATGAGTGTTTAACTGTGCCAGTGCTGCAGGTAGCATAGGGACAGTCAGGGCCACAGAGGCCCTGAGATGCCTTCCCCGCTCTGAGCCTTGTTTCTCCCTCCCCTGACTTAATCGGGTCATTAAGTGCCAATTTGACCTCCTCACTTTCAGACGTCTCCAGTCTCCACTGGTAAATAGATTTGTGCGTCTCCAGCGGAAACCTCCCGAGCAGGCGCTGCACAGCGAGCGAGGGCGATGCTCGGGCCCCGCTGCCACCGAGCCGAAGCCAAGCGAGTGCTGAAGGGGAACGAGACTCCCTCCCAAAAGGCACGGGGAGCTGCAGGTAGCGGAAGCCGCAGCCGCCGGCACCGTGCCCGTGGCGCAGCGGGGACGCACCGAGCAGGAGGTGACCCTGCCCTCCTGTCGCAGCTTTGTCATTGCCTTGGTGTGGGACTGCAGCAAGTCCCTTCCCATCTGCTCCCTGCCTTCGCCTTGGAGCCAGGATGAGTGTGAGCGTGTGTGTGAACACAGAGCACAGAGCAACAGGGTGCGGGGTGGTGACTGCTGGCTCTTCTCAGAGCCAACATTTAGCTGATACTCTCGAGCATTCCACATGCCCGGACACTCATCCAACCTCCCGGAACCCCAGGGATGGAGCGGGACCTCCCCAGGGCTGTTTTACACCAGCTGGGTGTCAATGGCAGCCTGGTGATGTCCCCGCAGCTGAGATCACTGCTCAGTCTCCTCCCAAGCCGAGCCATGAAGACAGGCAGCCAGGCTGCAGATGCTGGACTGCTCCCTTTGGGAAACACCTTGATCAGTGCATGTAAAAGCATCCCAGTGGTTCAGCCCTGGCCCTTTGCACCAGACAAACAGGAGGAACAATCCTGCATTTTCTCCTTACTGGCGCTGGTGCATGGGAGGGGAAGTGACAGCACAGCACAGAAGGCTCCTCTCTGCCCAGCTCGAGTAAATGTCTCCTGGTGTCCCCCAGAGAACCAAAACCAGAAGGAACCCAAATATCTCCATGAATACAGCACAGGTTGAAGAGTGAGATCCTCCACCCCAGGGCCACCCCTCACCCTCCCAGCCCCAGGGCCCTGAGGGGTGGGGAGGGGGACAGGAGAGGACGTACGGTTCGACTTTGTTGCAGAAGCGGCGCCGCAGCAGGAGGACCAGTGGACCCAGGATCAGGATGGTGGTGCACATGGCGCTTCCTCCATCACCACCAGTGCCCACAGCCCTTCACATCCCTCCCGGAGGCGCTGCTCGGCCCAGGGCTCTCACCCCTGCCTGGCTGGCCTGTCACCCCGGCTCATGGGCACCTCTCCCCAGCAGCCACCTGGAAGCTCTCAGGGAAGGTTTTAGGAAGAATTAAGGCAGGATCGGATGTAATTAAGAGGCAGCAAATGAGGACGCTCTCCTCTGACCTCTGGATGGGAGGGACCCTGGAGCTGGTCTGTAAGAGCTCGATCATTGAATGGGTTTTGGTGTGTGGAGCTCCTGCCCTGGCTGGTCCCAGCCCTGCACTTTGGCCGGGTGGGTGCTGGGGGTGATGCATCATGGATCAGGCCAGTTCCCACCTCACCCACCCCATGGCACCCCCAGTCTGCCTTCCTGCCCCCACCATCCCCACACCACCAGGGCTGGGTACTCCCCTCTGCTCCCCCGTTTCCCATGTGCCTCCCTCCCCTCTTTGCCCACCTTCCCCCTTCTCCTCTCTTTCCCTCCAGCTCTTCCATCGCTCCTCCTGCCAGACCTGCCTCAACCCGCTCCCCCCCTTCCTGGCTCCAGTAATCTGACAGGCTCAGACCTGCCTGTAATTCCCCGTGGACTCATCTCAGCCAGCTGATCCCAAGACCTTGTCTGCATCCTTCCCTCACCCGGGCTGGGTTTGCCTCCTCACCCTTGCTCTCCCACAGCTCAGCAGCACACACACCTTTCTTCACAGAGCTGCTCTGGCCCTATGCTCTCCCTTAGATCTCCTTGCCCATCCCACTCCCTTGCCGGGGAAGCCTTTCCCTCCACTCTGAGCTCCAGGGGCGGTGAATTGCCTTGCCATACCTTGTGCCAGCTCAGCTCTTTGCAAAGCAGAACACGTTCTGGAGTGACTTTGTGGGTTTAGGTTAAAGAGAACAACTGGGAAAGCACCTGTTCAAGAGGGGCAGGGGGAAGGCAGCTGTGTGTGCCCTGTGGATCTGTGGACACACACATGGGGCCCAATGGTGGCGATGGTGCTGACCTGGAGAAGAGCCCTGGAGCAGGCAGGGAGCTGCAGACACTGGCTGTGGGGTTTTGCCTCCAAGTGGGGTTTTGCCATGAGGTTCCTCCAGTGAATGCTCTTTGCCCCCACCCCCAGCAGTGCCTGTCCCACACGGACACCATGGCAATGGGCTCTGAGCCATGGAATCTAACATTGGTGCTCATCAAAGTTGGGATGTGCCTCCTTTTGTGGCTGAGCACACAACCCTGAGGGTTGCCCCATGCTCCAGCTCCATTTTGGCCTTGGGACATGAGACAGGGGCTGCCATGGCCTCTGGAGGATAGCTGAGAAAAGCCCCAAACTGGGCATTCCCATAACTCAGACAGAAAACAGCTTCCTCCTTCAAAAGGGTTTTGAAACCAGAACCAAATCTAAGCAACCTAGATGGGTCTGGGTTCAGTGAGTGGTTGGGTCTGAAAGAAAGCAAAATTGAGCTTTCCAGGAAGCCTGGCTTTCCATCCCCATCCAGCCACACCCAGAGGTGCCCCCTAAGTCCAGCCACAGCAGGGGCCTTGGACAGCTGTGGTTAATCCTGTCTTGGTGGACATGTCCTCTCAAAGTACTCCAAGCCCTAAAAACAACAGTCTCAAGCAGCACTTGAAATGTCAGTAAAACCAAATTCCTCTAAGGCTATCCATAAACAGTCCCTGCTCCTGAACTTGGGGGTCAGCCGGGAGCAAAGGGGATGGGTCTGGCCTCTTTACTGGCACCAGCAGGATGGGAAACCTTTGTGAGAGTGGTGGAAGAAACATCCCAAGTGTGTCCTGCGGTCAGAGTGAATAATTCCTTCCTGAGTGTAAGTCAGGCCGGCCAGAGGGTGCAGAGCTGCCTTATGCAAGGCACCAGGGAGCGCGTGGGGTGGCCAAGCCCCGTGTCCTGGCCAGGCACTCTGGAGCACACTGAGCCCCCAGGAGCACGGTCCGGTATGCTGGGAAGTCACTGGAGCCAAATAAACAGCAGCAAGAGGCTGGAAGGACCTTCTTTTCCCTGGCAGTCGGCAGCCTGGCTTTCGTAATCCCTGGGAGGACATTGCTGCTTGTAAACTCCTCTCCCCTCGCCAAGACCCAGCCAGGCTGACACCAGCAAAGTCCCCATTCTTGCACCCCAGGTGCTGCCTGAGGGCCTGAGCTCACTCCTTCAGGGAATTGTTTATAACCATACAGCCCTCCCTAACAAACAGGGCACTGTCACTCGGGCTGCTCCAACAACCCTCTGTGGGCACGAGCCCTGCGTGCCCCCTGAGAGCGAAAGAGAGCCTGGTGCGGGGGGCAGTGCCCAAGTGCTGGCCCCTGCTCTCGCTTGGGTGATCTCTGCAACGCAAAACACATCTTCTGGAATCGATTGACTCCGGCACTGAGGTCATTGGGTGACCTTGGCAGGCAAAACTCACCCCATGAGGGAAAGTATCACCTCCAAATGCTCTTGATTGATGCTGAAAGGTGCTCGGTTCAAAGGCAAGGTAATGTGAGCAGATTAGTTAATGCTTCTTGCCTTGGCCCTTGAAAGCAGAGCTGGAATGACAGGGCAGACTTAATGGGTTTTGAAGGCTTTTCTTTTCAAGATATGAATCAATGAAGCTGTACAAGGAGCATGGATAATGTGACTGGAATAAGAATCAGGGCTTGTCTTTGAACCGGAGCGAAGTCCCTGATGGTGTTTACTTCATGTCCTGGCACCAAATGTGAGATGACATGAATATATTGGCTTGCTGGCTTTCCTGAGCAACCCCTGCCATGCTCAGACCAGATTCAGGAAAGAAAAGAGCAGCAAAGAGAATCAGTTTGGAAGTGTGGACTTGTTTCCCAATGACCCTGTCACCCTTGCTTACCACTGAAGGGTCTGGCTGTGACAGGGGCTGTGCTCCAGGGGGCAAGAGCTGGGCACTGGGGGTAAAGGGAAAGGTGGTGACACCGGAGGCTGTTAGGATCTGGGGAAGTTTACCAGCTGGCTGATGCCTTGTTCATGAAGCCCTGTGGTGTTGGATCTGTCATCTACTTCCTGAGTGTATCTTGCTTCATCTCTCCCAATTACACCACAAGGTTTCCTCAAATTTCAGTGTGAGACTGGGAGTTTCTGTAACCTTCCCAGTCCAGGAACAGGTTGGTCTGGATTGGAAGTGTTCTTCAGGGTTGTCTTGGCAGCGTCTCAGCCTACCCTGCCCTGCCCTGTCCTGACTGAGATCCCTGGGCAGTGCCAGCCTCCCTCGCAGGGCTCCTCTCTTCCCATTCCTCTGGATTTCCTAATCCTTGGGGGGTTTTAGATTGTGTGGGTTGGTAGGGATTTTTTGGGGAGGAAGCCAGAAAAGCTGACATAAGGTTTAAAGTCATGGGGAGGTTGTGCTGTCTCCACCACACCCACTCCCTCCCCTCTGCTGCTGCTACCCAGGGTTTTCATCCCATACTCTCTTCCCAGGCATCCCCTCAGGGCTGCTGCTGTCCCAGTCCCCAGCATCCCACACCTTCCTGCTCCTACACATGGGGGGTGAGCTGAGGTTGGAGTGGCCACAGGGTTTGGGGTCCCATCTGGGAGCTGGGGACTCAGACCAAGGTCCCACTGGAAGGTTTGCTCTGGTGGCACCTCAGTCTCTGCACAAAGCCACAACTGTTGGACCCCAGAGCAGAGGAACCCTGTTCCCTTGTCAGAAGGGGCTGGTTTGGTTTAAGTGCATCCCCCACAGCTCTGGCAGCACTGCCTGTGGGCTGGATTCCATCAGCAGAGGAATGTCTGCTCCTGGCTTTGCCCCTCACAGGGTATCAAGAGCTGCCCAGGGCTGGGAGGGGACAGCAGCTCCCTGCATTGCCACTTCCCTGGCACACCTCTTCCCAGCCAAGCTGAAGACAAGGAACTGAGAAAATCCCAGTTTCTTGGTACTTCAGGTCTTTCCAAGTAAATTGGCGACCAAGCTTTGCAGCAATGTGGACAATGACTGTGTGGTTGAACTGGGATCACCCCCACCTTGGGATGAAGATTCAGGCAGCAATCCAACCCCAGCTGGATCTGGGGGGGTCTTGCTGGCTGCAGCCCCTTGTTTCTTCCAGCCTGATCCTGCAGAGATGGCTCAGACCACAGGCACTGCCAGCACAGAGCTGGAGCATCAGGATTGCACACGAAGGATCTCCTGGGATCAGAAAAGCTGGGGGAAGGAAACCTGCAATAAGCACAGAACATTTGTACAGGCTTTAGGCTAAATCCTTCCCTCCCTGAGCAGCAGCACTGCAAAGCCATTTCCTAAAGTCTTGTTATTCCTTTTCAGGCCAGGACTTTGCAGTTGGCAGCAGGGCTGGATTAGGAAAGGCGAGAGAGAGGCCTGGCATGCTGTGGGTATTGCCGGGTGAGCTGGGCTGGCAACCAGAGGCTTTGCTTCAGCAAAGGTCAGGGTGAAAAGTCCAATATCTCCAGGTCAGATACTGCAGCAGCCTGGAGTGACTCTGGGAAGAGAAGGAAGGACGGATACCTAACCTGGCATGCACCACACTGGTGCCTTCAGCCTTATTCCACTCAGAATCCCAGGACTGCTCCTGTTCTGGCCAGGTTGGTATCTTGAGGGTCTGGAGAAGGGATCCTTGCTGCACCCCTGGAATCCCACCAGCACCAAGGCCTTGGGGCAACTCCTGAAGCTCCTTCCCAAAGCACCCCCTGATGGATCTCATGTGGTGCCTTTCTGGGACCACCCCAAGTAGTGGTGTCTGTCAGAAGGTCCCAGGGAGCTGACGTTGCAGGGAACACAAGAAGTGACCTATTATCCTCTGGGAACCAAATAACAAGGCTGTCCCCATGCACCAGGAAAAGGGTGGACTCTGCCCCTAAGTCTGGATTTGGGGTGTCTGCCTTCGCCCCAGAGAGTGGAGAAGTCAATGGTGGGGATCTGCCATCATCCACATCTCACATGCTGTGGAGCTGAAGTCTTGGGGGTTTTTGCCTTCACCTTCCACTCAAGGATTAGGAGACCAGTACATTTCTCATTGTACCCAGCACATGAGAGGAGGAGAGGTGGGAGGGCAGGGGGGGAGTGGGAGAAGCCATTGGCAGGTGGGCACAGACCCCTCAGGGACATGGCATGCCACAGGCAGAGGCTTGGAGGGCCTGGAAACCCATCCTAACCCTCTGCAGCTGGGATGGAGGATGGCCTGAGCAAGCACTTGATCTCTTCCTGCTGTGCAGAAGCTCTGGGAGAAGCAGGCTCAGGCTCAGCAGGGGCAGGGCACTGCAGGGACAGGTCCACAGGAAGGAGGTGGAAAGCAGGAGGGCTGTGGTGCTCAGCTGGTGAGGGGAGAGGGATCAGGGTCTTGAATCAGGACCTGAGAGAGATGGATTGATTTCTTCAATATGGATTATGCAGGCTGACCCTATCTCAGTCTCTGCACTGGCCAAGTTCTCTGTCCCCCTCCCTGAGGCCTGTGGCCCTGGAGTGCCCTGTGAGCAGCAGGCTCTGTGCTGAGCTCCCCTCTGGGCCAGCAGGCAGCAATGGTGTCACCGCAGCATCTTTCTCCTTCTGGAACAAGTCACCTCCTAACCCCAAGCCCTTGAGAGCAACAGTCATGGGAAACCATGGAAACGGGTGGCAGGCACGTGACAGCGTGTGCCTGCACTCCTGCCCTTGATTTATGTCCCACGTCTGGGACGAGATGCAGAAATGCAGGGCTGTTGGGATCATTTGGGATTTTGAGGCAGTGGAGAATCACCACAGCTTTGCTCCCCACCTTCTCTTTGTGGAGCAGGATGGCACATGGGAACGGGGCTGGGCTCCTGCCAGGGCCAGACCTGACAAGCCCACAGAGGCAGGCAGGAGCCTGGAAAAGGCTGGGGGATTTCTCACTTACTTTTCTAATATTTTCTACTATTTTAATATTTCTAAGTGGAGACTTTCAAGCCCACAGCCTTTGACTCCTGGGAGTGGGGAGTGAGGAAAGGCACCTGCTGCACCCAGGAACCAGGTGCCAGGCTGAGAGCCCGGGGCGGGCTAGGATACCAGGTACAAAAACATCGAAGATTCCTTTTCTTTAAACACACAGCAAGTGATAACCAGTGCTCCACACAGATTATATCCCCAGTGCTCGTGTTGATCAGAATTGGATTTTTCCCCCTTTGAAAGCACTTGCACTGCATTGCAGTTTTGCTTAGGGTTTAAGCTGGGTCTCTCTGGGTCTAAACTAAATCTAAAGCACCTCTTCCCCTGCACCTAAAGGGAAGGTGATAAGCTTGGCTGTGCCATCCCAGGTCCAGAGGGGTTTCTCTGCTGCCTGGTGAGCCACCTGGGAACATGGTAGTTAATGTTTGAGCTGGGGGTCACGGCTGCTCATCCCAGTGGCTAATGGGCACAAGGCAAATCCAAACTTGGCGAAAATCTGATGATTCAGCAGCCGGTGGTGATGTTACTGAACGATTCCTGACCTCTGGCCGGGTCAGGGTGGTCACACTGCTCTCTTGTCACTCTGGCGGGTTCAGCAGCTCGCAGCTGAGCTCTGCACTCGAGCCGAAGGGGTTCACGGAGGCGTGGGGCTCCCGGTCTGTCCCTGCACGTATTCCCTGGGGACCCACAGTGGGGGATCCGTGGGCAGCGTGCTCTCCACCAGCTCTCATTAGCTCTGCAAGAGCAAATTTGCTGACACCACCAGTCTGGCGGCTGCTAATGAGGAGGTGGCCGAGGCTGGTTTGGAGGGAAAACACAGCAAAAAGCCTGGACAGCTCTGCAATAACAAATCTCCAGCCCCTCCAGGGGCTCAGCCACCCCCCCCCAGGCTGCCAGAGCGGCACCCGCAGCCCGTCTGTCCATCTGTCCGTGTGTCTGCCCTGCCCGGGGTGCGCAGCGGCTGCGGGGCACACCCGCTGCTTCTCTGGTCTCCTGTCCCCCTCTGGGGGACTCGCGGTTATTACAAGGCTCCGTAGGATTTTCCTGCTCTCTGTGCAAATGGTCTGTGCTGTGGGTTTAACATGCCGGATTGTCAGGGAGCTGGGAATGGAATTTGGGTAAAAACCAGCCCCAAAAGCACACCCACGAAGGCGGCGGGAAGCCTGGAGTGGAGGTGTTCCCTGCCAAGGCGCTGCCAGCAGCGATGCAATCGCGGAGTGACAATAATACCTTCATTTCACGAGTGCCTTAACTCTGGATCCCTTTCAGCCGGGTCCTGCCACAAGAAGGGAGAGCAAGTTCTCGGCATTAAAAAGTCCCTATGGGACAGACCACGATCTCTTTTGGGGGCAGAAGGATTCTCGCAGTGGGGGTGCCTCGTCTTCCCCTCTCGACCCGGCTCTCTTTGCAGCCCAAGAACCGGAGGTGAACGAGGGTCTGTCCTTCCAAACAGCACCTCTTGCAAAATCAGGGAGGGCAAACAGGAGAGCCGGGGCAGAACTCGGCGCAGCCAGCGGTTGGGCTAACTTTAACTCAGCACTCTGGATTCTGAATTTCCTCTGAGCTGTTTACAAAGGGCTGGAAAAAAAACTTCCAGCACTACCTCCCCCCGCCAGCACCGTCCTGATGTTGCCCAGAACATCTCTCTCATCCCTCCCTTTCGGGGAGAAAAAAAAAAAAAAGGAAAGGAGGGAGGAGTGGGAGAGAGGAGGAGAGAGGGAGAAAGTGAGCTCACGTTCACACATTGGTGAAGAGGCTGGTCTTGCAATGCCTTTGAATATTTTACTTTTAGGCAGTTCCTCATCAGTCAGCCACACACATCCGAGGCGAGCTGAAGCTAACTACAGCCATGGACAGCACTAGGAGATCTCAAATCTAATCTCATGCATCATTCCTCCGGGATATTTTTTAAATTCCATATCTAAACACAGGCAGCTGCACTCACACACACACACACACACACACACACACATCCATCCACATCCACACGTCGCAGAGCCGCCGAGCAAACACCTTGTCTCCTCTCGCAGGATATACCCGCTCACACACATCTCTCTTTATCTCCTCCTGGCTTCCCGGAGGATCCTGCCGGCTGTTTTTCATGGAGAAAGTCCAGGGAGAAATGGAGATTGAGAGATGGGAAAGAAGTGAAGAGATTTCAGACGCAGAAAAAAAGGTTATTCAAGAGATATGGAGCAGAGTATATGCAAACTGCGAGGACGTTGGGGTCTCCATACTCATCAGGTATTTAAAAAACAAACCAAAAAAAAAGGAAGCAGCAAATGCAACTGAATCTCTTTATAGCTGAGAAAGAGGCAGAACAATATATAGAACTGAGTGGAGATGAATGACAGCGAGTGGGGAGCTGGCTGGGTGTATTTGCTGCCTGGGAGCAGGGAGGGATTCACAGCGCTCCTCGGATTCCCACACCTTTGAGCCGGGTGGCAGCGGTGGGGGGAGCGGGGGGAGCCTTACCGGGGACTTTGGGGGACGATGCTTCCATGCAAAGGTCACCTTAATGTGCGGCCAGGGCTGGGGGGGCGGGGGAGGCGGGGGGCCCTCAGCCCCGGGTTCGGGCGGGTTGGGGGTCTGGGGTGTTTGCCCCCCCCAGAGAGCGGCGTGCGGATGGCACGGGTGCGTAGCAGGCTGGCGGGTGAAATAATGCAAGTTGGGAGCCAAGATAAAACCCAAGCAGGTGTGTCTCCCAGGGCACCATCTGTCCCTCCGGCGGCAGCGGTGGGGGACAGGGAGCCAGCAGCCCCGGGGAAGGGGTGCAGAGCATTCCCCGATGGCAATGGGGCACAGACAGCAGCTCAAAGCTCCCGGTCTGCACCTGCAACCGGAGTAGGGGAGATGCTCTGGACGTGGGGAGCAGAGGATGTGGGGGTTCTTGTGTTGTCTGGGAGTACAACCATGTCCAGGTACACCGGGAAAGTGCCAAGTGGAAATCCCACGGGGTCCCGCTGCCGCTGAGAGTTTGGGGTATCGGTGGGGTATGGCACCAACAGGCCATTCCCTTATTTGAGAGGGGATGGGAGGACGGGCAGGGCAAGAAGAGGGACAGGTGAGATACCCACAGTGATCTATTGGCAAACAGCAAAGATGCTGTCCAGAGAGTCACACCACTCATCTCTGGGGTCAGTAATGCCGGGATGCCCCGGTCAGATTCCCACCTGGACCAAACACCAGGCACCCCAGATGGGAGACCAGAGACTGGGTTGTGTCCTTCCTCCTTTCTCCTGCAGCAGGGAATTGTGGGTGTGCAGGGAACCCCTTGGATGGATGTGCTGTTTACTAATAATCATCTGAAAGTTTTCCAATAGACTGGAAGCCCTGAGCCCATGGGGTCTGCAGGGAGCAGGGCCTCCCTGGACATGCCCATGAGCAGAGCCAGTTCCCCTCCAGGCTCGCTGCCAGCACTGCAATGGGATTTTCTTACCAAGACCCCTTAGCAGATTCCAAAAGGACATTTGAGCCCCCTTTCCACCTCCTTCGCAAACATTTCCTTCTCTCAGAGCCAGCTGGTGGCTAAGCCCATTCTCCCATGGCCAGCACTCCTGTAGCCAGCCAGGGCAGTCAGGAAATGTGACAGCCCCATGGCTGGGGACACCAAACCTACCTGGGCTGAGTTTGGCAGGGATCTGGGGGTTACAAAATTCCCCTTATCCCCATCCCCTGAGGTTCAGCTCGGGGTTTGGCCACCAGCCATGCATGGCCAGCCCTTTGCCCAGCAGCCAGGTCATGCCATGGTCCCATCCAGCCAGGAATGCCAGGTGCCCACTGCCCACAGACATGGGGAGGGTGGCTGTGTGCCCAGGGCTGGCACCAAGGGACTCGTGGCAATGCCATGGGGGATTCACCCAGGGCAGCTCATTGCTTCTGGAGTCTCCATGGTGCTTGGAGCAGGGCTGGGCGTGAGGGGCATTGTGGTGTGGCAATGGGGACCATGTGGCCAAGATCTGGTCCCAACTCAAACTTTCCCAATAGAAGTTTTTGGTCCAGTTTGGGTTTTTGGTTTTGTTGGTTTTTTTTTTTTTTTTTTTTAATCCAGGCAGAGTTGTGGCACTGTGGTGAAGGTTTTCTCCTGCTGTGACAACAGGGCAGGACAGAGCTGCCTGCTAGGTTGAACCCTGGCTCCTTGGGAGCCTTTACATCCTCAGTCATGCCACTTGCCCTGGCATATCCCTACTAACCCCACCACCTCCCCTCTCAGCCAGAGCTTCCCTGGGAAGCATAAAGTAAGGACTGACCTTTTGGTGCATGTCCCTGGGGACAGTGATGCCTTTCGGGAGCGGTACCATCCCCTCCAGCAGCACCTCTTGGAGCAGCACACCCACCGGCACCCGCACGGCACAGCTGTCCCCTTGGTCATAAACCCTGTTCCCAAAGAAGGCTTTGCGCTGCTGCTCTGAGCCCGGCTGTGAGCTCGGAGCCGCACCGGAGCTCCCTGGGGAAGCACGTGCCGCAGGAAAGCAGGGCAGCCCTGGCCGGGGCTGGAGCACCGGCGCTGCCTCTCCCCCAGCTGCGTTCGCAGCTGGCAGCAGCCGCCGGGAGAAGTGGGTCATGCGTGGAGGCCGCCGGGAGCCCGGGCCGGCGGCAGCCACTTCCCAAGACGTGATTCAGCAGCTCCAGAGGTCGGGGCTGGGGAGGGGGCAGTGGGCGGCCGCTGGTGGGGTCGGTGCGGGGTGACTGGCCCAGCACATTTTGGGTGGGCACACACACAAGGTGCCGGGGGCTGGGAGCTGCCCGTCAGTCTCTGCTTCACCAGGGCTGGGCTGCTATTCCCGCTCACCTTGCTGGGGAAACTGAGGCAGAAAGGGCTTTGCACAGGTGTGGGCAGGGAGAAGGAAGGGGGATGTGTGGCTGTGGACCCCCTTTAGGTGCAACCCCCACGGGCAGAGTTGTGAGAGCAGGTAAATCTGTCAGCACTTCTGCTGTCGGTGTTGTGACCAGGGAGCTGGCAGTGTCTGGTGGCAGAAGGTCTCTCCCTGCTTACCTGCTCCATCTCCTCTCCATCCCTTCAGAGCTGTTGAGGGCAGGGAATTACTTTTTCTGATGTGGGAAGGGCTGGAGGGTTGCAGCACTTCTGAAATTAATCTGGGGCCTGATCATGTGCCCCAAGGGTGGAGGCAGGGAGGCAGCACTGCCCTGCAAAAGGCAGTGATAGGGGGTCTGCACTGCTGCCACCCTGCAGGAACCCTGCCCAGCTCCCTCTGCCCCTAACCAGCATCCCACCCCTCCACCCCCAGGCTTTCCATGCTTTGCAGATGGAGAAACTGAGGCACAGAGCTGGGCATCATGTTCCCATCCCTCGTGGCTGCTGCTGGTGCTTGAACCCACAGCAAATCCCTGGGGTCCTGCCCTACCATGATGGGTCCCTGATCTCACAGGGCTCTGGGAGCCCGGGGGACCCAAACACGGATAATGGGGACTACGGCTGAGCAGCCACCAGATCCTGGGAATCTGCGCTCTGTGGTTAAAACTATGTTGCTAATTGACAATTTCCTCGGTGGGGAGCCTCGCTCCGGAGGAAGCAGAGTCTCCTCGCCACGCTCATCTTCCTCCTCGGGAGCTCAGGGGCCTCTGCAGGCTCCATCTCAGGGTTGCCTTAACCCTTGCTGGAGCTGGAGCTGGAGCTGGAGCTGGAGCAGGAGCTGGGGCTGGAGCTGGAGCCTGGAGCCTGGAGCTGCTCGCCTGTGGCTGAGTGGTTCCCAAGTGGGCCGGCTGGGAGCCCTGGGCTGAAGCTCTTCTGTAGTCTCCCCATGCCCCCAGGCTCATTGCTGCACCTCAGTTTCCCCATCTGTTATTTAGGAGTGAATCCTTTTTGAACCCTCCCTCAGCACGGAGCTCACGGCGGCGAGCCGAGGTGTGCCAGGGGAGCAGGACAAGGGTACCCCTGCCAGGGAGCAGGGCAGCCTTCAGAACCTGCATTAGCCCTTGCTGTGCAGCACAGGAGCCCCTCCAGCACGTGGCCATCCCTTCTTAAGGTCTCCCTTTTTCCTTCCAATAGCTTACTGGCAACAGTCTGAGACAGGGCAGGGGGATACAAACACCTGGGGGTGGCCCAGCCCTCCACAGCACCCAGGGGCTGAGAGCACCCAGGGGTGGACATCAGAGGGGGCTTTGGACCCTCACTCCTTTGCAGACCCTGACTAAGCCCAGGACTCCGGGGCTAAAACCACAGCCTGTCCCAGCCAGCACATGCACTCGCTCCCACGCCCACACACACGTACTGCAGCCACAGATGTGGGACCACAAAACTTTATGGATCCCATCAGGGGATAAAACCCAGGGATAGTTTCTATTAGATCCCAGGAGAACCTGCACCAACTGTTAATGCCATACCAAGTGCAAGCAACACAACCTGGCTCAGCCACCACAGGCTGTGCCACCTCCACAGGGCTTCTCCATCACTGTTCCCTCCATCTGCACTTCAGACCCATCAGCTTTCCAAATTTCTGCCTTCTCCATCACTCTTGATGTGCTCTTTCCCCCTCAGGAGATGTAGGATGAGAAGAAAAAAGATTGCCAATGCAGGATCAGGCCCCTGGGTTTCGACAGCTGCTTAGTCTGAGCAAACACACCTGGATTCAGTCAGTTTGCAAAGAGCTTTAAAATATGAAAGCACTCCTTGGATGCCAGACGTTATTGTGAGTTCTAGGTTAAAATAGCAAAAGATCTGAGTAATGAGTCTGGCAAAGCAGAAAACCTTTTTTTTTTTTTTTTCAGCTGAATCGAAAAAGTATGGATTGAATCTACCCAAAAATGGCATTTAAAGAAGTGATTTTGCAGCTACCCCCAAAGCCAACATGTGTTTTGCGGAGGCGTCCGTAGGGAAAGGCTCCGTTCCTGGCTGGTGAAGGACACATTTCAGGGCAAAGTGGCTCAGAGAGATGCAATATCTCTCTTTGAAAAGGGCCCAGTGAAAAGACCAGCAGCAGTCCCTGTCCCACTCTCACAAATGGTTGTGGTCAAGCTGGGGAGATGTTTTTTCTGGGGACAAGGAGAGCCAGAGAGCAGCAGGGCTCTGCTCTGCTGGCACAGGCACGCATAAGGGACATTTCCCAACCTAACAACCACTCCATGAGCAGTGAGGGGGCGAGTGAGGGTTTAATAAGCTCAGTCTCAAAACAGCCCCTTCTCCTACGGCTGCGTTGTCTCACGGATCGCAGCTCCCGGGATCAGCCCTTTTGGCTTCTTCACGGCCGAGGCAGCTGTGTGGGGATCCCTGTGGCACATCCCCCACCAGCCACGACCTCGGGGCTGCCAGCAGCTCTTGGGACGTCTGGAGAAGAGCCTTTCCCATGTCCCCTGTCCCTGTCCCGCCCTTGCATCACTTGCAAGCCATGTGGGGGTAGAAAAACCCGACTCAACACCCCGAGAGCTGCAAGGACAGCCGTGACCAGGGCAAGCAAAGGCACAGAGGGCGAGCAGTTTCCCCGGACGGTTTCCTTGGCTGTGGGTAAGGGTGGGTCCGTACCAGCCATGACAATCCCTCCTCCAGAGCCGGCGGCGAGGGCCAGGTCTCGGCTCTGCCAGCCAGCCCCATTAATGAGGCTGCGGCGGCGGAGCGGGGCCGCGCCCGGACGCGGCTCGGCGAGCGCTCGCCTGCGGAGCTTCAGGGCTCATTAACGGCAGGGAAATGTCAGGACAGCCCTGGCCAGGCTGGCAGGCGCTGAGGGTGCCTGGGGAACGCAGGATGCCGGCTGACCGACGATCCTGCCCGAGCGCAGGCAAGGCTGAGCCTGGGCTGCTGGAAATCCCTGTGGGAGCGTTGGGCTGCATCCTTGTGGATGTGTGTTACCCACCTCTCTACCCAGCCAGGGGTCTTCTTCCACCTCCGAGGGACGTAGGTATCCGGAGACAGGCGGGAAAGCCACCTTGGCGCTGTTAATTCACTTCTCTGGTGAAAGCTGTCCTTACCCCTGCCCTAAAGGCTCATCCATGCAGCCAAGAGGCTTTGGGCTCGATCCGCACGTGAGCTAGGGGAAAACAACAGCAGTGAGGACTTGGAGGTGTGAGCTGTGTACACAGAAGTGAGCAGGACATGCCCCTGGGGGTTTCTAGCTCATATCCAAATGTGTTTGGAGGAATCTTTGCTGCCGGGTCCACTCCCAGCCTCACTGGTGTGTCTTGCTCCCTCTGCCTTGGGGCAATACAGCCTCCGAGCACAGGTCAGTGTTGTGCTGGATTCTGCTCCCAAGGCTTTGCAGCGGCATGTGGGCCTCACCTCATGTTTCTCTCAGATGTAGAAGTTGAATTTAGTGTTAATGTATGGATGGGGGTTTGGTCCTTTTCCCTCCAGCCCTCCCATGAGTGAGGTAGAGATGTTCCCTACCACCATCTCCACCTGTCCAGGAGCTCTCAGAAGGAGGACACTGGAGCAGGCAGGCACCATCCTCTTCTTACTCATTAGATTTGCCTTTTTCTGTCTTGCTGAGGTGTGACAATGACACGGCTGAGACCTTCCTCACCTTGGTCTGGGTAAACACCCAGGCAGCACCCAGAGCCTTTCTCCAGCCTGAAGAGGGAATGATGGGCTACAGGTGGCTGGGAGCAGCAGGGGGAACGTGCAGGCGAAGCGGTGAGACAGCCCTCGGCATAATAAATAGCAGCATCACACACCACCTGCCTACCCATTATCAGCTGCTTTGTAGGCACCCGAGCAGAGAGGAGTTGGAAGGAGAGGTTTGAAAAGGGACACGGAGAGGCTCCAGGCTGCCTTAGAGTTTCTCCCACGTAGAGGGACGAGGCGAGAGAAAACATGAAAGCATTGGTAGGTTGAGTCACCAACCCTGGAGGGATTTAAGAGATGCGTAGATGTAACGCTTGGGGACGTGTTTTAGTGGTGGGCTTGGCAGTGCTGGGTTAGGAGTTGGACTTGGTGGTCTTAAGGGCCTCTTCCAACCTAAATGATTCTGTGGAAATCTAGAAAAAAGCAGGCTCCAAGTGCTGGCTGGGGGTTCAGCTGAAGCCTCTCAGCAGATCTGAGGGCTCTCGAGCATTTTCACCCCGCAGTTTGCCAACAGGGTAGGTGAAGTATCAAGGGTTTAGGTGCTTGGGGGGACCAAGCAGCATCCAGGTGTCCTTTTTCCAGTTGGGGAGGCAAGGATGTGGCTGGGCTTGGAGATTTCCTCCGTGCAGGATTTGCTCTGCATGCCCTGGGGAGAGGGAGGAAGGTGGGGGAGATGGAGGAGGCACTCCTCCTTAACAGAAAACAGGTTTCCAGTAACCACAGTGGGTTTGCACCTTAATTATTTCCTTTGGCTCTGCTACTGGGAATGGTTGTGTCCTTAAAGTTGTTATAAGGGCAAAAGAGAGAGGAAAAGCAATCCTGACATCCTGTCCGCTGGGTCCAGATGTAGCTGGCAGAGTACAAATTAGCGGGTGCAGAATGGAATCGCTTAAAAAGAAATTTAATGAGATTGGTATGCAGGCATCTGGTTCCTATCAATCATCATTTTGTGTGATATGCAATGGTAAATATCATCTTTTAATGACTCTGATGGAGAAAAAGAGCCCAAACCACACACACATACATGCCTAATGATCCAAAAAAATTCCAGAACCCGAGAGGTTTGAACTCTCAAAATTTTCTGTACATGGAAAAACCCCAACCAACACCTCTTCTAACTCACTTTCGTTGGAGTTATTTGATTTCTTTTATTTTTTTTCTCCTTTCCTCTGGTTATATTTAACCTTTGTGTTAAATTAATCTTCTCTGTTTATTAACAACTACCACTGAGTGAGCCTCCTTCCCTCTTCTTTGTGGTTTGACAGCTCAAATACTTGCTCCAGGCAGAAGTTCCTGCTGCAGGCGTCTGCTGCTCTCCAAGGAGAGGTGGCTGCAGGTCTCTGGCCATCCATGGCTTTGTTTGAAGCAAAAATGTTTTGGACTCCTCTCTTTCAGTTCTCCACCAAAGAAATCCAGCAGGCACGGGATTGAGCACATGAGCTGAGGGTTTGCTGGTTTTCCATCCCCAGCACCACTGCATCCTGATGGCAGATCCCTTGGGAAAGCTGCTGGGTTCAGCTCCCATCAGCTCGAGGGTCTGCAAAGCAGGGAAAGGTTGGAAACCAAATACTTGGAGCCTTCACTGGTCTGGTCTCCCCCTGGTTGGGGGGTTTTGGGGGTTTAACCAGTCTTTGTTCCTGGCATATCAGTGAGGAGAGGTGGAGCTGATGGTCCCAGGATCTCCTTTGGGCCCTTCTTTCATTGGGGACACACTGTAATTCCTGACGATGCAGAGGTCAGACCTCCCTTGCTATTCCCTTCGTGGTTCAGACCAGGAATTTTTCTCATTTCCCATGCCTTCAGAACATCCTGCCCTTCAGCTGAGATAAAATACAGCTTTTCAGGGAACTTCCCATGGTTTGGGGTTCAGAGGCTGAGACATGCAGGGAGCAGCTGGCAGGCTCCATCCCCTGGCTGGGGCAGCATGTCCCTCTTCCAGTGACATCCCCTGCTCCCAGTGCCTGGGGGGTGCCTGGCAGGGGGAAAGGTGCACTAGAGAGATGGTAAAACCCTTAGCTCTGACCCCAGCAGGATGATCCCTGCTGGACGTGGAGGGCTTTGCTGGCCAACTGGAGCTGAAACAGCTTGAGCAGAGGCAGGGAGGGATAGGATGGGGGCAGAGGGATGCTGGTTACCATTGGAAAAAATGGTTCCATTAAACCAGGGTGGAACATTTGCCCTGCTGTGGGGAAATGCCCAGGGCAGACATCTTAAATCCTGGGAATGATGTTATCCGTGCAACCCTGGCCAGCTCCATCCCCCAGCACCTCTCTGACAGCTCTGAGCTGGAGGACTGAGCATCTCTGTGGTGGCAGGAGCTGGAGACAGCCAGGCCTGGGAGCGATTTCTCCCGATAGGGACCAGATGTGTCAGGAGGAGCCGTGCCAGGGGGAGGAGGCTGCACAACAACAAGAGGAGTTTTGTCATGGGTCCCATCAGGGTTTTAAAAGCAACACCTTGTCCCCCCCCTTCCACCTTCCTTCCTCCCCCACCCTTTCCGCCGCACACTCTTCACACCTCCAAAACCTATTTTGGGCCATCTGATGAATCCCAGATGCCTTGGGGAAGCAACAGAAGCGGTGGTGCACTCCAGGCGCTGCTTCACGCCGCTTCCTTGGCAATGCCCCCAAGCTTTCACAAGCCAAGGGAGCGGGGGAAGGAAGGGAGGGGGGAAAAAGGAGGATAACAAATCGGTAAAAGAGCCTGGTACTCAATATTGCGATTATTCATGGAGTGGTGAGTGGGGAAGAGGATCCCACCTGGTTCTG
This sequence comes from Erpornis zantholeuca, assembly GCA_013400515.1. NCBI lineage: Eukaryota > Metazoa > Chordata > Aves > Passeriformes > Timaliidae > Erpornis > Erpornis zantholeuca. The sequence continues at coordinate 314,879 of VZTN01000516.1, forward strand.
GAGAGAAGTTGCGATGGCTGGAGAGAGAGGTGGAGATGGTTCAGATGCACATGGTTTGGGATGGTGCTTGGGAAGGGGGTTAGGGAGCGGAGGGGGCAGTCTGCCTGGAGCCAGGAATGATGGAGGACAGCCTGGGAGCACTCTGCTGCCTCCTGAGCATCCTTCACCAGTCCGGGAGCCAGGGAGAGCCCTGCAGGAGGGGGGAAGCTGGGTGAAAGCAGGGAGCAAGCACTGACGTGGTTCTCTCCTGCATAAATTAGGTGGAAGGGGGTGGTTGATGTGACTCCAGTGTCAGCCCCAACTGCAATGCTGGCATGGGTGGTGTTGGCACTGGTGGCTCCAGCCCTGCACCCTGTCATCTTGTGCTCTTCCTGTCCCCTCCAGCCCTCCACCTCCCTGGGGAGCTCAGCATGTGACCACAACTTTATTCCTTTCAGCTGCATTTCATTGGGGTTGATTTTATCTTGCAGAAAAGAGGGTCCCCAGGCCCCCCCATAGTGGCTGGTGAGTGTTTGGGGTATCTTTGTGCTGGGGGAAATGTCACAGATGAGCAGTGACATCAGCTCAGGGCTTAAGTCCTGCTGGAGACTCTGGTGGGGCTGATCCATGAAAGATGGAGACAATCTGGACAAGGGGAGACTGTTCTGGGTGGTAATGAAAGAATAAAGTCCATGGGGTCAGAAAGCTGCTGTGGGACTGAGGAAGAAGGACAGGGAGAGGCTGAATGAGATAAAGAGAGGTCTTCATGCTCATCTCCAGCTCTCTGAGGCAGGACGTGATGTTTTGATGTACATGGGCACATATCCAGCATCTGGCATGCCTGGGTGGCATTTCTGGGCATCAAGAACTCAGCCTTGCCTCTGCTTTGTAGATGAATATCCAGCTGTGCTGACCTTGTAGCAGATGGGGTTTGGGAGAAAAGCATCAGCCTGCTGGTTTTCAGACAGCTGAATGCTGCAGCTCCTGGGGAATTCGATAGGAAAATCAGCCCTGGCTGCGTGAGACGCAGGGAGCAGATTCCAGCACCTCCATCCCTCCTTGGGATGCTTTGGCTTTAACCCCTCAGCCTGCTCTGCCCCTTCTGATGGCATGCCGTGTCTGTTCTTTCCGGAAGGTTTTTTGTGAACTTCCCCTCGGCCAAGCAGTACTTCAGCCAGTTCAAGCACATGGAGGACCCGCTGGAGATGGAGAGGAGCTTGCAGCTGCGCAAGCACGCTCGGAGGGTCATGGGGGCCATCAACACTGTGGTGGAGAACCTCAACGACTCTGAAAAGGTCTCCTCTGTCCTGGCCCTGGTGGGCAAGGCCCACGCCCTCAAGCACAAAGTGGAGCCCATCTACTTTAAGGTAAAGGATAGGAGCAAAATAATCTTTGGGCTGCTTTAGGAAGAGGAGCAGGAGCTGTGGTGAGGTGGTGCTGCCTGTCCTTGGCTGGAGAAGCTTGGCTGGATGTGGGGGCTGCTGCCCACACAGCTGGAGTGTCCCACTGTGATGCTGTGCTCTTGAGACCACCATTCCCACCCACAGCCAATGCCAGAGTACCTCCCCCTGCCCAGGGAAACACCCCTGGCTCTGTCCATGTCTGTGGCTGTGTCCCTCTGCTTTCAGTAATTAACCATGATAGCAGGGTCTCAGCTAGCTGGCTGATTAGCTGGGTAGAGCTAATAACACCAAAATCACAGGTTTGATCCCCACGTGGCCTCTCACTTAAGAGTTGGACTTGATGATCCTTGTGGGTCCCTTCCAACTCAGAATATTCTGTGATTCTGTAAATAATTTGAGGCGCCCAGACTGGGGAGAGGCTTCAGCCTGCAAGCAGCTCCCTCCTCATGCCTGTGTCTGCATCCTGCTGCCTGGGCAGGCTGGTTACCTGTCTTGTCTGCTCCCAGGGGTGTCAGCAGACCTCTAGGATATGTGTGTCCTACAGACAGCAATAGGACTCAAGTGTTTTTGTAGGAAAAAAGCTAAATTTGCTGCGAGCATCTCCCTGGAGAGTTACTAACCCCTTGCTTGCTGTCTGCCTCCCCCCAGAAACTCACTGGTGTCATGCTGGAGGTCATTGCTGAGGAATACCCCAATGACTTCACCCCGGAGGCACACGGAGCCTGGACCAAGATGAAGACCCTCATCTACACCCATGTGACAGCAGCCTACAAGGAGGTGGGCTGGGCTCAGTACCCCACTGCCACCCTGTGAGCGCCCAGGGGGCCACGAGAGGGGCAGGGAGGGCTTCGCTCACCCCAGGACTTCACTCTGGTCTCTTCTCAAGATCTTTGCTCAGTTTGGGGAGCCCGGTAGGGCCAGTTCTGTCAGCTGCCAAGTCACAATTTGATCTCCATGGGGTTTAAAAACAAACTAACTAAGCCAAAAAAACCACAGAAGAATGAAGGGTGCGGGTGGGTTGGGGTGAAGCAGTTGCAGGGGATGCTGGAAGGGGATGCAGAGGGTGAGGGGAGAGCATTGGTTGTTGGCTCCATCTTCCTGTCCTGGCCTGTCCATCACCACCTCCCAAATTCTGCACCTCACCTGCACCATCTCAAAGTCCCTTGCACAAGTGCTGCTGCCCCGTTCACTGACAAACAGCACAACCCTCATTTTCCATGCGAAGCCCCTGGGTAAACCTGGCTTTGGGGGCCCACGTGGAGACCTCCGACTGGCACCGAAAATGCTTTGCTTTGCACTTTCTCTATCACCTGGCAGGGTGGCAGGGCCAACAGCCAGAGCCACTCTGAGTGCCCATCACCCTGTGCTCCAGGTGGGCAGCAGCCCTCACCTCTCCTGTCACCCACTGTCCCTGTCCTTGGCTGCTGCAAACCCTCCTGGGGTGGGAGAGACATGCACGAGAGAGTGGGAGGGAGGGGGATGCCTTTGGGCTGCCTCCCCTCGTGGCTCGGAGCATGGTGTGTAGGAGGGATGCCTGTGCCATATGTGAGGAGCTGGTGGGTCCACCCACTGCCCTTCAGCTCCCTGAGGATGGGCTCAGGTGGCACATGATGTGCCACTGCCCTGGCAGCTGCTGTGTGTAGGTTTGTCTGTCCAGCTCTGCCCTCTCCTTAAGAAAGGGGATCAGGCTGTGACCAGGAGGGGGAAAGATGGCATGGACATATCAGGAGGGATTCCTGGGTGTGAGGAAAGGTCCCTTCTCTCTTAAAATTAATAAATACCTTGTACAGAGCATGTTCCTGCCCTCGTGGTGAAACTGGGTTCCTCTGAATAAAGTGCCTGGTAGAAATCAGCCCACGCAGGAGCTGTGTCCCTCCTGGGGACAGCAGTGCTCCTGTCTGTGCCTGACAAAGGCTTCTCCCACACCCCCCACAATATGGCTGCAGGGCTTGGAGCACTCATCCCACCTCCAGCACTGACTCCTCCTGAACCTCCGGGTGAGTCTGCCTGGTTTGTGCCTCAGTTTCCCCTGCAGTTATGGAAAAGGGAGGGGGAGCAGCCCCATTGCCTCCTGCCCACATGTGGTTGGATTTATAAGATTTCTGGGAACTGATTGGCAAAGGATTGAGGATGAAATGTCAGATGTGCTGGGAAGCTTTGGAATCCTTGCCACCCAATATTTCCCTAAAGGCCTCTGCTATTTTTAGAGCTCTAGCATTAAGGGCAATGTTATCTGTTGAAGCAGGAGGAGGGTTCCCTTCTGAGATTTCCTCTGGCCTCGCTCCACTGCTGTTCTGGAGAGCTGGCAGCTTCCTGAGAGAGACCTGCTCCTCTCCTGGATGCCAGCTGGACAGGCAACCAGCCCACGGTTCCAACTGGGATCCCCACAGCCACCTTGGGGACATCCCCCCACTGTGGGGACACTGCTGGAGGGGGCAGCGGTCTCTCCCCCAGGCTGACCTCCCTTCTCCAGAGCAGACAGACAGACAGAAACTCCTGCTTTGCTCACCTGTGCTTTTAATCATCCCCAGGAACAGGTTTATTATGTCTCAGAATAGCCCCAGGACTCCAATAATGTCACTACAATAATGTCACTTGCAGTTCTTTCCTTCCTACACCCCACATTGCCACTGATGGAGAGGAGCAATGGAACCTGGAGCAATGGCACATCCTGGGCATCCATGGAGAGCTGGGTGGCAATAACAGCTTGGGCACAGCTGTCCTTGGCATGGCAGCGTGCAAGATCCAGGGGTTGTAAAAGGAAGGGACAGGCACAGGGTGATGCTACTTTGCCCATGGGGTGGGCTGTCAGAGTCAGCACCCCCAAAATTCAGCCAACAGCCTGCACTGGGGAAGGTGCCAGCAGCTGCTGCCTCCAGCTCACCCTGGAGTGTCACAGCAGCTGCTCATCCCTCGAGTGTCAGTGGAGGCATCCCTCAAACAGCTGCTGCTGCTGCCCGGGGCAGGGATGGATGGGGAAAACCTATCCAGCCATTGACTTCCCTCCAGTGCAGGACTGGAGAGGCATTGCTTGGATCGAGACTGTTAGATGATATTTGTGTGTGCACATCACGGGACTCTGTCGAGCACAGCCCTGCTGACTCCCCCCAAGGCCTCGAGGCCAGCAGCTCATATTTCTGATGTGTTCACGTACTCCCTGTGCTCTGCGGATGCTGGGCCAGGGCTGTTTCCGTACAGGGATGTTTCATCTTTAGACAAAATTTGCACATTAACCTTTGAGGTTAATAATCTCCAGGTGGGAATTTTATTTTTGCAGCACAACCCCTTCCCCTCCCTTCCCACAACCAAGACCGGGCTCCCAGTCTGCAGAGAAGCCACTCTGGAGTGTCTGGAAATTCTGTGTTCACACCTGACCTACCCGTGTGCCTTGGCTTTTGGGGAGCAGCAGTGAGGTCCCCCCACCTCCCCTTTAAATGGTGTTTGGTTTCTCCTTTCTTTTTTAACATCCCTAGAAAAAGCTGACCCGCGGCCTCGTGCGCCCACACGTGCCTGTGCTGGGCTTGGGGTTTTTCCAGGCACTTTTTCCTAAAGCAGATCCAGATGTGTGCAGCTGCTGTCCCTCGAGGAGCACCCCCCACCAGCCAAATTGCAGGCCAGTCCAATAGATGCAAACTAAAACATGTTTATTTTTATCAGCTTTGTAGGAAGTAACATGAAGCAGGAGGGTGGCCGGGGCAAAGCTCGGGAGGGGAGGAGATGGAGATAAAGAGAACACCCCCTCTTTGTAGCAGAGGAGGCATTGCTTAAATCCAGGAACATTCTCATCTGGGGAGAGATGAAGATCAACAGAATAAGGAAAAAGTACCATTCCAGAGTGACAGGGCTGATAAATGCCATGTGGAAGAGCAGAAAGGGGGGCCGTGTCCTGGCTCTGTGCATGGCTCTCCAGCACACACACATCCATGCACAGCCATTCCCTGTCACTGCCAGCCCATTGCTCCCCCCTGATCCCACCACAGCCGACTGGGGGCCCCTTTATCCCCGTTCTCTTCAGGTCTTGCTCTCTGGGGCTTGACCTTTCACTTCCTGGCACACTTAGGCTGAGCTAAGGGCACTTTGGGCTGAGCTTTGCTCTCCTTGGTGGTGGCAGGTAGGGACCAACTTGCAAAGTCTTTTCCCCAAAATTCATGGGTGAGAAGCTGGGGGTCAGGGCATGATGCCAGCACACGTTGGGGGCCAGCTGGTCTCTCTCCTGCCCTGTGGAGGTCCCCTGTGTCCCCCAACCCCACCCAACTCCTGGCTCAGCCAGCGCCTTGGTATTATCATCAGGGCTGGGCTTGGAGCTGTGATCCAGGTGGGAAAGCCTTTGTGCCCCCTGCCAGAGGTAGAGAGAAATGCTGAGTGAGGGGGGATTCGGTGTCCCTGGGACAGGGTCCCTCTTGAGCACCTTGTCCTGGGTCTCTTTGGCAGCATCTGCTCATATCAACCAACTTTTGTCCCCTCCCCTGAAGCTCAGCATTTGGTCAGAAGGACTTGAGCACTGGAGGGAACAGGAAGCACTGGGTGGGGATGGGGCAGAGATCCCACCCACCCCATCTCCCCCTCCTACGGCCAACATTCATGGCAGGTTTAGCTCCGCAGGCACCCAGATAGAGAGACCCCCCAGTAGCACCAGAACCCTTAGGGGCCTTGTGCCACCAACCTCATCTTCTCTTGGGGGGTGACAAATCCCCTAGGCAGCCAAGCCGTGAGCTCTCCCAGGGGGATCCTCTCACAACTCTGCCACTTTGTCCCAGGAAAGAGGTGGCAGCGTCTCCCCACTCCTGAGGGGTGCCCAGCGACTTCAGTGGGGACCAGATTTCACTTGGCTGGACTCTGGTGCCAGAGCTCAGCCTGCCCTGCCCCTGGCCACAGGGAAGCTGCCCTATGCAGAGATGCCGGAGCGAGGGCTGCTCGGGGCCAGCACCATCGATGTCAGACAGAGGGATAAAAGGGAAACCTTGGACCAACTTAGGGAAAGGGAGGGACAAAACCACCCACCTGGCTCTGACCTCTTTGCCAGGCTGCGGCACTAATTATTTTCCATAGCTGAAGTTGTCTCTAATTGTTAGTATGTCTGAACCAGTCCCAGCGTGACCCACAGACATGAGCTGGTCTGATGTAACTCCGTGTCTTTCCTGTTCCTGCTGCGGATCCTGTTCATGTTCGTGTTCCTCGGCGCTTCCGTGCTGGTTTTATACCTGCGTTCCGTGTATCTGGGTGTAAACTTGTTTTTTCTTTTTTGTAGGTTTTTAGTATGTTTGTAACCGGACAAAATGGTGTTATTAAACTGAAACTTGTATCTTCAGTGGATAAATCAATCAAACCCCCTCCAGCTCTGCTTGGTTTCTTTCTGATGGGGTGGCTGCAAGGTGAGGGGGTGTCAGGGGGCTGCCCCATGGCCCTGTGGCTCTGGGGGTTCCTGCTCACTCTGAGGGAACTTTTTGGCTGGAAAGAAGCAGCAAAAGCGAGGGGATGTGCCCACCAAGGGGGGAAGAGATGGCTGGAGGCATCTTAGCAGTGCACTCAGGTGGGAAGGAAGGGTTTGCCCCTTCTCCAGACTCTTCACTTGGTTTCAGGTAGGTTGTACAAACCACCAGAGGCTCTCCTTGGATCAGGAGCTATTCCTGTGCCTTTCGCAGCCCAGCCAGTCCAAAATGCTCACTGATGGCCACAACATGCAGCAGCCACGACCACCAAGGACTCTGAGACTGTTCCCAGCCTGTAAAAATAACAAACAGCTCCCTGAGCAGCAGCAGCCCAGTTTTCCACGTCTCAGTCCCTGGCGGCTCCTCCTGTGCCTCTCGCTGAGGCCGGATCACGTTGCAGGGGGATGGCTCCCAGCAGGGTTGGGTCATTTTGTGGTTTCCCCCATGGGTCTTTCCAGCTCCCTCGTTTGCAAAACAGGCCCTCTCAAGTTCAGCTGACACTGGACAACCTTTCCAAAGCTGTTGGCAGAGGGTGGATGGACAAACAGACTCATGCTATGGTCCCATAAGCCCCATAGCCGTGGGATACAAGGCTTGGAAAACAAATTCAAGCAATCCTGTTTAGTGTGCTTCTCTTTACTCCAAGTACACAACAGTCTTCCAGGGATGGGAAAACCCATCCCACCAGGGTGGTAGAAAACACCAGCACCTGGCCACAAGCAAGTTTAAGGGGAGCAATCCCAGTTTTGGACTGAGGCTGGTGGGACACAGTTCTGAGAGGGAGGAGGGCAGAGATCGGTGCCTTGGTAGCTGCTCAAGGTCTTGGGGAGCCTGGTGCAGACTTCTCTCCTGTTGGGCTGAGGGCAACACTGCTGTTCTCCAGCCCTGTGTGTTGGACAAAACAGCATCGAGTGGTGTAGTTTTGCATGGGCAGGCACTTGAGCTACACTGGAGTCCCCAAGCCACAGTGACAAGGGTGGCCCTACAAGGGGAACCTTTTTCTTTCCCTACAGCTTCACCAAACCAAGCCCAACCAGCCATAGCCACAGAGAAAGGAAATAGAGGCCTGTTCACGTGGGGACAGGAATAACTGCCTGGTTCAATCTGTCTTCTCCTGCTGTGTCTTTTCTTGTGGGGTAAAAAACCGCTTGGTGTTGTTAATGTGATTAATAAGCCATCCTCGGGGTCTCTGCCATATCCTGTACACACTTCCAGGCGGAAGTGAACAGTCAGCAAAGGCTGCACACTGCTCCACTCCAGATGGGAAACATCAGCTGGGAAACCACGAGCAAAAGGACCCAGCTCAGGAGTGGGGAGGCTGCAGTGGGGACCCGAAGCTCTTGGACTTTTGCATGCTGAGCTTAGAGTAGCCAGGACCAGCAGTGGCCAGAGGGTGCTAAAATGGGGCTGTTTTTTCCAACAGCTTGTTGAAAAGGAGCAGAGAATTTCAGCATTACCTTGCAGGGAGAAAATATGTACACAGCCCTTCACTTCATACTAATATTTACCCCCAGATCCTGTCACGTCAGGGTGGCTGTGATGATCACGCCCTGACCCAGACCCTGTGGCCTCATCAGTGCTCTGCAAGTGCTGGTGGAAAAGGAGACAGGGTGGGAGGCTGAGGCTTACACCATGCTGGAAAATTGGCCCAGGGGCTGGGACGATGGGCTCACACCCTCACTGCCCTGTGCTCGAGGAGTGCTAAACCCACCTTGTTCCCAAGTGTCCCAGCCTGGGGATGCTGCTCTCCAGGAGAGACCCTTCACCCAAGGGAGCTGGTGGAGATCCAGCTCTGAGAAAGCACCTTGGTGGCCCCAGTGATGTTTTGTGGGCTGGGAGATGGAGGGAAAGGGGAATTTGATAGCTAAGGCATGGTACGGGAGGTGCTCCTAGTCCACTGTCTGTGCTCCATCCTTGGAAAATCCCTTTAATCCACACCACTGGACACAGGGTCCAGTGCTCCTGCCCAGTGCCTGTCACAAGCTAGGGGAATGATGGCCCCACCATCCTGGTGCTGGTGTGAGATCAGAGGTGACACATCTGCACCGTGTGTCTGTATCCTGCTGACACCTGGTGACAGCTGAGGGGAGGGCCAGGAGGCCACTGTGAGGGACAGGCAGAAACACAACTGCAGGGGAGAGATTAAAAAAGAGAATATGCAACAACTGCACTGTGGTTTTTAAGATGGCTATTGAAATTCCTATGAAACCCCATCCCATGGAAGCTGGCAGTAAGGAGAACTGCTCCCGGGGGCGTGGGGTGGCAAAGGGTGAGAAGCCTTGGCAGACAGAGCTTGCAGATTCCCACCAGCTTGAAGGACACATTCTTGCTTCCTCTCCGTTATCTGCACCAGGATAAGAGCCAGGAGCTCCAGGCTTTGCTGTATGGACCCCGCCACGGCCACCCTCACCAGCGCGGGGATTTTGGTGGCTCCTTGCTCTAAGCAAAGCCCCCAGGGAGAAGAGAAAAGGCAGGAAAATATCCTCGCAGCCCAGTGGGGCTGACACTGAGCAGGAGCCAGCCCTTCCTTCCGCGCCCGGCTCCTCTTCAGCTGCGCCGGCAGATATGGTTTATCTGAGCAGCGCTGAATGTAAACGCTGTCAGCGCCGGCCGGGATTAATTCCCGGGAGTTTGGCAGCCGAGATGAAATAACAGCGCCGCGGGGGGTGGAGAAAGGGGGGAAGTGCACATCTCAGACTGAAAAATCCTCCTGAATAATTTACAGCTAGGTTTCTCTTCTCCCAGGCACTCTTGGGAGAGAGCGAAGCCGGGGGCAGAGGGAGGACGGGGAGAGGACCAGGAGCACGAGGAGGGTTCCTGTAGCAAAAGGCTGGGATCCCAGGGAGGGGAGAGGATTGGGAAACCACACTTTCCCCTCGCGCAGGAGCTGACCCCGTGGTGCCAGAGACACGGCGGGGGTGGGGGCCATGGTCTGCAGCCCCCAGCCCAGCCCAGTCACCCTCAGGACCCCCGGGGTGCCGCTGGAGGAAGCAGCGCCGGAGGCACTGGGGACACCCGAACCCTGAGAAGCAGCACCGTGCCGGGACAGGAGCCCCCTCTGCTCCCCGCTGAAAGCCTGGGGAACCACCCCCACCCCTCACGGATGAGCACTCACTGCCCTCTCCGTGAGGAACAAACCACCAAAAAAACACATTCCCAATGAATATCCCTATCTCACACCAAACACCAAGAGATCACCCAAGGACTTTGCTGCTGGGGGCATTCCCAGCCTGAAGCGTGTGGGACTTCTACTACAGTTTATGACAAATCCTTTTCATTAATTGACAAATATATTTTCTTTAAGGGAAAGCTTTGGAAAACTGCCCCGCAGACGCTGTTGTTTTGAGGTAGATGCTCCAAACAGATCCTGAAATTAAATAATCATCGGGCTCTGCCGTATTGCTATGGTTTATATTTACATAGCAAAGGGATTTTGTTTCAGGACACTTTTCTAAGGAATAGTGTGGTTTTCATTTACTTTCTTTAGCTATTTAAGTAAATAACCACAAATATTTTCATTTCTTTTCATTGTTTTATTGGTACAGGATTGGTGGGGCTAAAAGCCCAGCAGTGCACAGAAAGGTAATTTGATCATTTTAAACTTAGGAAAGCCCATGCCCCACCTGTCTGCCAAGAGCTGTGCACCACTTGGGGCTCTGCAGCCAGCAAATTATGATTACACTCAGGATTTGATATATTTTTATGTATTTTATATTTACCTACATAAAATGTAGTCCCTGGCCTGCATCTCCCAGGGCACCGGGTGACACCTGCACCAGGTCGAGAGGTGATGAGAGAGTGCAAAACGCAGGAAGAAGGTCCTGGAAGTGGTATTGTCAGCTTTGGGAACCTCATTTAGAAATAATCCTTGTGGTAGTGGAAAGAGTAGTTGTTCCCTGCTCCATGAAAACTCCCTGTGCCATGGTTCACTTTGGGATCAGGGGCTGGCAGAGGGTTTGGGGTGATGAGAGAAAGGGTTACCTGCAGGGTTGGGGTGCCTGCAGAGGTGTTGTGCCCACAGGTACCAGGGTGCCTGTGGAGAGCATCCTAGCCAGCAATGTGGGGGCTGCTAACGATGCACGGGGGAAGTGACTTTCTTGGCAGTCCAGCCTTGCTCTCTGCCAAGCCCCCATCCTCCCCGGGATGCTGAAGCCCCCCTGGCCCCCCAGCAAAGAGGGGCTGGGGCTGACGGAGCTCTGCTTCCCGCTCCAGCCCAGCTGCTGGATGCAGCCTGGCTCGGCACCGGCGGCAGCCGCGGAACCGCTCAGGAGGTGAATCAGGCAAACACCGCGCTGCAGCCTCTGCTCAGCCAGCCGTGGATCCGCCGGGCCCCGCACACCGGCAGGCTCGGCAGGAGGAGCGCTGGGAATGCTGGATAAATAGCAGTGGGCGAGGAAGATCGCTTCTCAAAGGTCAGCGCTTCCTCCGCGCTGCTGTGAACTCGCCCACTCTGATCCTTCCTCCTCTCCAGGGCAGCATCCTCTGCCCCAGACCCTGTCCCAGCAGCTCCCGCTGGCCGAGCCCCAGAGCCGGCGGGGAGAAACAGGTCCCCACCAAGCCAAGATATTCCCAGCTTTGTCATCTGACTGGGCAGTCACTGGAAGGAAAATTCCCAAGGCTGGGCCATCCTAGGATATTTCACAGAGTCACAGAATTTGCTGAGTTGAGGGAGCAGGCAGCTCCCAGCCTCCTGCCCTTTCCTGCTCCACTAAATCACTCCAGAGTCCTCCCAAATGTTTATTCTTTGGGAAAGCAATAAAAGAGGAGGAAACCCCAGAAGACAAACTCCCACCAGCCTGCCTTTGATTACATTTGATATTGTTTTATTTCTTGATACTTTCCCATTGCAGGCCGGTCGTGGAGGGAGGGAGGGAGGGCCAAACGTCATGGGAAGACAGTGCTTGAAAGGGGTAAATATACACATTTTCCCACTAATATCTGTGGCTTAGGGTGGCTCAGTCAGGATCTGAGGGTAACAGTGGCTCTGAGGATGGATGCCAGGGTCGCCGAATTTCCCAGGCTGTGAACTTGGGGTGAACAGGAGCATCCCTGTCTCTGCTGGGGTGCCAGGGCATGGGGAAGCTGCAGGAGGTGGGCAGTGGGTGCTGCTCCCCTTGTCCCAGCCCCTCGATGGCTGAGGCAGGGGACCCGCAGGGACAGGCAGGTGCGAGTGGCACCACAAGCTCCATCTGCCCCCCAGCCACGTGGCACCGCTGCCACCAACCCTGTGATGCCGGTGGGAAAACCTTGGAGGGGCTTTTCCATGTGCTCTGCCCTCCCAGAACCAGACCTGAGCTCCCAGTTCGCCTGGCAGGAAAGACTTCTCCTGTCTTTGCCTGAAGCACCAAGAGCCGCGTTGTCCCCCTCAGGAGCTGGGCAGGGGTGACAGCTGTGACACCCCGCGCAGCACCAGCAGACACTGGTGGGAAGGAGGTGGCAGGGAAGGGAGCGCTGAGCGATGGCAGAGCCCGAGCATCCCCTGCTGCTGCTGGCACAGCTTCCATCCCTCTCGGAGCGCGGCCACGGCCTGGCCTCTGCCGTTCGCACCGGGAACAGCAGCGCGGCGCATCCAGCTGCGGGACCGGCCGCTGGCACAGCCCCCCACGGGCTCTGCTGGCTTCCAGTGGGCCCGGGAGATGGTGGCAGCAGGGACAAGCATTTTGTAACCCTGAGGGAGGTGAGACGGTGTGGGAACGGGACACGGAGGGTCCGAACCGGTGGTAAGGGATAGGGCAAGGTGTGTCCCCTCCATGCAGGTTTTTCCCCCAGGTTGTGCCCCAAAGGGACCAGGGGATGAAGGGATGTGGGTGACACAAACCAAACCCATCTGCCTGCATGTGGGAGCAACTCAAGGCAACTGGAGGGGTCTCACATCCGGATGGGAGGCTCACAAAAAGGCAGCAATGGGGAAAAAAATCCTGGAGAACTTGGACATTTTAGGAAGAAGTTGGAAAGACTGGAAAACCTTGGACTGCAGACTTGGGTTGGGAGTATGGAGTTCTTACAACAGAAAAACTCTGAGGCTGTGGAAGCTGGGATCTTTTGCCCCAAGCCTCCTTCTGACGGATGCTTCCTCTGAAAAGTCACTGGAGCTGATGCCAAGCTCCTGGAGCTCCTCCACAGGTGAGGGCCCACCCAAAACGCTTTTCCCCCAGTTCCATCCAGTTCCAGCACATCCCACGACACCGACCCTTCCCACTTGGGTCCCCCAGGCAGGACTGGAGGTGTCTGGTGAGGGGAAAGGTCAGACCCACAGGATGCAGAAGTCCTTTACCACAGGGAGCAGGAGCTTCTCGGCTCCAGCAGCTCTCCCAAAGCACAACAATGGGGTTGATGCCACATGTCATATGTCACAGCCTCACTGGCACCCGGGTTTGTTTAGCAGCATCCCTGGGAAGAAAAACCAGCTGCCACGCCTTCTTACAACATACTTGAATAGCAAAAGAATCATAGAATGGTTTGGGTTTGAAGGGACCATAAATCTCATCTGCCGCTACAGAGTGCAAGGCGAAGGAAAGCAGGGCTGAGTTTGCCCTTGGAAATCCTCTTTAAAATCCCCTGAAACCTTCCCTGCTGTGGTTTCTAGAGAAGCCTGATGCTGCTCAGATCTCTTGCAATGCTCCTCCACATCCAGGGACAGGCTCTGCCCTGAGAGCAGCCCTCTCCCAGCCTTGGGTGGGCAGTGAGCAGCAGGACCCTGCTGCCTCCAGGCTGCTGGGGACAGATCCCACCCTGGAGGGTTTCATGGAATAAGAAGGATGAATGTCTCTTGCTGAGATGCCGCAGCCCCGAGCCTGGCACATCGCTCTGGGGCCTTCCAGCACCCTGCACAGGACAGTCTCCCACCACTGGGATACACAGTGCTGTGTCCCCTCCCTGCTTTCCTTGGGATACAGACCAGCCAGGACACTTCTGGCCAGGCTGTGGGGCCATTTGCTCCACAAAGGGAAGTGCTCTGCAGAGCATCTCCCCAGCAGTGACACAACACCCTGTCGTTGCTGCCTTGGGGTTTTTCGGTCATTTCTTTTGCTTCCTTATTGCCCAACGCTCAGCAGGGTTGGCACAGGTGGCAGTCACCCTCCTCTCTTCCCTTCTGTGGGTTTTGCCAGCTCGCCTGGCTCCTCCATGGAGAGACATATCCCGCAGGACACAAGCCTTGGAGCAGGCAGGGCCATGGCAGTGATGCTTTTTGTCAGCCTTTGTTTATCCCACCCAAAGGTTGTTCTGTTCCTTCCCAAATGCAGGGAGAAGTCAGTGCCTGGCACCTTGGCACAGTTGCCACCTGCACCTCACCCTTTGCTCACCCCTGAGTCACGGGCAGGGAACACCCCCAGCCCCCGGCGCTGCCCGCGTCGGGGTGTCTGTGCCCAGACATCCACCCCAGCACCTGCCGGGCTCTCCCTTCTCCACCCGCTTCAAACCACGGCTTCAAAGGAGCCGGCAGGAACCAGAAGCTTCCTCCGCCCTCTCTTCTACCAGGAACTGGGAGCAGATTTGCTGAGCACGAAGCCATGGAAGGCGGAGGGCTGATGAGAGCACGAGCTCAGCGCCCTGAGAGGCACCAGTGAATCCAAGCTGGACCTGAGCTGCACCACCCAAGGTCAAGTTTAGCACAGTGAGTGTGCAGGTAAAAGAAATATAAGGAAAAATTATAGATGTGGATAGCAAGGCATAATATTCCTGGTCCTGCTTGGTCCCAGTTGTAAATTCAGCAGGTGCTCACCTGGAACCTGTAGCGAGTTGTGAATCAAGGATTTATTTTGTGGCAAAATCCAGGGCATATTGTCCTGTACAGACCCCTCAGCAATGCAGCTGTGCCAAACCCGACCTGCAAAGGTCTCTCCTCAGCCCCTACATCCTGCCAGCACCGAATCTCCCCCTCAGGGGTGGAGGGGAGCTGAACATGAGGCTGTTGTGGAAGAAGAACAACCCAGTGCTGATGGTGATGGAGCAGGTGCAGCTCCCGAGGAGTTCAGCTCTGCCAGCCCTGGGGTGAGTCAGGCTGTGAAAGCCGACAGGACCGGCCCTGCGGCCACTGCCCACTGCCCCAGCCCGGCCGTGCATCACTGCATCCGGCCTGGCCAGCGGGACCTGCCTGGGCCTGCAGAGCCCTCAGGGCTGTGCCAGCCTGTGCCGTGCCTGCCACACTGCCTGGCACCATGGAGTGCCCACTGCTTGGAAGTGGGGTCAGGGGGCCATGCCTTAGAGTCCTAATGGTGACCAGTTCTGCTAAAGGTTGGTCCTAATACTGACCAGTTCTTATAGAGACCAGTCCTAATGGTGACTGGTCCTAATAGTGACCAGTTCTTATAGCAGCTGGTCCCAATTACACCCAGCCCTAATACTGACCAGTCCTAATAGTGATCTGTCCTAATAGTGTTTGGTCCTAATAGTGACCAGCTCTTATAGTGACTGGTCCTAATAGTGACCAGCTCTTATAGTGACCAGTCCTGACAGTGATGGTTCCTAGTAATGACCACTCCTAATGGTGACCGAGTCCTAATAGTAACCGGTCCTAATAGTGGCCGGTCCTAATGATGACCAGTTCTTAAAGTGACTGGTCCTGATAGCAGCCAGTCCTAATAGTGACCAGTTCTTATAGCGGCTGGTCCCGATAGCGCCCAGTCTTGGCAGTGCTGGTACCGGTGGTGCCGGTTCCCAGCTCCTGGTGCACGGGGCAGAGGGCCGGTGCGGCCGCAGGGGCTCATCCCCCACGGGAGATTCCCCATGGAGGGGGCCGGGGCGCGGCAGGGGCTCATCCCCCACGGGAGATTCCCCATGGACGGGGCCGGGGCGCGGCAGGGACTCATCCCCCATGGGAGATTCCCCATGGAGGGGGCCGGGGCGCGGCAGGGACTCATCCCCATGGCAGATTCCCCATGGAGGGGGCCGGGGAGCGGCAGGGGCTCATCCCCATGGCAGATTCCCCATGGACGGGGCCAGGGCGCGGCAGGGACTCATCCCCGTGGCAGATTCCCCATGGAGGGGGCCGGGGAGCGGCAGGGGCTCATCCCCATGGCAGATTCCCCATGGACGGGGCCAGGGCGCGGCAGGGACTCATCCCCATGGCAGATTCCCCATGGAGGGGGCCGGGGAGCGGCAGGGGCTCATCCCCATGGCAGATTCCCCATGGACGGGGCCAGGGCGCGGCAGGGACTCATCCCCATGGCAGATTCCCCATGGAGGGGGCCGGGGAGCGGCAGGGGCTCATCCCCATGGCAGATTCCCCATGGACGGGGCCAGGGCGCGGCAGGGACTCATCCCCATGGCAGATTCCCCATGGAGGGGGCCGGGGAGCGGCAGGGGCTCATCCCCATGGCAGATTCCCCATGGACGGGGCCAGGGCGCGGCAGGGANGGCGAGGCGCGGATCCCCCTGCCCGGGGTCGTGCCTCGCGCCCTGCCCGGCGCCTCCGGGGCGGGCACCCGGACGGATGGCGAGGGCCGGGCTCTTCCTCCTCCTCCTCTCCATCACAGGGGGAAGTGGGTGCGCGTCCCGAAGAGGTGACCCGGCCAGAGGGAAAACCCTGCCCGCTCTCCGGCCGAGTCAGGGAGGAAAGCTCTAACCTACTTTCTGGCGCCGATAACCAGGCGGGCGGGTGGGTTTTGTTTGTCTTTGCTGGTTTTCCCCCTCCCCAGGTGAGCGAGGCTGGCAGCGCCCTTCAGGAGCAGCAGCAGCCTCGACGCCGCAGGCGAGGGCAGGTGGACAGCGGAGGGGGCCGGGTCCCTGACCCCGAGCATCCTCCTGCGGGGCTTTGTTGTTGTAGTTGGTTTGAGGTTTGGTTAAGGGCTCTGGGACGCTCGCACGTGCTGCCTGGAGTGGCGAGTGCTGCCACCAGCCCTTCGCAGGCGAACAAAATCCTTACAGAGCAGGGGGGTCGGGTCATCCTCCGTCCGTGTGTAAATCCCGCTGGGAGCAGAGGGATGCTATGCGTGGATGTTTCAGTCAGTTGGATTTTTCCCGTTTGTCCTCCAGGTTTGGGACAGAGGGGTGAGGCTGAGCTCTACCCCATCCTGCCCTGCCTTGCTGCCAGGCCAGCAGGACTGGGCAAAGACCATCCCTCCAGGCTTCCAGCAGCCAGGTCACGGTCCCCATGGTGATGTGAGACCCTGCAGCTCTCACTCAGCTCCCCATGCCCACGTTCTGCAGAGGGAAGGGGACTTGAGAGCCTGCGTTGTCACCACTGGGTGCCTGTGGCAAGAGGAAGCATCCGCCTTCTTCCCCAGCATGGCGTCATCCTTCTCGCCACGAGGAGCCAGGACACTGTCCTGATTGCACGTTCCCAGTCCCTGGATGGTTACTCTTGGGGATTTCCAGGGTGAACTCATCATAGTGCTGCTGTCCTGGGCACACAGCCTCCAGCCCAGCTGGGGAATTGGGGAGCACACCCCACCATGGTGCCATGGCTGAGCAAGGAAATGCTGCCCACCCAGCTCATTCCATTGTTCCCTCGGAAGCATCCTTTGCCTCTTGCCTTTTTCCCAGGTGGGAAATAACCAACTTGGAGTGTATCACCTCCAGAATGAGCTGGAGGGTTCAACTGCTGCTGAGCCTGGGAGAAACCAGAGCTGCTTCTGCCTGTGCTACCCTGTTCAGCATTGGCTTCACATGTGGCTCCCTGGGCTCCCAGCTGCTGCACCTGGGCTCTGCCCTTCCCAACTCCTTTGCAATTAATGGGGTGATCAGCACCTTTAGCTTCTTCCTCATGCAGAGGGTGGCTTCTGCCAGCCCTGCTCCCATTTGCTACAAAGCAGGTGACCATCTACCACTTCCCTGTCGTGGGGGTTCTCTGGCACTGCTGCAGCTGCGCTGGGGCACCTGGAGGTGCTGCAAGCCCCGGACTGAGAAAGGGCAAACCGCAGAGTGGGGTTTGACACCACAACAGAGTCTTGATGTAAATAATGCGAGACGGGGCCGAGCCCGGTGCTGCTCTCAGACGCACGTGTGAGTGCTCAGTGTGAGAGCGGCGCTGCCGGAGCGGGGCGGCAGGAACAATAGATGCCTGTGGATGCTGGGAGAGCGGCTCAGAGCTGGGGATGCAGAGCATGGAGGCGTGAATCCGGTGGGGAAGGGACTGCCTGGGTCGCCTCTGGGGGAATGCACTCGTTGGGGTGCACTGGGGGACCTGGGGAATGTGGGCTGTGTTTGTCTGGGCTGGGATGAAAGACGAGCATGTCGCTGTCCTCTGGGTCCCTGTTTTGTTCTTGGATGCTACTCCTGGTTTAGCTCTTACAGTGAAGCTGAGGGATCCCCCAAACACATCCTTATTCCTTTCCCTTAGGTTGTTCCTGAGCTGAAAACAGCCCTTGGGACAAGCCATGATTCAGAACAGTGCTCATTACCAAAGAAAGTAGGAAACAGGTGATGGAGAACCAGCTGGTGGGGGAGTTGCAGAGCTGTCCAGACCAACGTGGGGCTCGTGAGGCATTTCTACATTTCCCATGGGCATTGGGAGCCCTGCAAGGACCTGACCCAGAGGAGCGAGTGCAGGCTTGGTGTTGTCAGGGGCTCAGCACTGAAGAAGTCAATTAGTGAAGGCTGAAAATTAATTACTTAAATCTCTATGAGCCCACAAGTGATGGGATCATGAACTCTCCTCCTCTTGAGGGGCTTTTTATCTAATGACTCTTGGTTTCCGCTATCCTGCTGGGCCATGAGATGTCTGATAACACAACAAGCTCCCAGCGGGGGTGGGCACAGTCCCTTTTAATTACAGGGATCCAGGAGTTGTGGTTGTTTGGGAGCGTGCAGTGCTTTGAGTTATGGTCATTTCCTGGCCTCCGAGTCAGCATGGAAAGCTCTGCATGTGCTGGCACTGGTACCCCTTCTCCCCACTTAATCCCTGGTACTTAAAAAAAAAAAACAACAAAAAAGCAATTGTTTGGTGGTTGCTCTATTAATGAGGAATTTAGGGTAGAGAATGAAGCCAGGAAGGACCCCAGACCCACCCTGCCCTCTGCTTGCCCACCACACAGGACCCCTGTGTCCCCCTCATCCTTGGGGACTTGCACTCCAAGGTCAAGCAGAGCACAGAGCAGGGGCAACCCCAAATAACTGCTCTGGGAGGTCAGGGCAGCAAATATTTATGGGATTTGCATGTGAGGGCTTCCCCTCCACCCTCGTCCTCCAGGAACTCAAACTGGGAGAGCTGTGTGGACTTCGATGGAGAAGGAACAGCCCTGCCTGTGGTGCAGCAGCGGGGTCGGGAGGCAGGGAGCCTTACTGTATTGTGGTGCCGCAGTTTCCCCACTTATGAAACGCCACTAATGAGTCAGAAAGCACTGAGGTGTCCAGTGAAACCACAGCTTGTCACCTCGGGGGCAGTTTGTGCAGCCACAAGAGCAGGGTTGGTGCTGTGGCCGTGCCTTGAGCACGGGGGAGCACAGATGCAAACCAACCCACTTGATGCTGTGCTGCCAGAGGCTGCAGTGGGACACAGGAGGGAGCAGGGCAGTGCCCAAGGATGCTTCTCGGCCTTTTCCCAAGCCGCTGATGTTGGATGGGAGGAAGAAACCCACTGGTATGGAGGGCACACTGTCTCTGTGCTGGATGGCCAGCCCTGTGAGAACCCGTTGAGATGGGTGGTGTGTGGTCACTCAGTGGATGCTCCTGCCTTAGAGCCATCCCACAGGACCATCCCTCCCATCTGCAGGCACCCTTTTTGGATGCTGCAGTTCCCAGGGCAGTGGAGCCCTTCTTCGAGCAGCCTCTGTTGGCTTGTGTTTAATTGATTTATTGCTTAAAAGTAGTATTTCCTGATGTATTCCTGATGTAATTCCTCTGGTCTGACAGACCCACTCGAGGCAGAAAAGATGTGGCTCGTGTCCCCCAAGATGCCCAGTGTGCCAGTGCCCCCTCCCACACCATGGGGCTGGCTTCACCCCCTGTGTGTCGTGCTGCAGCTTGTGCTGGGGATCTGATGGAGTTGTTCCTGTAATTTGCTGGCCTGCAGGGATGCTGGGGCAGGGCTGGGAGTTACATGTGAGCTCAAAGGCTGCACTCTGTGCCCGTGGGCAGCTGGGGTGAATCCCCACCACTCGGCGTTGCCGTGCCCTGCCCGGCCTCAACCCCTCCATGGAATGAGCAGGGAAGTGTCGCCAGGGCCAGCACTGTGCTGTTTGTCACATATGGCTTTTCCAAGGGTGATCCCATAACCAGTCACCTCATGTATGTGGTGACTTAACCCAGTGCAAGCTCTCCTGGGAAGGACACAGAGGTGGCTCCTTAAAAAGCAGCAACTCCAGCCCCTGTGCTGAGCTGCTTGGCTTCCCTGAGCATCCCAGGGATAAGGTGAGAGGGTGAAGGAGGACGAAGATGGTTGGGCAGACCCCATCTCCAGCTCCTGGAAGGTGAGAGGGTAGAAAGTGCCTGCCTCCTGGTCCATGGAGATGCTGTGGTGGGAAGAGATTCACATTCCATAGGTACTAGTGAGTGTAGGAGTCCCTGTGCCAGGCTTGCACCGTGTTGGATGGGGAGGAGCTGTTCCCAGTCAGGCTTTCCTCTGCAGGGTGTGGGTCTGGGTGCTTCAGGCCTCCTGCAATCAGGAGTGAAAGGAAGGAAGCCCAGGAGTGGCCCACCCACGCTGGGCTGCTGCTGGTTGGGAGGAGGGAGGGGTGGGCAGGAACAGCTGCCCCCAGTTGTCCTGGGCCCAGGGGAGCACCAAGACTTAATGGGGTGTCTGGGGGACAGCCTCCTGCCAGCAGAGGTGTCACCATCCACAGCCCAAAGAGACACCATAAAGTCCTTTTTGCCTCTCCTCAGGGAGCTGCTGGCCCTGGAATGGGAAAGAAGGAGGCTGCTGGTGTCCACCCAGGGCTCCCCCTTTGCACAGGGGCTGTCAGAGTGAGCCTTCATACAAGCCTTGGAATGGCTGTGTTGGGATAAGGAGTCTGTTCCCAGAGATACGGAGCTGCAGCTGAGAGGATCGTCCTGCTGCCAGCCCAGGGCTCAGCTTGTCCCTGGGATGAGCTCAATTCCTGCACAGAGCTGAGCACCACCTCCCACTGCTGCATCCCACACAGCGTGGGGATGGTCAGAGCTCAGGGCAAGGGAACCCTCTGTAAATATGGGGCATTTCTGCCAGCCCTGTGCTGCTCTGGGTGGCTCGGTGTGCTCTGAAACAGGCAGCGGGGGCCTGGGGAAGTCTGCAAGCACAGCTGGAGCCCTGGCACCAAGAGCTGCTGGCAAAAAGAGTGTTCAGCAGGAGAACCAGAGGGAGAAGTGTCCTCTCTAGCCTCATCGAACTTTCATACCAAGAATTGTGCTTCGAGGAGGGAAGTGAGAGTGAACTCAGTAATGACCTGCAGCATGGGGATCGCAGGCAGGCTGTCCCCTTCCCTCAGCTAAATACTGACCTGAGACCCCTCAGCCCCTTCCAGAATGTGCAGCCAGGGCTGAAGCACTTGCATCATCATGTCGGTTCTTAGGTAAAACAAAGTTAAATCAATCCTGGTAGGCTGAGGAAAAAAGAAAAAGAGCTTTCCTTGTGTCTGGAGAGTGCTGTGACCCTGTCTGTGGAGCAGCTGACCCCTCTGCACCTGCAGCAGTGGAGCTGCTGTGCTTCCCTCACTCCCAGAGGAGACTTTGGCCCTTTGCTCTCCCCGAAGCCGTTGGGGTGGCTCAAAGTCTCCACATGCACGTTCCTCACTTGGCTTGGGCTCCAGCCTGAGGAAGGGACAGTGGGCTGAGGGTCCCCTTGTGCAGCCACAGCCCCTCCATCAAGCAGCCACCACGCAGGAAGCAGAGAATGGGTTTGTGCAGTGCTGCCTGCTTGGGGTTGTGGTGCCGTGAGGGTACGTGGACCCCAGGGAAGCAGGGAGGTGAGGGGTGGGTGGCCAGTGGCACACAGGGACCCCAGCCCACCGGGACTTGCTGCCCACCCCAGCAGGTTGGGAAGCCTTTGGGTGTCAGCACTTGCTCTGCTGGGGTGGGTGGGGGTTGTCGCGCTGGTAAAAATTAACGAGAGTGGGAAATGGGCAGTGGCTGGGATGTGGGAAATCCTCCCCATGGCTCTTTCCAGCCGCTCCCAGACGGTGCAGGCGAACCCTTCCCTCTCCCCCCGATAGGGATGGCGTCACTCAGGGCTGCCGGCGAGTCCAGGGCCACATTCCCGGCACTCCAGCCCTCGCAGCGGGCAAGCCCAGCCCAGGCTGCCGTGTGCGGTGGTGCGAGTGGCCCCGCTCTCCCCGTGTCCCCGTGTCCCTGTCCGCGGGCAGGGCTGGCCTTTATCAGCGGGGCCAGCGCAGCCCCCCCGCTCGCCGTGCTCTATCTCCCCGGCCGCTTTCCTTCCTCCTGGGGCGTGCCGTGTTCCCAGCTCGCCCGGGCTCAGCAAACCTGCTGCCATTGCCCAATGGCCCATTTCCCGACGGAGGAAAATGGGAGAGGATGTTCTTTAATGGTGGCGTGGGTGAGGCGTGTGCTGGCTGCCTGCACGCCCCGGGGACCGGACGGGATCCCAGCACTCATCCGTACCCCATCTCCCTAGCCCGGCCGCCACGGAGATGCGGATTTAAGCCCCCGTGGGTGTCCACGCTGACCATGTGGCTCAGTGACAAGGGAGAGGGCAGCTAAAATACCCTCTGAAGCACAGAGGGCCTCTCTCGAGACTCAGAGCACCTCGCAGTTTTGTCACCCAGTTCTGCTGTGACAGGGCTGGGAGGCGTGGGGAAAAAACAGAGTGTTTTTCCTTTTTCTCCCCAATAATATGTTTTTATTTCAAGAGATGTCTGTGCTCCGCTGCTTCTCTCCAGACTTGAAACTTGAGGCTGGAAAAGGCTAAAAAGCTTTGTGAAAGGGAGCAGAAGCGGGGAAGGTGCTGGGCTTCTGCTCGGGTGTGAGTCTGCAAGAGCTCGAAGCTCAGAGCAGTTGCACCAATTGAGTTTCCTATCCAGAGCTCTTAATAACTGGGAGCACCTTTTAAGGCGGCTCCAGCCTTGAGAGGTCTTTAACGTGCTCATGAATCATTTATGGGAGCAGCAGCTGTGCCTGATGGGTTCTTGGGTGCCAGCAGAGGCTGCGGGGGTGTTCGGGGGCTCTGTGGCATTGCTGGCCCCTTTCCCGCTGCCCTGTGGAGATGGAGAGGAAGAGCTGGGGCTCGTCATGCTCAAGGTGATGGATGTGATGGGTGCTCATGGGGGTCTCACTCCCTGCCCCTCAGCCTTGGATGGCTCAGAGCTGCTTTCTCTGCCAGCTGAGCTGTGCCAGCCTGAGACACTGTTATTCCAGTAATGTCCCTTCCCCCAGTGCCAACAAGCTTGGGGAGGGAGATCCCAATCCTTCTTCAAGCATCCATGAACCCAGTGCATACAGCCCCCTCCAACCAGGGCTGCTCTGCAGGGTTGTCTCTGCTGTCTCCTGCAGTGGTTGTGCTTGGCTGTCCCAGTTCTGCTCACTGGGCCTTGCTGGTGGTCCCTTTGTGTTGCTTGGACCATCCCAGCTTGTCCTGCAGTGATGCCTTGTATGAACCACATCACTTTTTCCATCACTTTCTTCCTTGGGTGTGCTTCCTCGGGTCAGTGCTTGTTGTGATTCGCCCTGGGGCTGGGAGCCAGCTCTGGTCACCTTCCCTATGCCTTTTCTAGGTGAAGGCTCAAACCTCATCCCAGTTGCTCCCCAGTGATCCCAGCACATCTTCCCCCTTGAGAGAGGGTGGGGCCTTCACCCCCTCTGCTGCTCTTGGAGCACAGGCTGTGTCCCTTGCTGCTGGGGCATGACCTTCAGTGGTCAAGAGCTTCGGGAGGGGTAATAGTCTTCTTATCAACCAGACCAGGTGATCCTCCCTCCATCCCCTGCCCATTTATTGCTCCCTGTCGGTCAGCAATGGCAACATCCCTGGTGCATGGAGATCTTTTCCAGCCTGAAGTGACACCACGATGCCCCCAGGACCCTTCTTCCAGCCCAAAGCATAGCTCCTGCCAAGCTCAGGACGTGCTCGTGATTGCCGAGTCCCATGTCTGTCACCCCCCGCTGCTGTGACCCGCCTTGTCCCCACAACAGGGCACGCACTCAGCCACCCCCTCACATCAGCTCCACACGTCGCCTCTCACTTCCCTTTTCTGCCCCCAGGACAAAGCCACCACGTCCACCCTGATGAGTGTCCAGGGACTGGACTGAGGCTCCCTGGGGACCCGCAGCTGAGCTGTGCCCTGCGATGGGGCGGCTGATGCCAGGGCTGCCGGGCTCCTGCTGGCAGAGCCCTCCTTGCTGGGGCTGGGGGGTGACAGGAACCTGGGGCTGTGGGGAGAGAGGTTTGGGCTTGTGGCAGGCTGTGTCTGGACGGAGGCGCCGTCTGGCCTGTTCTCACACTGAGCACGCCAGCTCCAGAGGGCTTGGGCGCCAGCACCAAGCACGTGGTGAGCTGGAAAACACCTTCCCAGCGCCGTCCACTGGGGATTTCTCCACCTGG
Organism: Erpornis zantholeuca; assembly: GCA_013400515.1. NCBI lineage: Eukaryota > Metazoa > Chordata > Aves > Passeriformes > Timaliidae > Erpornis > Erpornis zantholeuca. Next base: position 339,094 of record VZTN01000516.1, read on the forward strand.
CACGGGATAAGGCTCCTGGAGGCTCAAGATCTGTGCTCACGGGGTGGCTGCTGCCCCCAGCCTGTGTGGCAAAGGAGCCTTAAGCCCTCGGGGGCCACTGCCCTTTTCCCCCTCCCTCTCAATGCCAAATGTGCTGATGCACAGAGCCGTGACAGGCGCTCCGGCCGTGCCGCGTGACCGTGACCGGACAGCAGGTGCCCGCCGGGCTCTGCCAGCTCCCCTGGGACTGAGTCACTCACGGCCTGGCCCTCCACCCCCTCTGCGTGGGGAGCCGGTGGGAAGCGAGACCAGGATTTTAAACGTGCTGCAAACCTGCTTTGCTGGGAAGCACAGAGATCTGGGGCTGTCCGAGGTGTGATGGGGGCAGTTGGGGATGGGATTTTGAGAGGGGGTGTAAGAGTTTGGCTCCAGTTTCTGTGCTTCAGGCTCTGCTGGCTCTCACCACTCCGAGCCATTCCCCAGAGCTGGAGAAGGCTGAGGGTGCCCCAGGGATTGCTCTGTTCCCATTCCCAGCTCTCCAGAGCAGCTGGCATCTCAAGCTCATTGCTGGCTGCCCTGGGAGGAAAACAAACAGCGTCTCCAGCTCCCCAGTGGGACGGAAAGTTTTGCTTGCTGGGGCTGGCACTCTCCCAGTTCAGCCGCTATGAAATACCCAGCGAGGCACTCGTGTTCCATGCCTGCTCTTCCTGGGTGTCTCGCTTCCCAAGAGCTTTGCCTGGCAGCAGCAGGGGAGAACTCCCTGCCTGCCCCATGCTGTTCCCTGCCTAAATGGGGGCTTTTCCTCCTCCTGCTGCCCCGTGCCAGCAACTGATCCCTGTCCCTGGTGTCCAGCCACCTGCAGCCCTGTCCCCAAGGTCTAGGGAGCACTGAGCTCAGCTCTCCCTCTCCCGGGATGCTCCTGCAGCCTTTGCAGTGCAGCCTCTCCCCGCAGGAGGAATCCGGCTGTGTCCCAGGGCTCCTTGTGCGTGAAGGACGGAGGCAGAGGAAGGCTGCTGTGGGTGTTTTTAATCACTGCACAGGATCCTTGTCACTCTTATGAGGTGAGGAGACCCTCGTGGGGACCAGCACTGGCTGAGCCCCCAGGGGAGATTTGGGAGTTGATTGCTCTCAGCTTTGGTGCTGGAGAGGGAGCCCAGCTCCCATTTAAATGCAGGAGCAGAAGGCTGTAACATGGCCCAGGAGCTGATGGAGGGCAGCAATTCCAGCTGGTGCTGCTGTCTCCAGGCTTTCCCATCCCTGGGGATCTGGTTCTGGACTCCTGCACCCCATGAAGCTGATCCCTTGGGCACTCCATGCTTTGGAGTGGTGTGGTCTAAGGGAGAAGTTGTGTTCAGGACTCCAAGTGCTGAGGGAGCTGCAAAAGTGTCCCTGTCCCTGACTCTTGCTTTGGGAATGGGCTGCTGGTGGCATCCTGTTGCAGAGGGGACTGGTGGGACCTCAGTCACTCATCTGGTTGTTCAAGTGATGTTGCCTGTGGAGAGCAAAGCTGTAGGAGTCTGGTCACTGGGATCCTGGGCAGGGAAAGGAGCCAGGCCTGTGGATCCAGCTGGCATTTTGCAGCCAGTGGCACTGTGCAAACATGGCAGATGCCACCATTCCCATGGCCCTGGCTGTCCTGGGGGACGAGAGATGTTCATGAGGCATGTGTGAGTCCCCGGGGCTTTGGCACATGGGCAGGGAGGATGGGAAGAGGTCAGAGAGGGCTGTGCCTGTGCCTCCCTCTTGATTGCCCTCGTAGTCCCTAATAGGATCTGGGACTTGTTCTCTTGCACTCAGATGGAATTACTTTTCCTGCAAAGCCCTGCCTGGTAGAACAGGCTGCAGGGACCCTCGGGAGGGGATTTCTTGAGGAATTAACCACATCTTGGCTGTTAAGCTTCCCCCTCCTTGCACATAGTGCCAGGGAGGATTCAGTCTCCCAGCCTGGTGTGGCATGCACGTGCCAGAGGAGAATGTCCTGCATTTCCCCTACACGGGGCACCCCAACACATGGCAGATCCATATCGGAGCTGCACGTGGGGATGTGGATCAGGTGTTTTTAGGCTTCTCCTGAAATCCCTCCTTGGCTCCCTTGTCAAAGTGGGAGGGCTGGTGTTCCCGTGTGCTGCAGGTGTGAGCCATGGGGCTGGCCAGGGCTTGCAGGGATCCCCCAAATTTCCAAGGCACATGATCCAGCTCATCCTGGCAGGACTTGAAACCTGGGTGTCCCACAGGCCCGTGCTGGGATGGTGGGGATGCTCTGATATGGTCACTGCTGCCATCCCTGCCCTTCTCCCAGCAGGTGACAAGATGTCAGCCGGGGACAAGAACGGGGGCAGCCGCTCCAGCAGCAGCCGCCTGCAGAGCAAGAAGCCGCCCAACCTCTCCATCGTCATCCCGCCCCGGGAGGCAGAGGAGGATGGTGCCCGCAAGGAGGTGAGTGATGGAGCTGTGCCCGTCCCACGCTGGGCTTGGGGGGCTGCCAGGTGCCATCCTGTCCCTAATGCACCGCTCTGCCTTCCAGCCCTCCAAGGTGCCCATCTACCGCAAGAGCAAGAGCCTGCAGGAGCCTCGCCCGGAGCGCCGGCCTGGCTTCCGCCGGCAGACTTCCCTGTCCCAGAGCATCCGCAAGTGAGGGCAGGGTGGGCTCCAGCCGTGGCTGGGTCACTCAGAGGGGGCCGTGTCAGGACACTGTGGGTACTGGCAGAGGAATTGGGGTGGGGCTGGAGAGTCGTGTCTCAGAAGGGAGTGCAAGAATCACTTTCCTCCTCTTCCCCTTGACCCATATCCAGGTCAAAACTGCCCTGCTGCAGGCTGGGCTGAGACACCCCAACCCCAACCTGCCAGAGGGGGTTCCGGGGTGGAATGGTGGTACCTGGGGTGGGGGACCAGCTGGGTGACAAGCGTGCCCACCATGTGTCCAGGGGCACAGCGCAGTGGTTCGGCGTCAGCAGCGACTGGGAGGGGAAGCGGCAGCAGTGGCAGCGCAAGAGCCTGCAGCACTGCAGCATGAGGTATGGCAAGCTGAAGCCTGCCTATCGTGACATGGAGCTGCCCAGCCAGGAGGTGCCCTCCTTCCAATCCACCGAGTCGCCCAAGCCCGCCAAGATGCCCAAGGTAAAGCTCGGGGTGGGCTGTCCCGCTCCCAGCTCTGCCCTCCCAGCACTCACACCTCTTCTCTCCCTCAGATCGTGGACCCCCTGGCCAGGGGCCGTCCCTTCCGCCGTCCCGATGAGACTGACCGTCCCCACACGCCCCACCACGTCCTGCCCCCGCTCACCCCCGGCGTTGTCTCCTTGGCGTCCTTCAACAGCATCCGCTCAGGCTATGGGCGCCTGCCACGCAGGAAGAGGGAGTCTGTCGCCCACATGAGCTTCAAGGCGGCCGCAGCCCTTCTCCGTGTGAGTTTTGGGAGCATGGAGGGGATCATCTTCTTCCTAAGCTGAGTTTCAGTTCTGTCCTTCACCCATCATCTCTGCTTCTTGGCTTTTTGCTTCGCATGGAGACTGCTGTCTCTCCAGGGCGTGTTTGAGGGGGGAGATGGGTGTTTTTAACCAGAGCTCTACTTAAGAGTAGAAGTTTTGGTGAAAATTGGATAACCTGAGGAAAAAACAACTTCTGGTGGGTTCCATTGCTGAGGAGTGAGGAAGCCTTTCCAGGAATTTTCTTGCTTCTAAGGAGCCCTGGGCAAAGCTTGGGGGTAGGTTTGTGGATATGAGAGCAGACGAATTCAGAGGTCACTTGTCACGCTGACTAACGCGGCCGTGGTCCAGCGTGGATTCTGAGGAGCTAAAGGCAGCATCTTCTGCCAGTTCCTCCCCACACAAGGGGCTGTGGTGGCTGATTGGGATTTAATCCTTGCCACTTGGCTTTGGGGAGAGAAGCTCTGAGAAACCCTCAGTGCTGCAAAAACCGAGGGGCTTCTGGTTGCTTACCTTCGTTTGCTTGCGCTGCCAAAGGGACGCTCTGTCCTGGAGCCGCTGGCTCCCAAGCAAAGGAGCAAGAGGAGCTTCCTGTACCCCAGCTTCATGGACGAGGACATGGTGGATGCTGCTGATACCCTGGACTCATCCTTCTTCAGTAAGGCAAGCGACATTCCATGCTGGCTGCTGGAGCCGGGGCCAGTGCCCAGTGTCCCAGCGCTGTGCACGGGGGGCTGGGTGTGGAGCAGGGCTCTCACAGGGACCCCTGTGTTGGCACTTCACCCAGTAGTGACAGAGGCATCGGTGGCTCCTATGCCCCAGTCTCGGTGATAGCCCTTGGTCTTGACAGGGAATGATGTCACCATTCCCTGTGTGTGAGGGCACATCTCACACCCTGTGATGAGCCATTAGCGGGATGCCAATGGGGATCACCCCTCTCCCCCCGGCCAGGGGAATGCTTGGTGAGGGAGAGCCTTCTGACTCATCACACATATCCAAGGACACACATCCATCCTCTTTCCAGATGGGCATGCACGATGAGACGTACTCCATGCCCGATGACGTCTTCGAGTCACCACCGCTGTCAGCCACGTACTTACGCATGCACCAGGTGTCAGAGGATGCCAGGGTGTCCCCCGAGACGGAGCAGCCCATCCCGTGAGTGCCAGCCCTCAGCAGGTGTTGCCCCTGAGGCTGCCCAGGTGCCCTGCTACAGGCAGGACGATGTCCCCAGCCATCCCTGCTGCAGGATGGCTGCGCTTCCATTGTGCTCCTGTGAGAATGGAGCCGGGAGGTGCTAAGAGCTTCATCTCAGGGCATTCTCGGGGCTGTGGCTGTGGGGTTATACTCAGCTAGTCCTTTTTGGCAGGTGTGATGGGTTTCTCCTCTCTCCACAGGCCGGAGGGTGTCCGGCTCACTTCAGTGTCCGGCGGCGCGGGCCCGGCCCCACGGCGGGGCAGGCGCATCGCTTCCAAAGTGAAGCACTTCGCCTTCGACCGCAAGAAACGCTACTACGGGCTGGGGGTGGTGGGCAAGTGGCTGAACAGGACATACCGGCACAGCCTGAGCAGCATCGTGCAGTCCCAGCTGGAGATCACCGACAGCCACCGGTGAGGGGCACCGAGGGCACGGGACACCCCGACTCAGATGTGTGTCCCCCTCGATGCTTGGGGATCAGGGCTTGGGGGACTGCAGTGTCTCTTTGCCCAGCCATCTTTGAGCAACTCCAATTTTTGAGTCCTGTCCCCTCCAGGCCGTATTTCACATACTGGATCACCTTTGTGCACATCCTTATCACCTTGCTGGTCATCGGCACCTACGGCATCGCCCCCATTGGCTTCGCCCAGCATGTGACAACAGAGTTAGTAAGTTTAAGAGCCATCTTTTGGGGGGGACTGTGACCACCAGCGTCCCCCGAACATGCTCCCTGCGAGGGCTGGGAGCATCTTTGGGGGGCTCCAGCGTTTGAGAGGCTCCGTGAAATAGCCAGGGCAGGGGGACAAGCAGAATGTGTGGTGGGAGCAGAGCTGTTCTCCTGTCCTGCCTTGCTGCTGAGACCCAGCAGCCCTTCCCCTTGAATGAACCCAGCCCTCCCCGCTCAGCTCCTCTTGAGTGGAGGGAGGCAGGGGTGCACCCCCTCAGCACCTGCCCTTTCAGTGGGAGTTGACCCTGGCCTCTCTCGGCAGGTGCTGAGGAACAAGGGTGTCTATGAGAGTGTCAAGTACATCCAGCAGGAAAACTTCTGGATTGGGCCCAGTTCGGTAAGGACCCTGCCAGACCCTTAGCCCCAGGCCTCAGGCTCTGCCCTCTGCTCTCCCTGCCCTGAGCTGAGGGGCTTCTCTGAGGTGCTCCTCTCCTCAGTGGTGAAAGCTTAACCACCTCACTCCAGCCTGCTGTCCTGGGCTCCTGGGCCCCCATCCCACTGGGACTTGTGGCATCATAGTGGGATGGTCAGAAGAGACCCCATCCCCTTCCCACCTGCTTTCCCTCCACTGGGATAACAGAGACCTTTGTCTACTGCCTGTGGAGACCCCCTGCCCCTGCTGAGCTCTCCCCAGGGATGGCTGGAGGGAAGGGAGGTGCACAGACAAGGCATCCCCTTGACTGACATCTCCCTTGCAGATCGACCTGATCCACCTGGGAGCCAAGTTCTCCCCCTGCATCCGGAAGGATCGGCAGGTGGAGCGGCTCATCCAGCGCGAGCGGGACCGGGAGCGTGGCTCCGGCTGCTGCGTCCAGAACGACAACTCCGGTTGCATCCAGACCCTGCCGCAGGACTGCTCGGTGCGTGCCCCTGCCCTGGGCACCAAGAAGGGCTGGGGATCCCTGAGGAAAGAGGGGGAAACGCTCTCAGCCCTGCAGTGCACCAGGGCAGGATGCAGGCGGGGTCAGAGCTGTGCATTCCCTGCCGCATCCTCAGTCTCTCCATGCTCCCTGCAGGAGACTCTGGCAACGTTCATCAAGTGGCCGGGCAGCAACGCGCCAGCCATGGGCTCGGGAGAGAAGCGGAGCTCGGGGGCTGTGTGTCACCAGGACCCCAGGTAGGAGTGGCAGCTCGGTGGAGGTGGCCCAGTTGCCTGGCTGTGTGCATTTTCAGCTTGGATGCCTTGAATCCTCCTGTCTAAGGGGATAGGGGGCTTTTGCACACTGTAGGAGAGTGATAAAGGAGAGGGAATCAGTGGGGAAACTGAGGCAGGGCCTGTCCTAAACACAGGCAGCAGTGCATGATGCTGTTGTGCTTGTCCCTGTCCTGCTGGGGTGGGAACATCCATGGGCATCGGTGGGACTGTCCAACAGCTCTGAGTTCTGCGGAGCTCACCTGCAGAAGGAGCTGCTGGGGGGTGTTGTGGGACACCGCTGGTGGGCAGGATCAGGCCAGGTCCCAGAGCTGTCAGTGCCTGAGGGGGTTACTGGTGTGCAGCGGGGATGGGATGTGTTGGGAGAACCCATCCAACTCACCCCACTCCTCCTGCCAGGACGTGTGAGGAGCCAGCATCCAACCCACCCCATGTGTGGCCGGACGACATCACCCAGTGGCCGGTAAGAGCCCGGTGCCACCGTCGGCTGGTGACTTCATGGTGACAGTGGCAATGAACCGGGCAGGGGGCTGCAGGGACAGCCTGGGGCTGGACCCTGACCAGGGCTTCTTTCCCTCCTGCTTCTAGATCTGCACCTACGAGACCAAAACCAACCACACAGGCTTCGCCCACCTGGACTGCCAGATCAAGGGCAGGCCCTGCTGCATTGGCACCAAGGGCAGGTGGGTCGTGGCAAAGAGGGTGCCTGGCTTGGCTCCCCACTCTGCCCTCGTGCCTTGTGTTGTCCCATTGGTGTCCAGAGCTCTGCCTGGGGGGAGAGGGAGGTTAGGGAGCCTTGAGGGGTGGAAGCATGGTGGCAGCAAGCTGGGAACACAGGGGGATGCTCAGGGGCATCCTGAGTGTGCCCTGCCCCCAGCGAGCCCCCTCCTGCCCCCTGCCAGCTGCGAGATCACCACGCGGGAGTACTGCGACTTCATGCATGGCTACTTCCACGAGGAGGCAACACTGTGCTCGCAGGTGAGCAGGGCCAGGGAGGCATGGCAGGGCGTGTGGGATGCAATGCTAGCAGCCATGTTGATGCCAAAGGACTTTAGAGTATCCTGACGGGAAAGGGTCATGGTTGGGATGGCTGTGAAGTGCAAAGTGCAGGGACTTGCCCAGCTGTTGGCTGGGCTCCTGCTGCTGTGCCTGCCTTGCTGGTGTGGGGCAGCAAGAAGTGTCAGGCTTGAACTAGCCTCACCTGAGCAGCACTGGTGTCCTTGAGAAAGGGACATTCCAGGCAGGAAAAGAGACCTTCAGCATCTCCTGGAGGTCTGGGGTTGCTCAGCTGCTCCTTTTCCAGCACCAGGGCAATGTGTGTGCCCCGCACCATGCAGAATCCCCTCACAGGTGGCACATGGCATCATTGGCAACCCATCCCTGTGACCCATCCTTTGCTCCCTGTGGCTCTGGGGACAACCCTGCTGCCTTTGCAGGTGCACTGCCTGGACGAGGTCTGTGGGCTCCTGCCCTTCCTCAACCCAGAGGTCCCTGACCAGTTCTACCGCCTGTGGCTGTCCCTGTTCCTGCACGCCGGGTGAGATTCAGCCCTGTATCCCTAGGGGTGGGGGAACTGGGGACTGGAGTGTCCACTGGGATGGGGTGGAAGAGAAGAGGGAAGGGCACTCCCAGGCTGCAATGACATGTGCCTTCAGTGGAGGGTGTTTTGGGAGCTGTTCTGTGCCCGGGGCAGTGGGTGGGAGGGCTGGGCAGGGGTCTCTAACACAGGGTCTCTCCCCCAGCATCATCCACTGCCTGGTGTCGGTGACATTCCAGATGACAGTGCTGCGGGACCTGGAGAAGCTGGCGGGCTGGCATCGCATCTCCATCATCTTCATCCTCAGCGGCATCACGGGCAACCTGGCCAGTGCCATCTTCCTGCCCTACAGGGCAGAGGTGAGGGTTGTGGGCTCTGTCCCAAATCCAGCCAGCTCCCCAGGGACCAAAGGACAACCTCCCCATCCCTGTCCTGGCAGGGGTTTGGGGAAGGGGCTGGAGCACGGACTGCCACCCCCGGCAGGCTCTGCTGCAGGGAGAGGGGGTGTCCCTGCCCCACGTGTGGTGTTGGCACGTGCCGTGTGTGTCACATGTCACCACGTGTCCGTGAGCGTGCGGGGTCCCCGGGCAGGCAGATGGCTAATCTGCTGCCAGCCAAACCCTGTCGGGCTTTAAATGAGATCATGCCAAGGGCCCTAATCCCCCCAGGGGTGTGCCAGGATGGGGCTGCGGTCAGGGAGGGGGTGATGCTGTCTGGCTGCTGAGTCACAGAAAATACCAGCTCTGCCAAAACAGCACCACCCTGCTCCCCTCCTCATCTTCCTGTGCCAGAGGTCCCACTCTTGAGCCCTACACAGGATCCTGCACAGGGATGCAGGAGCCAAATGCTCTTTGCTAGGGGAGGAGATGATTCCTTGGGGACATGGGGTTTGTCTGGGGTGACACAGTGTCAAGCCCTGACTTCCCCCATCCCCACAGGTGGGCCCTGCTGGGTCCCAGTTCGGCTTGCTGGCCTGCCTCTTCGTGGAGCTCTTCCAGAGCTGGCAAGTGCTGGAGAAACCCTGGAAAGCCTTCCTCAACCTCTTTGGCATCGTCCTCTTCCTCTTCGTCTGCGGCCTCTTGCCCTGGATCGACAACATCGCTCACCTCTTCGGTTTCCTCAGCGGCCTTCTGCTGTCCTTCGCCTTCCTGCCCTACATCACCTTCGGCACGGTGGACAAGTACCGCAAGCGGGCCATGATCATCGTGTCCCTGCTGGTCTTCGTGGGGCTCTTCGCCTCGCTGGTGGTGTGGCTCTACGTGTACCCTGTGAACTGGCGCTGGGTGGAGTACCTCACCTGCCTGCCCTTCACCAGCAAGTTCTGCGAGAAGTACGAGCTGGAGCAGGTCCTGCACTGACCCTGCCGGCGGGGACGGGGCTGGGACGGGCGATGCTTTCCATGGGGTGGGTCCTGCCCAGCCTGTGGGAGATGGCAGTGGCTGTCCGGGGTGGGGCAGACCCTGGGCACGGCTCCGTCCTCAGGGATGGTGGGTTTGGGGGTGAAGGGCTGAGCCGGCCCTGCCTCAAACCCCTTCGGGGCTCCCTCCTGATGCTGGAAAGCCATAACTGGTTTGGGAACTGACTCCGACTGCTGCCTGTGTGGGGAAAGGGCTGAGGGAAGCAGGATTTTGGTGTATCCATGGCCAGGCTGGACTCCCAGTCCTGGGGTGAAGCTACTGAAGTCTCCGGCCTGTGCCCCTGCCTGCCTGGGGCCCCGTCCCACCTCAGTGCCCCAAGGCAGCTCATACTGTGAACACAACCCCCTTTTTGCAGGGGCCCTTTTTTTTATCCACAGCTCTTTAGGCCCAGGGTTTCCCTGTTCTGGGCTCCCCGGAGTCTCTGTCTTGGCTCCAAGATGTTCAGAGCTGAGCTTCAAAGATATTTTTCAGTCCTGTTCCCCCTGTAGCCCCCAAGGAGGCTTGTGCCTTCCTGCCTGGCTCCTCACTGCATGGAGAGGCAGGACTTGGGACAGGGGGCTTTTTTTTCCCCCTTATTTCAGTGAAATTATCTTTTTGGAAGGGGAGGAGCGGCAAGGACTGTGTTTGTAGTGCCATGGTAGGAGGCAGACACGGAGGAAAACCCTCTGGAGGTCTCGTGTGGCTGCTTCTGGAGCCCACAGACCTCTCAAGAAGCTGTTGGTGCTCCCACCTTCTGCCTTCAGTCCCTGCTGTTTCCCCTTTCCCTTTTTCAAAGCGTGCAGACACAGGTAGGCCCTCCCTTCCTCCAGCAGTGCTGGTCAGATGGAGAAGTGCAGGATGGGGCCATCACTTTCCCTCTTCCCTGCCCGAGGCTGCACATTCCCACCTGCTCCCAGCCCTGGGCTGCTCTCCCCAGCATCTCTTCCTCCCTCCCACCAGCCATGGCACGAAGGCAGGTCCTTCCTGGGGTCCGGGTGACCCCTCTGGGCTGGTTTGGACCCAGGCTGGTGCCAGGCTGTCTCTCCCCTGAGATGTGTTGCTTTGGTGCTGGAGGCCTCAGTGCTTTTACATGGGGGCAGGTGGGAATCCCCAGTTAGGATGTCCTGGATTGAGTATTCAGGGGCTGAGAGCTTGGCTCCCTCTCCACAACCACTTGCCGAGTAAGCCCAGGAGCGTCTGCATCCATCCCTGCATCCCTCCCTCCACCCTGGGCCAGTTTTCAGCCCCACTCTGTCCCTCCAGTTGCTGCTCCAGCCAAAGACAGACACTTCACCTCATTTGTCTCTTTTTGATACTTTTTTTAAAAGCTGTGGGTTTTTCCTCCCCCTTAATAAATTTCTACCTGTATTTAATGAGATGCATGAGGCCTCTTCTCCCTTCTCGGGCACGGGGACACAGTAATTTTGGGGGGTTCTGGTTGTTTTGGTGATGGCTGGTGTGGCAGGGAGGAGGGACAAGCTGGGGCTGGTACCCTGATGTGCCACTCAAACCCCTCCCTGGGAGGAGACAGGGTTTGGAGGGTCTCAAGCAGAAGGAGAAGCCAAACACTTGGATCCATGGACCCTCCTCATCCTGACTGAGGGCAGAGTCACCCCTGCCTTTATCCCACCCTTCAGTGAATGACCTGAGGCTGGATTTCCCCCTTCTCCCTTGAGGCTGAGATGCCCCGAGGGGTGCTGGATTGCTCCCCTCGTGCCAGCTGGTGCCCTCCCTCTGGCCATCGTGGTGGGGTCACAGTCGAAGCAGGGCAAGAACACACATGGGCTGTGTAGAAAATCACCACCACATCTTTATTTGCTGTTTTCCAACAACCTGAGTTGTTTGCAGGAGGCTTGTCCTGGGCCAGTTGTGGGTCTGGGACAGGGAGGACCAAATGATTTGGACTGGTTCCCTGGGGAGGCTCTGCAATGTGCAGCTGAGGGTGGCCATGGGCTGGGAACGTGCTCCAAGGGGTCTGGAAAGATGTCTGTGGGCAGGAGGGTGGCTGCCAGGACCCCTGCCCAGTCTGGGGGCTGCTCAGGGAGGGCTTGGCCATGGTGTGCTCCACTCGTGATGGTGGAAGGTGGTGCCAGGCTGGGGCACATTGTTAGTGGGGGCTCTGCTGGGTATCTCAGCAAACTGCGGTGGGTGGAAGTGCCCTCAAACCAGCAGAGCTCCCAGCCATTCCCAGGGCAAATCCTTTCCATCCCAGGGGGCTCGTGGCCCTGCAGCCCACTCAGACCTGCCAGCACAGCCCTGACTAAAGCAGAGCCCAGGGAGTTGATTCTTCCAGCAGGACCTGGCAGGAATTCCTCTCCCCAGCCCTCTAGGGATGGGACGGGGCCAGGCTGATGTGGCTGGAAGGCAGATGTGGCAGAGGGAGTAGCTGTAGCCAGGGCCAGGTGGGGAAGATGGATCACAGTGGTGGGGATGGAGAGGGGCTGCAGCCTCTCGTCCCCCCCAGGCAGGCCGGAGCAGAGGGGGCTCAGCAGCCGCTGTTCCTGCGCATGAAGGCGTGTCCCCGCACGGGGTGCTGCATCTCCACGAAGGCCAGGGCCCCCACGGTCACCTCGCAGGGCCCCAGCGCCTCGAACCCGCACTTCTGGTAGAAGGGCACGAGGAAGTCCTCGCACATGAGCAGGGCGCGGCGGGCGAAGGGCAGGCAGCGCAGGTACTGCAGGTACCGCCACATCAGGATGGAGCCCTTGCCCTGCTGGCGGACGGTGCGGTGCACAGCCAGCACGTGGATGTGCACGGCCGAGCCCTGCGGCTTGTGCAGGGTCAGCGCTGCCTGCGGGGCGGGGACAGGCGTTATCCCATCCTGCTTCTTATTCCCCACCCCGAAGGACCGGGGTCCACCTCCTCCCCATCCCTGTTCGCCTCCCCCCATCAGCCTCGGAGGGTTTTTAATTTTAAAATGAACGTTGAGGGGAATTACTTGGCGTATTTTTTAACAGTACCATTTAAATTAACTAATGAGAAGGTTCATTTCCACCAGAGCAGCCCTGAGCAGTTAGTCCTGGGAGAAGATTTCGGGAGTAGCCTCAGGGCCCCAGGGAGCTCCTCCTGGTCCCGGGCTCTGGCAGTGCCTCTCCCAGTGCACAAGGTGGGAAGGACTGGGTCTTACCTGGCTGAGCCTCTCCTGGTCCCAGAGGGAGCCGATGATGAACGCCACGAGCCGCCCTTCCTCAAACCACCCGAGGGACAGCTCTGGGCACAGGTTCAGAAAGTGGCGGATCTCATCCAGGTGCAGGGGACAGTCCCCAGAGACCGATATGAAAGCTGGAGGGGGACAGTGGTGAGCACAGTGAGAGAAACAAAGCACGCCTGACCCAGAAAAACTCCCAGCACTGAGGCAGAGGAGGGAAAATGGGATGTGATGGGGAAAGATGGCATGTGTCCTGCTGCCTGCTAGACCTAAAGGAGTTCTGAGTGATGTGGATGGTTCCAGGAAGCAGTTCTGCTCCTCCAGAAGCAGCTCCCCGTGGCCCAATGACCGGCTCCTAACTCTGCTGATTCCAGAGCTACAGCAGAAGGTGCTGAATTGAACCATCCCTCCTGGCATCTCCCTGGCTGCCCCTGCCCTGTGAGAGGAGGGAGAAATGGGCTGGGTGAGGCTGGGTGAGGGAAACTAAGGTGAAGGAAATGGGGGAGGGTTACCAGAGTGGCATTTCAAAGTGCCCTTGTGCAGTAGGAGGCAGAGTGTGGTGTCCTTCCTCCCACTTCCCCTTTTCCTATCCTACCCACTGGATCTCACCGGGCTGTTTTGGGAGAGCTGCTCCTCATTCACCTCCTGCTCAGCATCACCTCCCAGCATTCCCACCCCAGGGTGAGCTGGTGCCGTGGTTCACCAGCTCGTTAACCACAGCTCCCCCATCTCGTTAGGGAGCCCGTGGTGGCCCGGCCGCAAGTCACGGCCACTGCATCCCTCCCGCGAGGTCCCACATGGGGGAATTTGCCATCACAAGGAGCACAAGAGACCGATGATGGAAGCAGATGCACAGGGATGCAGCTGATGCCAGCAGGCAGGACCCCCTCGGGGCCCCCCTTTACCTTCGCGCTCGATCTCGAACACGCTGGCGGCGTCCTCGGGGCTGAGGCAGCGGAACTCGCTGGCGGGCAGCGTGTGCCGGCGCTGGCCCCCGGGCGAGCTGCGGGGCGACCGGAGATGGACCGCCTTCAGGAAGGGCAACGCGCTGAGTGCCGACATCCTCGTCCTCTTCCTCCTCCTCCTGCCTGGCTTCCCACGGCTCCCTCTGCTCGGGGCAGCCTCTGCTGGCTCCCACACCCTTTACCCCAGCCGCGCTCCTCCAGCGCTGTCAGCCAGCGGAAGTACCTGTGGATGATAGACAGGATTAGGCTGTTTGTCCCCCTTTTCCCAGAGATGTGTGAGTGTGTACAGCAAATTGCTGCGCACAGTCCACCCTCCCTGTGAGCTCGGGAACACAGGAGGCTGGCACCAGCTGTGAGCTGAGCAAACCCCAGGGACCGGGGGGACAAGAGTACAGGGATCCTGGTGATGGGACAGAGCAGGGAGAAGGGCCAAGGTTGTTAGAGCTGGAGCACGTGTGAGGCTGAGCATCCTGCCCAACATTGCTCAGCTCATGGCAGCACCAGGCAGTGGTGAACCCTGGAGCAAGTCCAGCTGCTGCCCTGGGGACAGGCAGGGTGGGATGTGGCTGCAGGAAGCCAAGGGCTATAAAATAAGCATCTATTTGTGTGAAAGTTCCCTACAGTACTCTGGCGTTTGTGGAACAGCATAGTTCTGCTGGAGTGAGAGGTCAGTGCCAGGCCACAGAGGTGCCCCGACAGGGACACACATCAGGCAGCCAGAGCCACCTCCTCCAGACAGCATGAGCTGACAGGATTTACTTTCTTCTCTGACTCACTCAGCAGGTGAGTGACAGTTTAACCTCTGCTGGCTCTTAAGTCACATCCACACTCACAGAAGTGGGTCCCTGGCAGGATTGAGCAGGTAATTGAGGCTGAAAGCCTCAGGTGTCCTCCCTGATGAGTTACCCCAGGCTTTGCCCCCTGCTCCAGGAGCTTTGGGTGGCAAGCTCCAGCCACAGCCCAGGCCAGGACACTCCACCTTCAACACTGGTTCCCCCAAGAGGCTCACCAGCACCTAAGATCATCTGGCAGCACCCATCCTGCACAGCCCAGACAAATCCCTTGACCTGGATCAGAGCCTGTAGTTTCAATCTGCTTCTCCTTTCACGTGTGAGTGAACCCAGTTAATAAACCCAGAGAGAACCACAAACTGAGTGAATAACTTCACTAAACACACTCATCCCGCAGACAGAAATAGTGGGAATGGCTATTAGAGCCATCCATTCAACCATCCATCCAAACTCAGACCAATATTCAAGCAATTCCCAGCAAAGCCAGAGCAAAGCTGGGTCATTTTTGATTATTGTTTCAGAGGTGCTGGCTTTCCCTGCTAATTATAGGCTTGCCTCCAGCTAATAGGATTTCTGGAAACAAAAGCATTACCAGCACAAACATTGCACAGGGCACCACCGCCACAAGCTGGGAATTTTCCATCCCGAAATGCCAAGGGCTGGGTGCTTGAAATGCCAGTCTTATCCTGCCTGAGGTGAGACAGGGTGGTCTCGGGATTTATTTTCAATGAATTGCTGCTTTGGCTGTGGGTGTGTATCTAAGGGATCAGATCCATCACAGAGAGGAGGTTTCCTTGGCAGGGGAATTATTTAGCTTCCCCAGGGCTCATTGCAGTCACCGAGGACTGAC
The DNA here is from genome assembly GCA_013400515.1 of Erpornis zantholeuca. Lineage (NCBI taxonomy): Eukaryota > Metazoa > Chordata > Aves > Passeriformes > Timaliidae > Erpornis > Erpornis zantholeuca. Next base: position 354,260 of record VZTN01000516.1, read on the forward strand.
TGAACTGGTGCTGGGAATGGGAGGTTCATGCTCCTGCAGGAGGGAAGTGAAATGGGGTGAGCTGGTGGGGAGAGTGGGGTGCTAGGGGGGTGGGGGCTGGGTATAGTGTTTGTAGAGCTTATGATCAAATCTTCTGGAACTCCTCGTCCTATTAATTGGATTAGGGACTCATCTGCATTAATAAATCCCAGAGCAAGCAAGAGGGTAAGATCAGGGGACCTTGAAAACGCAGTGGTGGTTTGATCCTGGGGGATGCTGAGGGCCAGGGGTGAGTTCTGGGGATGCTGCTGGGGAGATGCTGCTGGATCAGGCCCGGGGATGGCTGTGCAGGGATGGCAGGGCAGAGAGGTCAGTTGAATATGGCCTCAGGCAGCATTTCAGTTGCCAGGGGAATTATGGAGCTGGATTGTGAAATCACAGAAGGGTTTGGGTTGGAAAGGACTGTTAAAGGTCAGGTAGTCCACCCCTCTGCAGTGAGAAGGGACACCTTCCACCAGCCCAGGCTTCTCAGGGGTGTTTGCTCTCCAACAGCCACCAAGAACAAGTCTTTATCCCAGAGCATATGAAGGCTGGAAACAACTGAGCCATAACAAGTCTCTACAGGGACACCCATGGAGCTGAAGGGTTCAAAAGCTCATGTTTAAGTGGCTGCTCCATTCCCATTAGGTAAAACTGGGAAAGGGCAATCAGGTCCCCCCAGCTATTTTCAGAAACTGCCTCAGACCCCAGCCAGGAACACCCTGGAGCAGCAGTCAGGGAAGGGGAAAGGTTGCTCCTTGCTTGTTTTTCTTTTATTTTTTCCCCTCCAGCACATTATTCCTGGCAACCCAGGTTATACAGCTGGAGGGTTGATATATTTGTGTTTGTTTTCTGAAAATGAACTTCTTGCTTTGCTTCTCGGCTCCCTGAAGAGTCGAAGGTCTTCTGGGAAAGGGGGATGCATAGAACCTGCAGAGCACAGAGGAACCAGCAGTGCTGCCTATTCCTGGAGACAACCACGGCCCTGCACAGCCATGGCACTACCATGGGAACCATCCAACCCTCAGAGGTGAAGGAAATTCTTCCCAGGTCCCAGAGTAAGTGAGAAACGGTGATGAAGAAAATTCTCTCTCCATGGCTCATCTTTCTTCTGATGCCCCAACAAAGCCTCCTGTGTTTGTGACTCCTTGCCAGACCTGCCTGAGATGAGCCCACTGTGTTTGTGTGTCATAGCAGTGAACCAAGAGCTTGCTCTGTAAGTTTTCCCTGCCCTGACTTGTGTTTGTGCCCCAGAAATCAGAGCATCCCCATGGTCCAGAGAGATGCTCACATGTAAATAAACAGGCAAGTGCACAGTACCCCCCTGGCAGCATCTTTTACTAAGTTATGAATTGTCTGCCTGGGTTTGGAGCTGGATTTTTTAAATTAGTTGATAGTAGGGAGTTATTCACCCAGTTTTAAAGTCAAATACTCCGTGCAAAGGAGCTCAAGTTCTTCCCACACGCAGAACACAGAGGTTTCAGTACAAGAGTCCCTACAGCTGGGTTTTGAGAGCACGTGTTGGAAGTGTAGGGGTGAGACAGGGGCTGGGATGAGAGTCACACCCTTCCCCATCCCAAAACCACTTCTCAGCAAGCTAAGCTCCATATACCAACCTCCCACCCCTCTGGAGAAATCCCCCCCACGTCCTGGGTTGCAGGAGCAAGTCACGGTGGCCAGGGGACCACCAGCTGTCCCCAAGGCTCTCAGTAGGGCAGGGATGGGACAGGAAAGTGGGTGCTTACCAGCCGGGGACCCCGTGCCGCTCCCTGCCCGCCTGGCTCCAGGGGTGCTGTCTCAGCGCTGGCAGGAGAGGAGGATGTGGGGTTTTGCCTCCTATCCTCAATCTGCTGCATCGTCCACGGCCCCTGCTTATATATATTTGTTATTTATGGGGCACGTGATGACACCCTAAGGAGTTTAGAACTCCGATGAAAGACAGGGAGAGGTGAGAGGCTTTAAGGTGACAGGCCAGCAAAGGGATCACTTTGGTTTGTTTTCCCTGGCGTGACTGGCTGCAGAGGGATAAAGCATTTAGCTGATTGCTCTGCCCTGCGGGCTGGGCAGGGAGAGCAGGGGACTTAGCCAGGAAAGGCAGCACTGTCCCGTGCCTGATCCTGACCTCTCCAACAGCATCAGGAGCCCACGGGCAGCCAAAGGCAGCCCTATCCAGAGTGGATGAACGTTCTTTGGGAAGGATGGAGAGGCTGCTGGTTGTACCAGGCGTGATCATTGCTTGGGCTGGAGCAGGGGGAGTTTCTCAGGGGAATCAGCTGGCTCTTTGTAGGGTGGGGAGTCAGACCTAAGGAGCTATTCCAAAACCCAAGCAACTGTCCCTCATGCAGCCCTCTGTCCCTGGGAGCTGTTACATAAGAAACTGGACAGGCAGAGCCAGCAATGTTTGTCCCCATCAGGACACGTGTAATAAAAGGGAGATTATCCCAGGCGGGAGCATAATGTTGGAATCATCATTATCATTGGGAACCAGATGTAGCCCTGAAAGAATCCTGGAGCAGAGGGCAGAGCTGGCTTGGCTCCACTGGAGACATTTCCAGGGCAGCTCTGGACCTGCTTTAGCTTCCAGCCATGGGCAAAGTGACCTGGAGCTATGCCCTTATCTCTCTCTTTTAAGCTTTTTCATGGAATCAAAACAGAAATATCACCCAGCAGCTTTCTGCTCTTCAGAAATGGCTTTTTGGAGCAACTCCCAGCCATTAAAGCAGCCCAGCAAAGCAGAGGTTGGCCCCGTGGCTGGAATAGTCAAGCAGGGGTGCTGCATTCCACAGTTTTAGCTGGATCTGTCTCCTCCTGCTCCCACACTGCTGCAGAGGGTCAACAACTCCATTAAATTAGAGCCACAGCAGCGCGCCTAGATTTGCATATTTAGCAGCTCTCTCAGCATCTTCAAAGAGCCCTGAGCTGTCACTGCGGCCCCGCAGCCGGGCTGGTCCCTCTGTTGGAGTACCCACTCAGGAAGACAGCAATTATCTCCGGGTAGGATTTGCAGCGAGGGCGACATGTGGGAGGCAGATGAATCACGACTCGCCCCCTCTGCCAGGGCTTGAGAATGAAGCCCTGCACAAGCAGCTCAGGGGCTCCTCAGCTGCTCCGTTCTGTGTCTCCGGCCCCGCCGTGCCCCATCATCCCCGTGCTCAGCGGATTAGGCTGCTTGTGGTGTCTGCAGCCCCGGCTTTGAGGCAGGGTCTGCCATCACGGGATCCAGATGGCATCGGGATCCTGCCCTGGGTGATGCCATCAGAGAGGTTTCTCTCTGAGGCTCAGTTAATTGTATAATTCCCAAGATGGACACTGTTTACATCCCTGTTTAGCAGCTTCCTCTGGTTTATCCATGGGGACCCACATTTTTAAGAGGGTGATGCTTTTCTCCTGGCAGTGACCTAACAGCAGGGCTCTGCAGTTTGGCATTGCTGCAAGGTCAGCTGTGGGCTCTGATTTCCTTCTCCCTCATCTCGTCCCTCTTCATCACTCATGCTGGTGCTTGTTGTTGCTGTAACTTCCCAGCAGGATGCAGCTCTTTGGACATAGTCGGTATTCTCAGCACTTGCCAGGCTGCCCACCTGCTGCTTCTATCCCCCAGTGCTCCCTCTCATGCTGCCAGGAGTGGTTTTAATTCACCAGCAGCTCCTGAGAAGCCAGCGTGCTTCCAGCTTTTCCTCTGAAGCAGGACATTGTGGTTTAGGAACCTGACAGCTGCTGCTCATTCAAAATGGAAATACAGGGCTGCTATGGAGGGTGGTCAGCCTCCAGCCCCATGTTCTAAACAGGCCCTGGAGGAGGTGGTTCTGCTGTGTGCTCTGAAATGTATATATATATACATATAATGAATAACATGCAGCTCTACATTTATATTTCTTTCCTCTGGCATATTCCTTTTGGCTCATCAGTGTCTATGATTCTCTCCATAGACACTCTCAGGGAGATGGGGAAGAGATGAAAGGATGCTGCTTCACAGCTTATTTGGGCTCTGAGCAATGGTTAGGGGAAACAGGCTTTGAACTCTGGCTTTGACCTGTGGTAGATAAACACATGCCTTTGCAGGGTTGGTGTATCTTGCTACTCCTTTACCTTTGGGAAAAGAGAACAAACAAGATTGGCAGACAGTTTCACCCATGTCTGCTTGGCCATGGCAACCTCAGCCAAAAGCAGGAGATTGGGTGCCAGGACCCAGCCAGGACCTCTTTTGTCCCCTGGCTGGAGCACAGCACTGCTGGTGATTAACCTCCTCTCCTCTCTATCATCTGGGGTTTGTAACTAGGTCACGGCCACTCATGGCACAGTCCCCGGGAGGAAGGGGGTCAGTGGGGGCTGCAGGAGCTTCTCTGGGAGAAGAGGGTGGGCGGGTGGCAAGGGGCTCAGCAGAGGCAGCCCCACCCTCCAGTCCCAGGCTTCCAAGCAGTTAAGAGCCAGTCTGGCTTTGGGAAGAGGAGATTCCAGCAGTCTGGCAATTGTTGAGGCATCCTGCTGCTTACAGGAGCTGTTCTGCCCTTGATCCAGCCCCAACCCGGGCACACTGCCCCTGGGAGCCAGGGGGACCCCTGGACATGGCTGGGGACCAGATGCCACCCACAGGGAAGAAAAATCCTGGAGGGCAAGGCTGAGAATCCCATCTGTGAGGTCTTGGTCTCAATGGAAAGGGTGAGAGGAGGGAGGGGAGGAGGATTGTGCTCACATCGAGTTGCTCATGTACAAGGTGATGCTGCTCTGAGTTATTTGTAGGAGAGCCAGCAGAGTTTGCTCAGGGCAGCACAGCCAGAGGGGGAAGCGCTGGGAAGTCATGACTCCTGCAGGATCATAGCATGGCTTGAGTTGGAAGGGAGCTCACAGACCATCCCATTCCCTGCCCACCTAGCCTCCGGAGGCTCTCTGCCCTCACAGAGACGGGATGAAAGATTGCCATATGCTGCATCACTTGCTCGTATTTCTGTTCCCTGGTGTTAGTGGGGACACGGGGATTCCTGCTGAGCTCTTTGCGTGATGAAGATAAACCCCCAGCTGTGCCCGTGGGAGGGTCTGGAGGCATTCCCTGTGACACGAGCTGCTCTGAAAGACCTTTCCCGAAGGCACCAGCTCTTCCTAGCAGGGAAAATACAGGGACTCCGTGCCTCTGCGAGCAGCAGAAGAGGGAAATACTGGGAGGACTGGCAAAGGAGGGGTTGCAGGGCGGAGCAGAGGAGGGTGGAGGGCTCACCCGCACCCGAGCAGGCTGCAGCCCCGGGGCTCCGAGCGCAGACTGCTGCCCCTGGGGGGGCACGGGCCGGTGCCGCCCGCTGCCCGCGGCAGACCGGAGCGGCCGGGAGGTGACAGCCCACGAGGTGGCACCAGAGCCCCGCCGCAGCCCGGCACCGGCACCGAGCGGACAGCGCGGTACCCGGTGAGCACCTACCATCCTCCGGACATCGCGGTGCCCTTGGGCACCTGGCAACCTCCGGGAATCGCCAGTGGACATCCCGGCACCCAGTGGTCATTCCAATACCCTCTGGACATCCTAGAGCCATCCCCAACACCCAGCAGACATCCTGGTGCCCTGCTGGCATTCTCGGCACCTGCCATGCCTCCAGGTATCCTGTGGGTATCCCCAGTGGCTGGCAGGCTCCCCAGCACCCTGTGGGCATCCCAACACCTGCCCCTTAAACCCTGCAAGGCCTGTGCAAAGATGCCCTTCCAAGGAGGAAGGACGGGGCTTGCTTTTTACCCGTACTTCTGCAGGGAGATAAAGGGTGTCCCGGGTATCCCAGCACCTGCTGGGCATCTTGGCACCCTCTGGGCATTCTGACACGCCCTCTGGGCAGGGGTATCTCAGCAGGGAGATGCTGATGATCTAACCTAAGTGCCATAAGGTGGTTAGATCACAGGGACAGCTTGATTCCAGGGAGGATGTTCTCCTGCAGAGTAAAGGCCATTGCTTCCCAGAAGAGCCTTACCAGCAAGAATCATCCCTAAACTGGGCAGGGAGGCTGCTTGACGTGTGTCGCTTTGCAGAAGTCCTGCGTGTTTTGCTGGCTGGTGTGGACTTGCAGTGGAAGTCTGAATAGTGATGTTAAATAGGAGATGCTCATTTTGACACCCAGGCGCTGTAAAATCTGAAGGCCGTCAATATTGTGACAGCCCAGGCCCTGGGCTGTTGTGTCCTAAAAAAGCAATCAGTCCTCCTTCAGTGCCACTTCCTGATGGAAGCACATCCGAACTCCAGCTGGGATCAGAGTGCAAAAACACACCCGGCTCGGCTCCTGCTAACGAGCTAACAGCCCTGACTTGTCCCCATTATAATCCTCCTGCCGTGAGCCCGGTCAGGGGGATAATGTGATTGTTTTCATGGCTATTTGTGGCTACCTGAAACCCCACCACTGCTCTTCAGCACATAATTGCCCTGAAGAGGGACAGTTTCCATCTCCACACATGATTGTGCCCATTACTCTATCTATATTTTATTAGTGGCTGTTGCAATGTACATTAAGGAGATGATGAGGAGCATCACTGAGCTGGATAAAGCTCTGCTTTGAAACCTTGAGAAGACATGGCATCAGTTTAAATGGAGTCAAAGGGCACCTTCTGCTGTTCTCAAAGGCCTGATTCTGCTTCCACAAAGGCACAATTCTCCCTGGCTACAGAGGGAGAGGGGCTGGAACCTTGTTCACAGTTCCAGGTGGGCTGGATGAATGCTCAGGGGAGATGTGTCATACTCCCCCCTCCAGCACAGCGATGGTCAGAGGGTGAAATCCTCATGCCAGAAGCACTCGTGCTCTAGAAGGTCTGAATGCTGCCTTTGTCCACTTCACAGAGGTCAGGGCATGTGGACACAGGTCTGTATTCCCAGGAGCACATCCCTAGAAACAGCTGTAAACCCTCAGTGGCACTAACCAGATATTGGAACTGCCTTTCCCTGGGGGTATGCTGCTATTTAGCCACCCAATGGTCTCTTTTAGCTCTATTCTGTTTCTTATCCCTGGGGCTGAAGCCAAGAAATGCTCCAGCAAGGAATCACATCAACACACTGCCTTCTAGATTAACATGATGCTGTAGGGAGCGATTAAATGCTGGGGTGGGAGGCTGGGTTGGCCTGGGAGAAGACAGAGGCTGGAGGCCTTCACTGCCTGCAGCTCCCTGGCTTGGAGGCACGACAGGGAGAGTTTATACTTCTCCATCCCTTTGAGCATCCTGGGGTAGTAAGGAGCTGGGCAGAGCTCCCAGTGCACCCATCACCCACACACTGTCCTCCTCTCAGCCGCTCCTCAAGGCTTTAGAGCCATTTGCAAGATTGGAAAATCCCAGTGGGCCTGAGGAGAGGGTTCCAGAATTTAAGAGGTGAGCACGGGCAGACCTTTATCCTGGATGCTTTTCCTAAAAGGAGAAACCTTGGAACGTGGACTGAGAGGCAGCTGGTTGATCCAGCCAAGGCCGAGCAGTCTGGGAGGCAGAGGGCAAGAGGGAAAACACTGCTCTGCTGCTCCTGGAGTATTTTCTGCAAGAAATTAGGCTGAGAATTTCAGGCATTTTCTTGATATTCAAGCCAGGACTGCCCAGGCAGGGAGATCTAGGGAGAGAAGAGGCAGGATATGTTGCAGTAAAAGGCAGGCAGTGAAGGCTGTTTTGGATTCCTTTAGTCCTTTGCCTGCCAGAGCAGCAGGACTTGCTCAAAAAAACTTTTCTATTTACAAAATCTCTGCAGACAGAGGGGAAAAATCCTTAGAGTCAAGGAAGCCAAATATTCGGCTCATTTGCACACCCTAATGAGGGCTTCTAGGAGCCATGAAAAGCAAGACCAGGCTTTGATGTCAGCTGGAGAGCAGCTCACAGCATCGAGCAGTGCCCAGTGCCAGGATGGATCCCCACCTGTGCCCAGGCAGAGGGACCTGTAAACAGCACAGTGGGGAGTGGGAGAAGACGCAGGGCAGCCCGCAGTGACGGAGAGCTGGGGGTTGATGCAGCGCAGTGTCCCCCCATCACTGGGGCTCCGAGACGATGCAGTGCAGCCCCCCCATCTCCGGGGACCAGGGGATGATGCAGTGCAGGCTCCTCCATCCCCAGGGACGATGCAGTGCAGCCTCCCCTCCATCCCTGGGGTTCGTGGGATGATGCAGCAGAGCACCCCATCTCCGGGGATGGCAGGACGATACAGCGCAGCTCCCCCATCCCTGGAGATCCAGAGGAGGATGCAGCCCCCCCATTCCTGGGGACGATGATGCAATCCCCCCATTCCCGGGCCTCAGCAGGCGGTGCAGCCCCCCCAGCCCGAGGAGGTAACGCAGCGCAGCCCCCCCAGCCCGGAGGCCGGTAACGAGGCGCAGCCCCCCCGGGCCCGGGGAGGTAACGCAGCGCAGCCCCCCCGGTTCCGGGGCCGGTAACG
>VZTN01000516.1:363105-433478 GCA_013400515.1 Erpornis zantholeuca
AAGACCGGGGCGCCGCCTCGGAGGCCTCCCGGGGCAGGGCCTGCACGGCCTGCGGGGCTGCGGGGTCGGGTGCGCTGGAGGCTCCCGAGCAGGAGGTTGCTGCCCCTTTTCCCCCCTGACTCCCTTCCTTGCCCGCCCGTGCAGCGAGCAGCCGGAGCGGGGAAGGGGGACGGCGTCCTCCCGAGGGGGAAATCCCGTTCCCTGCCTTCATCATGCTCCCTCTGGCAGCTCAGCATGGATGCTGCTGCTGCCTTGCGCTGGCGGCAGAGCACCGCTGCTCTGCTGAGGCACTGGGGCTTGGTGGCATAAGGAGCAAGCGTGCTTGTGAAGGTGATTTGAGCGAACTTCCAGGTATCTCTTACTTGCTGGAGTTGTAGGCCAGTGTCCCAGCCTTTATTGCCCAGTGTCGTCATTGCCTGTTCTAGGAGAGTCAGCAGCTGAGCAGGGAAACCTCCCCTGGATAAAGATTTAAGCAGGAAGCAACCACGGTTTGGATCTGCCCTTGTTTACGTGAGCATTTACCCCTTGCTAATGAGGCACGCGTAAATCTGTGGCATCTTAATTATATCTGACAAGCCACAAGGTGTAGGTCTGCACTAGAATATTTCCACTTCCCAAAGTTGGTCTGGCCTGGGGTTTTAGCCCAGGCTGACTGACAGTTCAGAGACAAAAGCGGGCGAGGGGGGCACTGTAATAGAGCACAAAGGGGCTGCCAGGGATGGGCGTTGCACTGAGCAGAATGGGCTCCTGCACTGTCCCTGCAGGGTCCCCCTCCTCCTCTGGGTTGGTGGTGGAAGGCAGGAGGCTTCTGGAGAACTGTCTGCTTTTCTGTCTCAGAATTGGCCCTGGACTCCACAGGAGAGAGGGGAGACTTAGAGGAAGAAAGGTGTGTTGCAGTCCTGAAGGCATCGCTAGGATTGCCAGTGCTACAGAATGAGCTAAATTTAGGTGGTAGTGTCATTAGACACGTGACCGCTTGGAGATAAGGAAAATGAAAACAGGTATTCTGAAAAGATACTGCCACGTGATGTATTTCTACCTTAAAAGAAAAAAAAAAAGCCTCTTTTCTCTAAAAGAACTCCATGGTTCAATCACTGCAACCTTCTAGTAAAATCTTTGTGTATTGTTGCAGCAAAAATTTGTCCCAAGTTGAGTTTGGTTTTCAGCATCTAAACAAAGCCACCTCCATTTGGGTGAGTAAACATGGATTTAGTTGATGCTGAAGGGTTCCCAAATCCAGACATGTTACTTCTGACTTCAGGCACCTGGAAACTGCACCCATTGCAGTGTTAGGAAAAGCTGGACTGAGGAGGATCAGAAACCAAAGACAGTTATGTAAATAAACAGTCTGTCTGTTTTTCCTTTTAGTGCTGCTGCCCTGGTGTAGGTGCCTTTACCACTTGGGTAATGGACCCTGGGGAGAAGCTTCCTAAGTGCTTGAGAAATTTAGGTGTACTTCTATTGATTTTTTTTTTTTTTTCATTTGAAAAGCTGCCCACTAACCAAATTGAGAGGCATTGTGTACAGTCTGCACTGCAGCTTGGGGTTGCTGAAAACAAACCTGACGCCACTGGAAACATGCAGAGGGGATTGGTCATGGTTTTGTGGCTATAATTGGGTTTTTTAGCTGTCTGCTGACCCAGCCCCTTTTGGGTTCTACTGATGCATTAGAACCAGCCAGGTAAGCCTGACATGCTTGTCATTGTCTGTGATGGGAGGGGTACAAACCATAGGCATTATATGGTTATCCTGGGTCCGAAGTTCGTTGGCTTTTTGGTGCTGTTGCCTACAGGTATATCCTTTGGCTGTGCCTGACTCTCTAGCATCTTTGGTTGTGAGAGTCTTGTTTGATGTCCTTAAAACCTTAACCTGTCCTGGTCACAGCTAAACCATGGGCTCCAGAGGGTGCCTCTTGCTCTCTCCTATTTCCTTTTATTTCCCTTAACTCTGAAATGGGCAGAGAGTAAAGATGCTCTTGGGGCTAGGACTTTCGTGTGCCTTCTTGTGTATGAGATCCTGACTCCATGCAGAAGGCTGGTTGCATGTCTACCTCCTGTTTGTCAGGTGCTTCAGGATCTGGGAATCCTGTGTGTTGGATAGAGTGAGTGTTGTAACCGAGGGAGAAATAAAGTTGTTGGAAATTTTGAGTCCAGTGAAACAGCACCTTTGGCTTCTGGTGCAAAGGTCAAAAGCAACTTTCTGTACCCAGTTATGACCCTCAAGCTTTCCCAGCTTTTCTTGGACAGTTTGGTTTTTTTTTCATGTAGGTTGTCCAGTCATTTTTGCTGTTGCTTCTGGAAGTTCAGCACTTGATGTTGCTCTTTCCTGTTGGGAACGGTAGGCAGAATGCCACTTAAACAAAACCAGGCACACAATTACTGATGTTAATCAGTAATAGAAGCTTTCTCTTGACATAGAGCTTACCAGCTCCTCCAATAATTGTATATGTGAGCACATTCCTGCCTTTGGTTCCCCTGTTGATAGTCACTAGCAGCATGATAACAATGATGTGAATGAAAGAAGAGCCAGGATTTCTTGCCCTCTGACTTCAGGTGCTCCTTTCCTACTTTCCATGGCCATATCACCCATTTAAGACACTGGGAAATCACTGTTGCTGAGTATTGTAAAAGCCAAGCAGACACTCAAGGAGAAAGGCTCACTTTCCAAATATATTTGCCATCCATGTCTTGCCTGACCCAACAAATCTGTGAGCAGTTCCTCTGGATGGCTAAAGCCAAATCTCTGGATTTAATTTCGAAGACAGGTTTGGAAGTACAAGAGCTGCTGTGAACACCTGATGCTTTTTCTAAATTATCAGGAGTACTTGGGACCCAGCTGAGTTTTAATTTCAGGATCTCTCAGCTGTAGTTGAGCATTCCTGCTGCACACTTGAGCTGCCTTTGGGAACTTTATGGAAATGCCTGGACATATTAGGCATTAGTCAGGCTCTTCAGGGGACTTCAAAATGTTGCTGCCCTTCCTCCTGCCTCTCCCCTGAAAGCCTCAGAGCTCTCTGCCACCTTTCATTTTCACAGAGCCTGGCAAGGCAGATAGGCCTCTTGTGCAGCTGAGGGAAATGGAAAGTGCAGGTGTTGTGTTTCAGCACCTTATCTGAAGGCCTTTAGCCAGCCAGGCCTCCCAAGTTCCCTGTGCCTGCCTCTGCGAGCACAGTATGATGCTGTGATACGTCACCTACTGGGTGGTGTGTGTGGAGAGACCATTGCAGGATCCCCAGTTTGCCCTAAGAGTCAAGATGCAATTTTTAAAAAGTTTTTAGCAGCTTTTTTGTAAGGTCCAGAATACGACTTACCTCATTCAGCTTTGTTTTAGAAACAGATTCAAACTATCAGGATTCCTTAGACATGAACCTGGATAACTCATTACCTGGAAATCACCTGATGTTATCTCCAAAAGGCTCTGTATGAATTGAGCTCTGCCTCATCCCACACAGACCTTCTGTTCTTTTCCACCCTTTGCTCCTGTAATTTCCTGACCTCAGATATTGGGTCATGGATGTAAAACAAGGCCACAGGAGAAGTTTATGAAGATCCTCAAGGTCTGTGTTTTCCCTGTGTCCATTCACAGCCACTCTCAAGCCCTCACTGCTGGGATCCCAGCCCACCAGCATATGCCCTTCAGATGTTAATCCTAGCTAGTGACTCTGCAGTTTATTTACAACTGAGAGATGAAAACAGCCTTAAAAATCTTCCATCTTCAAACCTGGTGAGGTGTTGGCCATCTCGAAGTGCAGTGATGCAGCGTGGGTGCTTTGGGGCAGGTGAAGAGGGATAGCAGGATCCTTTCCAGGGGGCATGAGGAAATGCTGGCCACAGTGCCAAACTGGTTCTGTTGCAGCCCACAAATTCCATGCCCATAAACTATTAATAGTGGATTTTACTGTGTGAGGAAGCTGTATCTAACCCTCTTCTTGCATCTGACATTTCAGTTAGTCTCCCAGGGGGGTTCTTTGAAACCACCTGATGTTTGTAGCTGTTAGAGACAGAAGAGAAAACACTTACTGGAATTTTTGCAGTTCTGCATAATATAGAACCAATTAATGTGTGACCTTTCTATCCTGTGAGTATCCATTGCAAGGTTAGGTACCCTTGGGTCAATTCTCCATTTTACTTTGATTTGTTTGGCTCTTGTGATACAGACTTGGGATCATCATTAATATTTTACTGCAAAAGTGGAATCCGGCACAATTCACAGTGTGGAAGTCTCAGGAGTACTAAACACTGTACACTGTTACTGCTTTGTGTACTGTGTGCTGAGTGAATTGATAATTCAGGAGTTGAAAGTGGCCATCTGGGCTAAGCCATTTATTATAATTATTCCAAATGTAGACAGGAGTGTTATTTTTAAAATGGATGAAGCCTGTCCACAAGCAAGCAGTGTTTGTGACATGCTCTCTTCCAAGATGTGCTCCCTTCCAGTGTGCTGATACAGCTTAAAAAAACCCCAAACTAAATTAGTAATGCTTTTAGGACTAGTAAACAAATGAATGTGCACTAAAAGCTTTAGAAGGAATCAATCAATACCCGTGACAGGCTCTGAAATACCTGTGTGGGTGAGACATTTTGCTGCAGCTTTCTCATACCAGTTTTTTATTTGCTGATGCGATACAGCTCCAGTGCAGACTTCGGCAAAAAAGGGACTTCAGGCAATTCTATAAAGTTTCTTTTTTGGCTGAAGATTCTTTATTGAAGTTAAATAGAAGCAGCTTTGACAGATGCTTTTTGGGACAAGGTCTTGCTTGCCTGTGGCAGCTGTCCTTAGCTCCTCTCTTCAGAGGAAAGACATTTTTTTTTAATGTTCAACATCTGTGTTGGTGTGGGAAATAATTGGTGTTTGGAAAGCTAAAAGCCTCTTCTCCTTTGACTGTTTAATTACTTGGGAGATTTCAAAGGCTCAGAAGGTGATGACACCTTCCTAAATGCTACTTAGGAAAACCCTGCCTCATTTTTTCCATTCTGCTGTTACCTCCCACCATGTGCAGGGTCTTTGCCCAAAGGGACTTGTGTTTAGGTCATCCTAAATACAGGAGCTGATCATTTGAGCTGAAATCTTTGCACTTGCTTTTGAGGTTGGCAGTCCTGACTTTCCTGGAACTGAGAGATGTGAGATGATGGCTTGGCTTCTGCATTTTACATTGCACTCCAGAGTATTTGACCTGTAACTCAGCTCAGGCTCTACTTTGTGTAGCTGGTGTATCGTGCTCCTGAGACCTTTAGACCTGTGGGGAGATGTGAGAATGTTAACTCCTAGGAAAAAACCAAAAACTCGAAGGGACACTCCATGGTAATGTTTGGGCTTTCTTCCATTTGCTTTAAGGCTGCTAGATAAAAATATGCATGTTTATGTCTGAATAGAAAATCTTCTGCTAACTGGAATTTGTGAAGTTAAGCAGACGTGAGTTTCTCTTAATGACACTGTCCTGGGACTGGGGGCATTTCCCTTTGACAGATATGGGTAAGGTTTTTTTCTTTCTGAATGTTAAATGTTTCTGTGAAGGGAGCAGAAAACTTTGAGGGGTAATGATTGTTAGGGGTGATGAAAAACATCAAATGCTATGAACATGTGGTTTTGACAGTAAAGATGGTAGGGATTGCTGATTACCATAATAGCTGCAGCACTTTCAGATGTGCCTGAGTTTCAAGTTGACAGGTGTCTTTTCAGCTTTGATGCAGTTTTTGGTCTGTGCTGACTGAATTTCAGTAGATCCTGTGCCTGTGGTGGTACAGAGCACACACAGCCCAGCTTGGTGCAGTTGGTGGCTTACAGACTTGGATGCATTTCTGAATAGAAAATATCTCTTACTGTGCATTTCAGGGTTATTCTTACCTGCCTTTTGTGTTTGACTGCACATCTGGCCAAAAGAAAGGTAAGGAGTCGTGTGTCTGCTGTGCTTTCTGCTCCAGCCTTTGGGAGCACTTGGACCAGGCCATGGAAGAGGCACAAGAGGAAATTGCGAATATTTACTGGGCTCAAATCTTGAGCACGCAGTGTAGGTGGAAACAAACCTGGTGGTGGTGGATGTGGACTTGATAGCTGTATGTTGGATATGGGCATGTGCAGGAGAGGTAAGGGGAAGTACAGGTGATGTTATCTTTGTTTTCTGCCCTTAATTGTATTAGGATTTAAAGCAACTTAATGGAGAGACAGATCCAATAAGCACCTACAGATGGAATTTCTTCCTGTTACAGAATGACCTGTAGATCAAGTCCAAAACCATGGTGAGAGTGGGCAGATTTGAAGGTGAAGAAATCTGTACCTCTGTACATGTTTTGGATTGCTTTTTAAAGAAATGACATCACTTTTATGCTTTATTCAGCCTTCTCCATCAGTGAGGTGCAAGTTGTACCAGAGAAGCTCTGACTGCAGGGAGTTGCAGTTCAGGTCAGGTTACTGGGAAGACTTAAGCTGAATAGCATTGATGCTTCTGTGCTGTGAGATTAGAATGTGCACTGTGTACCTGCTGACCTGCTGGTCTAAAATGTAACAAATAAATAGTTAATGTGTGGAAGTGGTGTCTTAGACCAGTATCTTGATGAGCCTCTGTAGTTTTGGTGGGTTTCTGGGTTTGCTTGCTGTGTTAGCTGCATGGTGTACAAGGTTGCTTGGATGTACAAGGAGGAAGCCAAGATACAAAATGCTTTTTATGCACATATGCTGAGATCTTGAAAGTGGGACACATTAAGCTACACCATAAATAATCTGTCTGGTTTTTCAAAGGGTTTTCAGCAGCCAGGTAGCTCCCTTCTGATGTATGTTGGATGCTCTAGGTAGGTAAGCTTCTTTGGGATTGCAAAGCTGGGTTTTTTCCATGCTTTTGCCATTGTCTTTAAAATCATGACCTTTGTTTCTTTCCTCAACAGCTGGTGCTGCTGCTTTCTGTGTGAAAGAATGGGCAGTATGAAGGCTGTTGGCAGGAGGTGAGACCAAGGACTGCCAGCAGAGCAGGCCAGGAGAGGACAGGAATACTTGGTGTCTTACTGTAGCTTCCAGACCAGGAAAAATTAAATTCACAGGAGTACATTAGGAACTCAAGGAAACCATGCTCAACTTGCATTTGCAGTGGTATCACTTCACAGCCTCTGGTTACAGCCTCTTGAGTTGAAGAGAAGCTGCACAGCCATACCCTTGGTCCATTAAGCAGGATTGGTTTTGTACAATAAAACTGCTGCAGTGGTACCGTGAGGTTCTGTATTCAGCACACATCAGACACAGTCTCAGTGGTTTGCTCTTACTGCTGCCTGTAAAGTCTTTAGCTTTTCTGCTTGGGAGGGAGGGGTTTGGAGACAGACAAGTGAGGAGGGCTATTTAATCACCAGCTGAAAAGATGAGGAGCTTAAGGCTTTTAACTATTTTTCTTAGCCCGGAGCTGGGAAGTTCTGGTACCTCATTCCTGTGGAAGTGACTGGGTACAGTTGTCATTTGTCAGTGGATGATGAATCTTCTGCTTAGTAAAATACACTAATACTGTGAGCTGGAATTAGTTCCATCATGGCCAATTTATTTTTTACCTACTTTTGAAAGGATATAACTTCTTTGAGAAAAAAAAGAACTTTTCGTATTAATCATTTGAGTGTAAGAAACAGTGCTCCTTTTCTGCTGATAAAGGATACTTAGCAAACAAGTAGCACTTTTCATCTTCAAAGCATTTCCTGGGCTCTGATGTGGCAGTGTGTGTTGGAAAGGTGGCAAAAAGTCTCCCCTCAGGTGACTCTGGGTAAGACAGCATTAATGCTGCCAGGTGGTGTTTTTCTGGTGTCTGCTCAGTGCCTTTTCTATTTGACCATTTCCAGTGCTGGAGAGCGTGAGCTGGCTGCTCAGTGGAAAAACTTTTTGACATTCCTCAGTGCAGTTACAGCTAGAGATTTGTCTGGGAAAATTACTTTCAGAGCCATAATACATTGGTTATTTGGCATATGTGTGAAATAGGATGCATGGGAACTCACCGCTTGGTATTGGGTAACTCAAATTTGATTTGGTTTTACTTACGTGAGGCACTAAACTGAGTAACCTAGCATTTTAAAAGTTAGTTTAGGTGTAAATCTAGTGAGCTGGAGGTTTTGCATGGCTGGGTTAGAAGTGTAGTCAGTGAAGAGAGCGACATTTAACTCTTATCTTAGTTCATAGTGTTGTTTCTGGAATCAAGTGGGTGTTTCAGACCTCTTGGCTCAAGATCTGTTGTTAAAAACTGGTCCTAGATCTCAGTGCTCAGTGAAATTGTTGGCATCGGCTGTATTGAAGCAGTTGGAGCTTGACTAGCACTGATCACCAAGGAGCTTTTGCATTTCCCTTTACCCTCATGGCATTAACATGGCCATTCTGCTTACCTGCTGCTGGAGAGGGGTCAGAGGTCTCAGCAGTGCAAGGGGCTGCTGCCCATCCCTTGTGTCCAGTGCTGCCTCCGCTCTCTGCCCTCGCATCTTTGCTTTTCAGTGTTTGGAGATTGTGTGCACAGAGCACTGCTTAATATTTTTGTTGAGAGTTGGGATTTCCAGCATGGCCCTACTTGTCCTTTGGTTTTGCTCTTCTGTCTGCTTTTGAAGATGAAAGTTGGTTTTTTTTCTCCTCTTGGAAGGTGGCTTAAGTATCTAATCCAAGTGAATAATTCTCATGACTATTGCAAGTAATGCTTCCGTTCAGCCTCGGAGTCCAAGTTCCTTGAAACAGCTTTAGTCTTGAGACAAAATAGCCATATTTTCTAAATTTAGAGTTACTACACAGTTGGATAACTGGCTGGAAATGAAACATCATGAACCGCCTCTTCAGATTTGTTTTGTCCTTAGCACATTCGACTTCTCTCAGAAGTCTTTTCTCTGTCCTTGTGCTGCAGGTTGTTGAAGTTGCTCTGGTTTCCCATGCTGTGGTACAGCCTTGTCTTAGTGAACTGTCCATGGGTTCAGTTTAAAGCAGAAAGTGGGAGCAGGGACGAGGGAGGGATTTCCATCCTTTGTTGAAAACTTGCTTTTGTGTTTTTTGTTTCTTAAAGTCTGCAGATGTGGATGATTCATTTGCTTCCTGTAAGGGATGGTCTGGCCAATGTTTGAAGTGTATTCCAAAGAGCTTGGGAATCTCTTCCTAGTTGTAATAGTACATAATCACAGTACTTCCTCGACTGTGCATCTCTGTACATTCCTGAAATACAAGAAAGAAGAGAGCACCCTGTAGAATGCCACGGCAGGGAAGGTGACACTGTACAGGAAACACTCAGCATTCCTGGCTGCTGAGTTTAGGAAGAAGCTTCAGGATGGCTTTCTTAATTCATTAACTGATGTTTTTATCATCCTAATGTCAATGTTGTGGGATATCACTTTGTGTTAAAATTGGACAAGCAGATCCAGAGTGTGTCATTGTCTCGGTAACTACTTTTTCACTCACAGCATCTGACCTGCATAGCTGATTTGGCTTATTGCTGCTTTTGACTCTGGGGCCAGAAACTTCCTCTGTTTAGTTTTGTGTGATGGTGGGGATTGTGCTGGTACACGGCAGAGAAAAGTGTCATTTGGTTCACAAATGAAATCTGCTTTGTAATGATAAAGCGAAGTGCGGGGTGACTTTTGTAACAAAATGTGTGCTGGGCAGGAACTCCCTGTGAGCACTCCCTGTGATGCTGCTGCTGAGAGCATCACTGCAGGAGCAGCCTGCTCTGTCTCTCAGAGAAGTTCTATTAAAGAGTTAACTCTTTGCTTTGATTCCTTGAATTAGGAACCTGTCCTAGTCTGGATGAGAAAAGTTGTAATTTCTAGCATAAACATGCAAACAGCTTACACCCATCTCTTCTAATAGAAAGCAAATCTGGCTCCTAAATAGCTGCTTGTCTTTTTAAATGTGCTATTATGTAGTGAAGCACAATTATTTTCTCCCTTTTCACCCTCAGACTGTATATGACTAACTTGCTTCCTGGAGAGGCTCTTTCCCCACTATTCCTGCAGCCCTTATCCACACTTAGTCCAGCTCACACCTTGCATTCTTCAACAGAGTTGGCTCTGGGCGCCCTGATCAGCCTCGAGTACCTTGTTAATGTTATTAATGTTTCTTTCCTGAGCCCAACTGTTAGATGAAAATTTTACAATTCCCACATCAAGCACTCTTTGTATTCCACAGGAGTATTATGTGATCTGCTCTTGTATTTCTTGTTCTGTTGTGGAGCTTAGAAGAAAATTAACTTAGGAAAATAAATATCACCAGTATGGTAATTGCTCTGGTCACTTCAATGCATGTGTAAATTCTTTAGTTAGAAGAGTCTTTCCGGTTTTTTTTCCAGTGTTGACGCTGAACTTTGGAAGAAATCCAGGCTAAAATCCTGGCTTCCTTTTAATTGTGCTGTCTGTATTCTTTATTCTCAGTAACATAATTTAGTACCAAATTGCCATCATAGGTATTGGTTACCATTTGAAATCTATCTGCTTGTGCACAATGGTTAAAATAATTGTGATTCAAATTTCCTCTTGCTTTAGTGTAGTGAATGCAGCCCGAGTGTGTGTTGCACTAATTCTGTGTATTCTGCTGCTTAATTGGCACTGAGTGCAAACACACCACGTGCATTCACACCTCATGTCTCCCTCACAGGGATGCTTTGGTTTCTTTTGTTAGTGCCCCACATAGTTGCTTTCTCTTGAGCTACAGCAGTCTCTGATTAGCATATGTACAGCCGTGCAGGGCAGCTCTGCGGAGGAAATGCTCTTATTTGAGAGCTCCCAAAGCTGCCATACTTGCTCTAAAGTGAGCACTGCAAACAGGGAGCTGCAAAAGCGATTTTTTTTTTCCCCCCGTAGTGGTTGTGCCAGATTAGAAACTGGCAGTGCTGGAAACCCAACCTGTTGGTTTTGACAAACAGTGTTTGACTTTGGCCGTGGTCAGTTGGGTAGAGAGGTCTCATCACCCACCCTACCTCTGATAGTAACCACTGAGTGCACTTTACTGTCCTGGTGACTGACAAGAACCTAAACTTTCTCTTGTGATAATCTCTTCTAATCTGGCAGTGATAAGTGCTTGCTGCTAGGAGAACTGTGATGAGAAATGAAGGGACTGAAAAATCAGCTTTAAGGGTGGTGTTTGTAGGGCAGATTCCCATTTCTGTGCTCCTGTACCTGCATCTCTGAATGAGTGTTGTGCTCTTATGCTGCTGAGGGGGCAACAAACTCAGGGTGGAGAATTCTTTTCCAGAACTGGGATCTTTGTGACTGCTTGGTACTGTAGCAAGCCATTCTATAAAAGCATTTATGAGCAATCTTAGAACTCTGCTGTGTGACTCTTTCTGCTTCTTCTTGGTGCTGGAAGAATTTGTGATGGTGGCAGCAAACTGAACACCCCAGGAGCTGGGGGATCCATGATACTTGTTCTAGAAAGCAGCCTAAGGAATCTTTGTGAAATGCCAGTTGTTCTTGTTAGTGCTGCTAAAATAGCCCAGCTTTAGCACAGTTCAGGTTGCCTCCTCTGATCTGCAATGCTGGCAACGCTTGAATAAAGCCTTAAAACAAAAGATCAAGAATTAGAGGCAAAATGACATTCAGAGCATCGTTGTCCAACCTGTGTATACAACTGAGCCTGGTAGAAAGACACCAAATTGCAGTTCTCCAGTATTTCTGGCTGGGCTCTTGGCTCAGCTGGTCCCTGCTGTGCTGTAAGAGGATCAGGCACTGCTGCTGTACACAAAAGTTTGTTGTTGTAGCAGGTTGTTTTTCATAGCTCTTTCTTTGATTTTGATACCATTTGGCTGCTTCAGAGGCCATGAAGTGTTCATGCCCTTTGATTAGGTTTTGTTTTCTCCCCACACCTGGAGAGACTCAAAGACCCTTTCTCTTCACATCTTTTATCTTTGCTATTTCCATTGTTCTCTGGGAATTACATTATTCAGGACAATACCATGTTCATTGCTCTTGAGAGCGGTCCCTACCCTGCTCTGGATGGCTGGCAGGGCAGCCATTTGCCCTCTCAATCTTTCTGTTTCATCAGAAAAAGATCCCTAGATATTCTCAAAATGCTTAACTGGTTAATTATGATCTTCTAGCTGGGAATGTTGCATCTGAACTGAGGAGTGGTATTGAGCTGAGCTTTTAGGTTTTCCTGCTAGTGAACAGCCCTGGCACGTGAGCTAAAAGGGCATTTTTTCCCCCACTAAATTGCTTTAGGGTGTATAAAATAAAGCAGGATTATTTGTATTCTGAAGAAGGGTAAAACAAAGGATGTTTCTTCTGTTCTCATGGAAATGAGGCTCAGGGAGGAACACTGCAAGGTTAGTACATGCTTTGTGCATACTTAGTGCTGCTACTTAAGCTTTACTCTCATCTTAGCAGTGCCTTTGAGTTTATCTTGTGCTTTGAGGAAAACCAGGCACCTGCCACGTTCAGCTACAGTGTGATTTAGCAAAGTGGCAAATCTTCATTAGAGACCAGGAAGAGCTTTTAATCAGAAATGACAAAATGCAGCCTGTGATTTGCACCCAGGCCTCAAGTGATGGATGAAATCACCCTTCTCAACACCCACCTTGCTATAAATAGCTGTTTTCACTGGGGGCAGGTGCTACTGAAATGTCACTTGGGTTAAATCTGAGTGATGTGTTGAGTGTGTGTCTCAGAGCCGAGAGAGGCATTGTCTTTGTCGGATGTATTGAAACGTGCATGTCTCTGCCAAGAGATGTTGTAATGGTGAGATAGCTATCGATCAGAGCTGCTCTTGAAGTGTTTTGAAACTCTAATACTTTCTTGAATCATCTCAGTGCTTCATTCACAAAAGCTGCTGTTGTTAAAATGTCACGCTGTTATGTGTCTTGTTTTTATCCTACCCTATTCCACCACCATAAGGGATTTTTTTTCAGGAAACTATAATTTTTCAGTTCCCTACTTTTGTGCACATCACAAGGGGTTATTTTTTCCCCATTGTTATGAACAGAAGTGTTGTTTGAGTGCCCAGACAGTTGGTAACATCTGGCAATCTGCTTTTCGGTGGAGTGTTAAGTATCTTCACAGTTCTCTTTTTATAATTGTCCTCTGAAAGAGTGAGCCATGGTGACTTTCCCAGTGGAATATTTATCCATCACATGCTGTCTCTGCAGTGTTGTTGTGGGACTGTACTTCTGACACTGAGGGTTCCTGCAAGAGGAAAATTACAATTTGTCTTGATCCATCCATTCAACCCTGGAGTGTTTCTTGAACTTTGAGGAAGGGTCTGAGATGGGTACATGTGGTAGAAGAAAAGTAAGATTCAATTGCAAATTGCCATTATTACAATCACTTTGCAAGATGAACTCTAACAATCATCATTTGGTCTTGAGATGAGAGCAGCAGCTTCTTTTTAAACTTCATTGACATCTTTTTTTAAAGCTACTATATGAAAAACATCTTTGCTAGATGGAATAGATTTGGGACTTTTGAATTACAGGCTTTGATTTTAAGCAGACTTCAGATCTTAAGGCTGATCCTGTTCAAAAGGTGCATGACACTTCAATGCTTTAACACTGAGGCTTCTGAGAACCTGGTGGAGAACCTGGACATGCAAAGCCCATGGACGTTATCTCTGTGTAGCCCTGCTTCTGACTGTCAGGGAGGATTTTAGTGCAGGTATCTGTGGGTGATGGCATTGTAGTGACCATCCTGAAAAGGAGCACGGCTGTGGTGACAGACTCAAGCACTCATGGGCAAGTGGGTACCACACCTCTGTATAAATGGTTTTTAGTAATTCCCATTTTTGTGTTACCATCTCACCCTGGCCTGCTAACCAGACTGAAAGCTAGGAAGAGCTCTGAATTTGGGGCTGAAGCAGCATGCAGGTTGTACAGAGTGAGGTTGCCTGCTTGCACACAGCTGGGTTTGGGAGCTTTGTTTCATTTCCCCAAGTTTGGCACACAGGATGGAGAAATTTGAGAGAAGGTGCAATGCTGAGCAGCACCAGGAACCTGAGAAGTGCTGGTGCTGCAGTGAGGGGGTGGATGTAGTAGAAATGGTGTCTGTGGAGCTGGGTCCTGCTGCAGACAGAGACTCAGGTCTGTCCTGCCCTAGGGAGCCTGGATTTGGATGTGATCTGCCTGACAGACCTGCCTGACCACTGCCTTAGTGCTAA
Source organism: Erpornis zantholeuca (assembly GCA_013400515.1). Classification (NCBI taxonomy): domain Eukaryota; kingdom Metazoa; phylum Chordata; class Aves; order Passeriformes; family Timaliidae; genus Erpornis; species Erpornis zantholeuca. The sequence continues at coordinate 377,176 of VZTN01000516.1, forward strand.
GTCCTTTTCACTAACATCTCCCAGCCAATGTCTCAGAAGAGCTGCCTGAAAAAAGAAAGGAATTTATACCATGAAAAAGGAGAGGATGTGTTTGTTTCCTTCCAATTACAGGGAACTTTAAGCCTGATCTCTCCTTAGTTTGTTCTGTTTGGAGTGATTCAAACCAAAGGAAAAATCATGGGATTTTCTTCAGCTGTGGTTTTCTTACCCCGCCCCGGTGATCTCATATCTGTTTAAATCTGAGACCTATTTCTGTGCAACATAATCCTTGTTGTTTTGTGACAGCTTATTGTATGCACATTCTCTGTGTGCCTCCTGCTCTTAACTGCTTAGTGTGTACCAAAGCTGGAGTTATTTTTACTGCTGTCAGTGGTGTTGAGCTTTGCAGCACTGGGCGTATCCTGTTCTGCATCCTGCATCCATGAAGCAGGCAGCCTTCAGAGGGATCAGGGACCTGTACTGCTGCTGGTGACAGAGATGGCAGAATAATGATGAGGTTTCAGCCTGTAAAAACTGTTGGGCTTTTTGAATGTCTGAAATTGATATGGGATTGAAAAACACTAGATCTGAAACATGTCCCGATGGGGAGAATGCACTGCTCAAGTGTGTTTTCCAAAGGCTGGGGCAGTGGGATGTGTTATTCTGTCAGTGCTTTTTCCACCTTTTCTCAGTTCCTACTGCATTCCTGATGACCTCAGTGTGAGCTGCTGTCCCTGATGCCCTGCTGACAGACTGTGTCCGTGTCCTTGGTGTGCCCAAGCAGCTCAGGCTGCAGCCCTGAGGGATGCCTGGCTCCCTGGATATGCTGCCCCAGAGCAGCTTTACACAAATCCTTCTCTTTTAAACTTCCTGTGGTTCATTTTTGGTTTCTTGGGTGGGTTGGGGGTGTGTGTTTTGGGGACTGGTTTTTGCTAGCTCTGCCTTAGTAGAGAGTAGAGGCTGTATGTTGAAAGCAGTTTGAATTTCCCAGAACTTTGGGGACACAAGGTTTAGGTGTAATCCTTACATGTGAGTTGCTGGGTTTTTTTGTTTTTTTTTTTTTGTATTTTATTGCAGCCCATGAGTCTGCTTGCCTCTGTTCTCTTCACTAATGGCTCACAGGCTCCTTTCCTGTGGAGACAAGAGTTGAGGTTGCTGAGTGCCCCAAAGCTGCCTGCTGAATTTGTCTTCCTCCTCAAATCTGACCTTGACTGCAGTTTCTCTGGGAGACATGCCCTTGTCTAGCAAGGTAAAGCAGCTGGCCAGGCTCACTGGGGGTGTGTGGAGGCTTTGGTGTTCATCAACCCCAGTGGTCTCTGGAGGAAAGAGTGCCCATCAGATCACATTGCAGGTACTGCCTGCCATTATTTGAACCCGGTGGCTTTTTTACCACTCTCTCTGGAGCTTCTGTGAGTTGTGTTATCTGAAGAGACATAAGGCCACTCCATCCATCCCTGCTGAACTCTGAAAAAATGCTGGAGCTGATTAAAGAGGCACATTCCCTCTGGAGATGGGGCTCCTTTGAGCAAAGGAATGTAGGTCATGGTTAAGTATATAAAATGAAAAAAGGCTCCATTGTAATGGCAGCGTTTCACCACAATAATCCAGTGAGGTCCTTGCACTAATAGAAAACCTGTTCTTATATATATGCTATTTAATATGACTCATTAAACAAGCCTAATTAAATAGCAGCTTCAGCCTTACTAAATGCCGTGGCACATACAATCCTTAAGGCTTTGGTGTTGGCATCCTGACCAGTTCATCCTTCTGTGTGCCATGTCTTCCCTGTCCAAATTATAATTCTCTGGTGTCAGAGCCCGAGGCCAGGGTAAAAGGAGAGCAGGAAGGTTTGAGGCCCCATTAAGTATCTGATAGGATAAAGGCAGCATAGCATCCATGGCAGTCTGAGCCAGGCTCGGAGCTCCAGGGTAATGAGAAATGAATCCAAATGGAGGAATTAAGTGGGAAGCTGGCTGTGTTTGGAAAAGGAGATACTCTGTGGTCACTGCTTGACTCTGTTGCAAAGGTGTGTGTTGTAACATGCAGGCGACCACCCAATGCACACCTGATAAGGGCTGTGTCCCCCAAAAAATTCTCACAGGAAGATGAGGAATGCCTGGCAGCAGCAAGTCTCAGGCAGGTGTTTGTTACGTAGATGTTTGTGGCTGAGGACTTTTCACTATAGATTCTACTGCATCAGGTGCTTTCTGGATTTTGTGCTAAGAACACAGTGGGTCATTTCATATTCCTAGAAAAAATATCCCTTTTGTGGCTTTTTCTGTGTACTCGACATACTTTTTAATCCTTACAGTATCTTGAGTATGTGAGTAGGTACTTGAGTATCTGCAGAGTGTTCACCTTTGCATGGAGAAGTGCCATTTTCTCGGTGTATTATTGTCCCCAGTTTAACAGTGCACCTGATTTTTCATAGGTACCATGTGCAATCCCAGTGCTGCTGCATTTCAGTGGCTGATGGCACAGTACCTTGTGTATGCCTGCAAAGCTGAGCAACCTTTTTCAAGTAAAAATCACCGTTGTAAGCACAGGAGTGTCCTGGCAGTGCCTTGTGTGACTTAGTTGGAGTTGCTGCTGCTGGGGGTTACGTGTCCGGTTCACGAGCCTGCCACATCTGAGTAGTGTACAGTGGCAATTAATGGGCAGGGGCAGTTTTAAGGAGGAACTTAGTTTGTGTGTTTAATTAAGAATGACAGGCCATATAATGCAGCCTAAGGCTTATCAACCCATGGATCCTTCCCAGAACGTGGCTGGGGCTCAGCACCTCGGAGCAGTTCTGCTTATGGTTGTGCTAATGCTGTTCAGTTTGTGCCATGTGACTTTTCAGCAACTCTGAAATCTGCTGTCCAATCATTCCTCGGTCACAGGCCTGCAGCTTTGTCCCTGTTTCAAGGCTTTTCAGGACAGTCCTCACTGTGGCATTTTGGCAGTGCTGGGTGAAGGCAGAGTTCAGTTAACCTCTATTCTTCAGAAGAGGAAGAGGGGGCAGAGCACTGTTCCAGCTGTCAGGGGAGCAGAGCCCTCTCAATCATCTTGCAAGGGTGTTTTTGCAGTGTTTGCAAATTTGCTCTACCTGTGTTTATGGCTCAATGTTTCACTAGAGTTGTGATGAGCTGAAATCCCTCTGTTATAGCTGAAGTCATTAAAGAGAGGAACATGTTATGTATATGGCACATAACAGAGTCTGGTGTTAAACAAAATACCCACTTACCTGCTGTATATGTGCATAGCAATATATCCTCAAAAAAGGTAATTTTAGGATGTAGGCATCAAGTGAATTACAGTTCCAGGAAATACGGGGCTTGCTGTCAAGGCTAAGAGGCTTGGCTTAAGAAGGTAAAATTTATTTTGCAGAGGAGACTATTGATTAGTTGTTCACTGGACTGTTTTTATTGTTTGGTGTGTAGATGCAAAGGAATCCAGATGTACAAAGTATGCACTTGGACTCAAGCCACTGCAGGGACAGGGATCAGTAGCTTTGTAATGGATTAGCTTTATCATTTGTCATTAGTATTTTTTCTTCTTGGTTAAGGTATTTGCTGTTAGCACAGGTATGGTGCAAGACTCCATATCTCATCTGTGCTAGGACCTGGTACCTTTCTGCTCTGAAAGGTGCTGTGGATGCTTTTTTTAGAAGGGAAAAAACAGCCTCTCACTGCCTGGCCATTTGGAGGCAGAACTGCTGACTTTCGGCAAACATACTTTTACCACTTTTTGCTTGTGCAGTCTGGACTGAGCACTGATTCCTCTCAGGGCATCCTCAGTAGAGCTGCTTACATCCAGCTAGATTACACCCAAGAGAGTCCACAGAGGCAGTGAAGGAGCTTTAGATGAAAGACCTTAGGCTGAGCTGGCACATCTGAAGGAGGGGTGGGAAGGACAGGAGGGGAACAAATGCACTTCGTAAGTGTGAAACATTTGACAAAGTTTCCAAGTCAAACATGATATCTACCAATGCTATTTTAGCATCTTCTCTAACCAGCTCTGCACTGAAATACAGGTGATGTTACTGTATGATGTGTGTGACACTGGGCCAAGAAGACACTAAAGACATTTTCCTGCTTGGAGCAGTTTCCTGACCTATATTCAAGGTGAAGGATGCAGCAAAGCATCTCTGCAAACTGTTTTAAACCCCAGTTTAGAGAATTCTGAGGCTTTAGTCTTTGACATTTATTGGGAAATAGTCGGCTCTGAGGCGAATTCTGCTAACAGTGAATCTCCCCTTGCTTGCCTGTAAGAGGTGACCTTTCAGAAATGTTTTTAGCGAAGGGGCAGTTCCAGGTCTCTCAGAAACACTCCTCTTGTTAAAAATGGAATATTTCACAGCTTCCTGGTTGGTCTAGAAGTATGTTACTCCCCTGGGGACTCTTCAGATGCTGGGTCTCCTAAACACATAAGCCTTCCGTGAAAACCGCATTTCAGTATCCTGGGAAATATTTTTTCCCAGTAGTTTGTGATTGCTCTATAGCTGCTGGGCTGTAGAGCCTGTGCAGAGCAGAGGAGCATAAAGATGTATTCCTACAGGAAGTTTGTAGCTGTCTCTATGTTATGTCCAGAGGAAAACCACGGTGGCAAGGATTAATGCACATGGAAAGGATTTTGCCTTAAAAGCTGTGTAGAGGAGAATCAGAAGGTAGAATAATCTACCTTCAAGCAGGTTTAGAATGGGAGCTGTGTGTACATTGTACAAAACCAGGGAACATCTGGCTTGATTGCTCCTGTGGTTCCTGTGCCATTGCTGTAAGTGTTTACTTACACCAGGGGCTCGGTGAGTTCTGTGAGCCATCTCTAGATGAGCTGCTTGGTTGCTTAGTTCCCAAGGAAGAGATGGGGAGAAAAGAACATTCCCCAAGCTATAACCTTGAATTATTGTCACATCAAATATGCTGCTGAATAACCAAATCTGTGGAGTAATGTGGAGAGGAGAATGGTGTTTCCATGCAGATGTTGGATGTTCTGCTGGGCAAATGTTGTGTTGTCTCTGGCTGCTGGCAGAAATCTGGAGATCTTACAGTAAATGGTTTAGAAGTCAGCTAGGAAAACACCTGAAGGCAAAATGATACAGGAGTGTTGTATGATGACATTGATGAGTTTTAAATATGGTGTTGAAAGCTTTGTTCTCTGGCTGAGATAGAAAGGAAGAAAAAGTCAGTCCAGTACACTTATCTATGCAAGGGGGAGAAGCAAGGCTTTGCTAAGGGGTATTAAGTCAGACTCTGCAGGGCTTTTATACTTCTGTCCCTATTGTATCATAACTGTCACCAGTTCTTGTGGAGATTTTTCTCAGATTTATTGAAAGGAATTGAAGGTTGGTTGCTTTTGTATTATAGAGTGCATAAGCAGGAGGCAGTGAATTAAACCTGCTGTGGCTGGGAGATGTTTTAGTCTTTCCCCAGCCGTTCTGCAGGTGGTGGATCCACCCCTCACAGGAAGGGATGTCACAGTGCAGGGGTTGCAGAAATCCAGTCATTAAATAACTGGGCTTGTGTACTTGCTGTATGGATTCAGTAAGGGCTGTTCTTCCTTTTTGTAATGGCCAATACAGCATTTATGTATGGGAGGGATAACTGAAACTCTTTCAGTGAATAGAAAATGCAGCTGAGGTTTTTTGGGCAATGATGCAATTGTGCTGCATTGTCCCAGTAGCATTCACACACTCTTCTGCAGTGTGAGCTGGGGGAGTGGCTTTGCTGTTTATCAGAAATAAATGCATGCACGGGGTACCCACACTGTCACTGAATTTTGGGTAGATTCTCTCTAGCATTCCAGAGGTTGCTTCATCTGAATTGAAAGGCTTTGATTTTTTTTATTTTTTTTTTAAGCAATGTCTGACTTAACTGTGGATACAGCTGACTCAGAAGGCATGTTATTTAACAGGAAGCCTTTGCAGAATGCTTGCTCTGCCTTGGAGCAAGCATTGGCCACTGTACCTCTTAAAGCAATGTTTGCCTTCGCTCTGTGCCAGGAGGGAGTGAGGTGACCCCTGACCTCTGCCCTGGCTGTGTCCCCACGAGGAGGCAGTGCCACTGGTTTCTTTGTCAGCTAAATTTGGGTGTCCCTAGAGTGCTCTTAATCACTGGCTGTGGAAACTGCCCCCAAGGCCAGCCTGAGCATCCTGTATTTCTCAGCTAAGCTAGCCAGGTCCTGATTGCCTCTGGAATCCACTGCCCTCCCTCTTCTCCTCGGGCTGCAGGCAACCTGTCTGTCCATGCAGCATTCCTCCTATGTGCACTGTGCTGCATTTGGGGAGTGTGTTCTGCATGTGAGATCAATCGGGAATATTTCTCCGGGGGGATGCTCTGATTCCAGAGCAGGCATGAAACTCAGAGAAGGTACAAGGGAGGCTGGGCAGCTTCATGTGCTCACTGCCTGGGATTGACTTGGGAATGTGGCATGACACAGCATTTGCTGTGCTTTCAGCTACAGCTATTTATACATTGCTTTTCAGGGTTATTTTGTCTCCTCTAGGAGATTCTGTACTTGATAAAATAATCTTGCTCAAGTTTATGAAATTTGTTGAAGTTCCTAGACCTATTGGAGTATTTTGGCTCTGTGGCAGTGCTCTGCCTCTGGATCCAAACAGGGCTGAATGTGAGGGAATTTTTTCTTTAAGATATGTCTGGATTCAGTCCTCTAAAGTAATTTGACCTGCAGGCTGGACTTGTGCTGGGTCTCATATGAGAACTAAAACAGGCACACCAGGGATTTAAGGATAACACGCTAATATCTTCCCTCTTTCCTAGGAGAGAAAATTGCAGCAATTGTGAAACATTGCTGTCTGTGGGGGAAGGGACTCCTCTGAGGGTGGTAGTGGAGGCTCTGGGTGAAGGAAAGGGAGAGTGGGCTGTATTACACTAACCATCCTGTGTCAACCTCCTACGTTCGGGTGTCGCATGGCTGACATCCTATCAAAGAGCTCTGGCTGTGTCCAGAATTTTAAGCAGCTTTATAAATAGTGTTGCTCAAACTGCCTGTGTGTGCTGAGACTGTGAACGACTGGGGTAGACCAAAATATTATTGGTTTAATTTTTGAACCAGTCCAAAAATGGGAGGCAGAAAGAGTAGAAACCTGAAGTGTGGAAACACCCATGGATTATCTCCTTCCTCTGCAATGCCAACTGTACATCTGGGGGGTCTGTGAGAGAGGCAGCGCTGCTGGAGATGGCAGGCTGTGAGACTTGCAAGGCATGAATATGTGAATCTTGTTAAGGCATCTGAAACCATTCTTTCTCTCCTACTTGCCTGACGTCTTCCTGCTTGCAGGTTATGCTGTGTCTGAATAATTGTGAACAATTAGAAGCTAATTTAAATGGCTGGTTTGTATTCACAGCAGCAGCAAATGAGCTAACCAGCTGGAAAGCAGACACGGTGATTTTCTGTTGATATGTCTCCCTCTTGTTGTTCCCTGGCAGTTTTTGCAAGGTGGATTTTTTGCTGTGGGCTAATAGGGAGTTTCTCCTGCATGCTGCTGACCTGATTGCAAGGGGAGGGAGCATGCTTTGTGCCCTACCACAGAGTTACCACCAACCCAGCAGAGTCCAGTTTGGCTTAGCAAAAGAGCCCACCCTGGTTTGCTTCAGGAGTATGGAGCAAAGGAATATTTTTTGTGGACACACTCTTTATTCCTACTCTTGAATATGTAGAAAGGTGAGGTACACCTGTTGTGTCTCGGGAGTGAATTGGCCAGCAACAATCACACAGATTTCCTCACAGCATCCTTTTTGTCCTCTGGAATGGCAGATGGAGGTCTGAGCAGCCCCACTCTTTCCTCCAGACCTGGCAGTATGCCCCAAATGCAGCTCAGAGTGGCCAGTGACTAATTTCTGTGCCACTGATGCTGTCCAGATGGCATCCCCATCCATCCAAGTCCAGCAAGAACCTGTAAAACCTGTTGCATAATAACTGCCATCTCCCTCCCAAGGCAACAATTTGAGGAATTCTTTTGTTTCAGGTAAATAAAAGTGCTACTCGACAGACTATTTTTGCACACAAAGGAGGAACACAGCTTAACTGGCAAGTTAAAAAATGGGCTGTTGGGAATCCTGGGAATCCAGACTGGAGGCTGAAGTAGGATTCTCTTCTTCCTGTCACACTGGATGGTGTCAGCACCCGTATGAGTGTCTCCTCAGGGGAGTTTCTTATAGCAGTCAAATGCTTCTCCCTTAGACCTTATCAGATGCTGCCAAAAGAGCAGCACAGCCATTGCTTTCACCTGCATGGTCAGGTGTTCACCAGGGTCTCTGCAGCCATTCCTTAAGTCCTTTTGGAACCAGGCATCTCCTGACACACTGGGCTTGGGAGTCTGTAGAGCTGCTGAGCTCCTCACAGCAGTTTTCTTCCTGGGGATTGCTAGCTCTGATCTCTACTTTGGGTGAGGCTTTACTGCGGGAGCGTTGTGGCAGCCTCTTAGCAGGGCTGGCTGATGTATAGGCAAAATGTTGTCCACGTTCCTGCTTACTCCTCCCAGCCAGCTTCTGCTGTGCCTGCAGCTCCTGTCTCCTGCGGTTTTCCTCAGGTAACAGTGCCATCTGGTGCTGGAGCACTGCTCTTGGTCAAGCTTTCCTCAAGCTTTTCCAAATACTTAGGCAGAGGTGGTAGGAGAGCATTGCTTTTGATCAGCCATCTCACTGTAAGAAGATGGGAGGGAGTGTCCTGTAATAATCTGTCCTTTTGGAGCACTGCACCTGGAGATGATCCTTTTGTCTTTTCTGTTTAACAGTTGATGTTCTCAGAACTGCTGTACCCAGAAGACTCGAGGCAAGAACTGTAAACACTGAGAAGGCAGATAATTTTTCATTATAAACTGCTTCTGAGAACTAAAATCCAACATTTAGATTAAATCCTGTAACTGGGGACATCTTTGAAAGATTCCCTATAGGACTCTAAGTGACTTCCTAGTCACTAAATCTTCTCTTGAAAGATCTTTACATATTTTCTAATCACAGCCATGTACTTTTAAACTTTACCCTTCTATATCTTCATGCTGAGCATCATTATATTCATGCTTTCTGAATTATTTTTACTTTTTTATTTTATTATTTTTATTTCCTCTGAAGTTTTGTAAACTTTTGTGCACACAAAGCGTTTGACTGTGTTCCCAGATGAAAGTCCTGGCTATTGGTTGATGGGAGTGAGTATATGGAATGTACTCTTTTAACAAACAGCATTTGGTGATGAGGTTGGCTAAAGTCAAACTCTTCTGTATTTTTTTTTCTTTAGGTACCAGGTTGTCTTTGCTGCTTTTTCAGGCATTTAACCCAGGCTGATACATGCAGGTGTGTGGTGGTGTTCAGCATTTATACATCAGATAGAAAAGCAAGGCTGAGGATACTGAAAAGCTGACAGTGGCTGTTGTTTATGCAGCTTTGCCTGTCTACTTCCAGGATCCTCCTCTCTCCCAACTACATTCTTTCTTCTGGGAAATGCTCCCAAACCTACTTCTTTTCCTTTAAATAATAACAACGCAGTAACCTTCCTGTTGTCTTATCTTCCTTCCCCTGAATTACTGCCTTGTACTTTGTTTTCAGAGTGGTGGGTTCACCAGGCCAGGGAATCTGTGTTGTAGTGTTTTCCAAAATGTCATGTAAATATGCAGAGCCACAGAAGTGATTTGTTGCCAGTAAAATAAATAATACTTCTTGGACAAGGGAAATCCAAGTAGGAGACTTACTTTTGTTTAGCAAAAGATTTCTGTTAAAGCCAGATCCTTCTGCTCCAAAGCACAGCATTTACCCACATTATAATCACAGTGAACTTTTGTTTCATCCAATGATTTGTTCAGACTTTTTAACCAAATTCCACCTCTTGGAAAGGAATGTAGAATCTTTCAGTGTTTTTCTGCCAGAAGGCTCAAAGGTGATGTTTGTTTTGAGGAGGGGAAGATCCTGCTTTGTTTGGCTGTGACTGAAGGACCAGAACTTTACTGTGGAAGGAGTTTTGTACTTTATTACCCAAAAATAAGTGGAGGCTAAAAATAAAAAACAAGAGATTGTGTAGTCAGAAATATGGACAGGAACAAAAGTATCTACAAGTCCATTACAGGTAGATGTGGAAATAGGGAAGACTCAGGAAGCTTCAGCCTGAAGTTGGAAGGGACTCCACTGACTGACTTCAGGTTTCTTTGTCTCCATAATATGTCATAACGACAAATTACAGAGCTGTCACTTTGTCTTATGAGTGCTGCAGGCCCCCAGGGAGGCTTCACAGCATTGGGAGATTATCAGCACTAATGACACAGCTGGATTTTAAAGCTGCTGTGTTACCAGCCTCCTTGCACCTCTAGCAGTGTCAAAAGGGAACAGTGATATGGAGGCAGTGATCTGGTTCTCATTTTTCAGATTGCTTGGTCTCCTGTGAGTGTTGCAGAGACTTCTCTCCTGCCTGCCATGAACTCGCTTGGTGTTTACTCAGGGACTCTATGTGATGGCAGGTGCTGCCTGGCTCTGGCAGCCCAGGATACAATTTGTGTGTAATTAGATAAAAAATCATGTTCCGTTAGTACAGGGGGTTGGAGTTTTGTAGACATTCAGCTGGTGACAGGCAAGTGTGTTTTAGAGCAGTGTGTGCTGGCCTGGGGCTGGAAACTGCTGTATTCATCCCTACCACTGATGGAATCTTCATGAGCTAATTAGAAAATTCTGCTTTAGGCTATGCCTTTTTCTTGTTTTCTGAAAAAAAAAGTTGTGCTCACACTGTAGAACCAATCCACAGTAGTTTGCAGGTAACAGGCACTACTTGGGGTTGGCTTAGTGGTGAATCTTAGTTCATGCTGCTGTGGATGTGCTGAGTGTTGGATGATTGGCACATTCAGAGCTGTTGGTTGCATGAACAAAAGAATTGTAATCTGTGATCAGGTGACTGCCCGCAGGTAGAGCTGCTGCAATGCAAAGCTGTCTTGGTTTCACCTTAGCCTCTGTGAAGTGTTCTAAAGCATTTATTTCAGATCAGGGGAGCATTTTAGCACCCCCCTGCTCACCCCTGTTCTGTCCTTCCCGTGCCTGAAGTTAATCGTCAACCTGACCTTTCACAGAGGGGTGTTTTGCACTGTCCAAAGCAGCCTCATGAACAAGCTTTTGGACTCTTGCACAGAATACAGGAATCAGAGATCCTGTATTCTCAGGATCACTGTCCTTCCCCTGCTTCGACCAAACCAGATGGAACTGTGCGTTCTTGAGTCACTCAAGGCTTTTGAGAGTTAGTTCAGTTGTTCATACTGAACAATTTTTTTTCATCTCCTGATGCAATTCCTAAGTAACTCTTAAATATTTTCTCCCTTTGTGATTCTTTGAGTGATTTCAGATGACAAGCACTATCATGATATTATGAAAATGCAGAATGATGCTAAAGTAAAATGGTAAAAATCTCTGTGTGTCTACAGGTTGCCCAGAGGAACTGTGGCTGCCCCATCCCTGGATGGGATTTTTTAAGGCCAGGTTGGACAGGGCTTGGAGCAACGTGGGATAGTGGAAAATGTCCCTGCCTATGGCAGGGGGTTGGAACAAGATGATTTTTAAGGTCCCTTCCAGCCCAACCCATTCTGTGAATTAAAGGTACAAGTTATGTGGCAGAGCAGTGACCAACTCTGTTCTGTGGTGGTGTTGGAAGCCACGTACCACTCTGACATTTAATACTTGTGCAGGCACAGGTTTAGACCTTGCCCTAGAAGGGTGTAGTTCTTCTGTAAGTAATGCAGGAATCTCCACAGCCTCCCATCTCCAGCAGATCTTGAAATTCTTTTGTTTGGAAAAGCCATAGACTACTTGTGCTTGCCATGTAGGAGTAGCCAGGAGGTGTCATAGGCAGAACTTTGGTACCAATCAGTGCAAAAGATTTATTTTAATATTTTTGCAGCTGCCTCCCTCAGGGGTTGTTTTTAAAACCCTCTGTATTGTGTAGCTTATTGTTCAGCTTTTCTGGGTAGTAGAATGTTAGTTCTCAGGAATCTTAAGTTTCTAGTAGTCTGTCTTCTGTCTCATTCTCCCATTTTTCTTTCCTATAAAAACCCAGCGTGGTTGGAAACCTCCAGTTAGAAGTGAAGCAACATGTGCCACTTCAAATGTCACAGTGTGACTCAAATCTGAGCTTCCAGGGGATTCTCTTCTCCTCTTGCTTTATCTTCTCTCCTCTCGCTTTTTACAACTGCTCATGTGCAATGCAATCTAATCAACATGAGTCTTTTGTGGGAAGTGAACTTTGGATATGGAACATATTTTTCCAAGAGTAGTAGGTGATGCCATTGGTAATGTGTTGATACTGAAAAGATATTAAAATATCTTGGTTTCAGATCTTCTGGGTCATTGACTTTCTGAACCTTTGTCATCTAACTTGGTGTATCCATGCTATATTTGGACAGCTGACTTGCTTTTTTAGACACCTCATCTAGATTTAAAATAAAAACAGCTTGTTTTGAGTTGATTGCTACACTACTGTTTTAGCTGAAGTGAATTTGGGTGTGTAATCAGACCTTAGAGTTAAAACAATAAGAACTGGGGGATGCTGAGTTGGGTTGACTGCTGCCAGTTGTGCTCCCTCCTGCCCACTTCCATGAGCACCCATCCCACAGCCATGCCAGTGCCAAGGCAGCTCTGGAGCTGCTTTGTTTTCTCCTAGTGCCTGGAGCTGGTGGTGGCCAGGAGCTGCTTTGTGTAGTAAGGAGGTTTCCTTAACCTCCAGTAAGAGCCTGGCAGTAGTCCCAGTCACAAACCAGTGCAACTGGTGGAGGTTTCCAAGTCACAGCTTCAGGACTGGAGAAAAGATTTATTTGTTTTCGGGTTTAGAAACTGGGCATGGGAGCTATGGTACATCATGTCCTGTTTCAGGTGCTGAGAGGCTGTCCAGGTCTTTCAAAATCCCTCCAAGGAGCCTGCCTGTCAGCTCAGTGAAGCAAGGTTTTACCTTTCTCAGCACCTGGCATTTGGATTTAGCTTTAACTGGTTATGGAGTGTGGTACTGATGTTTGGAGATCTCTGTGCTGCCTGTTACCTGTTGCTGCAGTAGTTATTTTCCCTGTGGGTTTTCTTCATCTTTTGAGCATTGATGTTACAAGTTTCCATGGCAACTTCCAAGCTGTCAAGTAGGTGCTGTCCATTCAAAACGAAATGCTAATGTGGGGATTGGATTGTAGGACACTGACAGTCCTGGTGACCCTGGAGGAATGTCCCAGGGGGGGAATTAATTTTTAACTCCAGAACAGATTCAGATATTGACTTGCCAGAACTCTCCAGTGCAGTTTAAAGAACTCCATCTGTGTGAGTCTAAAGTTCTAACTTTTGATGTTGGACAGAAATCAGGTATCTAGTTCATGTCTCTTCCATCACAAATGTTTGTCCATTTTCACAAAAAGACAAGTGAGGCATGTTTTCTGTGGATAAAACCTTGGCTTCACTAAAAAGGAGGTCATAAAATGGTAATATATCCGAAAGGCATTATTATTTTTTCCCTTCACACTTTCTTTCTTAGTCCCATTGAGAGAATTCAAAACAGGCTTCACAAAATTGCAAGTAATTTCTTCTTTTTTACGTTTTTGTTTTCAGTTATAGGTGCAGAGCCTCGGAGCAGTGCTTTAAATGAGATCAGTTACACAAGATGTACAAGGAGAGGGTTGGGACCTGTGAGATGGACGAGTAGCCCAGACTGAATAGAAGTGACAGGTCTGTTCAGGTCACAGCCTGGCCTCCCTGCCCTCGTGATAGCCAAGTCCTCATTTAACTCAAGAGGCAGAAGCAGCTTTCACGGTAGATAATTCACTTCTGACTCAGTTGGATAAACATCTCAACCATCATACAGCAGTTCAGGTGAACATACAGAGTTTCATCTCCAGCACTGTGTTTTCCTCCTTTTTTTTTGTGGTGCCTTGTATTCTCATTTTTATAAGCAGTTACCGATGTGTGTGTGCTGCTTTTTCTCCTCCATCTGTCCGAGCTTATTTGCAGAGCTCTCGTTTTGGAGGATGAAATTCAGAATGTCTGGAATAGAAAGTGATGTTGTCACCACAGTGATTGCGTTGGAGGTAGAGGCTGTGGGATCACGTTACTGCCCTTGAGCAAATTTTATTCTTTATTGGTCAGACACTGCAGTTCTTTAGGTTGGAAAAGACCTTTGAGTTCAACCCAGCACTGCCAAGCCCACCACTACATGATGTCCCCAAGTGTTACAGCTGCACACATTTTAAATCCCTTCAGGGATGGCGACTCTGCCACTGCCCTGGGCAGCCTGTGCTGGTGCTTGACAGCCCTTTTCATGAAAAAATCTTTCCTAATATCCAGTCCAAAAGTCTTCTGGCACAGCATGGGGCTGCTTCCTCTTTCCCGATTACTTGGGAGAAGAGCCCGACCCACACCTGGCTACAGCTTCTATCAGGGAGTTGTGAAGAAGGAAGAGGTCCCCCCTGAGCCTGCTTTTCTCAAGGCTGAGGCCCCCCAGCTCCCTCAGCTGCTCTTTTTAGACTTGTGCTCCAGAATCTGAGGTAGCACTGGCCGAGCATGAACTTTAACACTGGGAGTTGGCATTGGCAGCCTTTATACTGGATCAGGTGCCCTCTCCCACAGCCCAAGAGAGTGACCAAGTGCTCTCTGTTGCTGGGCAGCTGAGCAGAAATGTAGCTGTAAAACTATGGCTGATCCAGGTGAAAGGTGTGCTCCCAAATCCATGTAAAGCTGGGTGTTGAGTCACAGTGCCAAGGTCTCCCATCCTTCCTGGTGTCCCAGTGTGGGTTGAACCTACAACGCAGTCAGCTCCTCTGAAGGAAGTTGTGTCCCAGCATATTTGAGACCGAACAGCCAAGGACTGCGTGTTGAAGCATTCTGGTTCCCTTCTGTTTAAACTTGTTCCCAGCTTCTGTCCTTGGGATGTTTGGAGCAGGGGACAGTTTGTCCATCCCTACCTCCTGTGACAACATTGCCTACCTGACGTGCAGTGTGGCATTAACAAACCAAATTGCTATTTGCAGGCAAAATTACCACCTTCTGTTTCTCCTTGAGTGAAATACCAAGACTCCTGCCCCATGCAGAAGAGAAACTGTGTGGGAATAGGAAAGGAAGGGATGTGCTGGCAGTAAGCATGAATGCATTGTCCTTTCTCTTTTGTTGGATAAAACATTCTGGGGGATGGTGACACCAATAGCTGGAGCCTGTGTGGAAGTGGTTTTGTCCCCTGTTGGGTACCAATGATGTTACAAGCAAACCTGAATTCCTAATTAGTGAATTTAAGCTCTGCTTTAGGTATGCAGAGAGTGACCAGGGATTTATGCCACTACTGAGTATCTCCAGTACTCACATTGTTTGGATGCACACCAGGGCTAGTTGTCCCTATATCAGTCTCAGCAACTCCTATATTATTTGCCACTGAACATCAGAAGTGATTGTTGCTTATTTACCTGCCACAATGCTTGGCATTGGTGGCTAGTCCAGATCATCAAAGTAAATTGCTCTGGTTTTGAGCCCTTGTCAGAAGGGAGTTGTTGGAGAAGAAAATTGCCACCTTATCTTGCATTTGTTCAATGGAGTTGAGAGGTTAAACCCAGGGAGTTGCAGTGGGAGTTCAGCTTACCCCTGCCCAGGGGTGTTTACACCTCACTGCAAATTGTTTGCTAAAGTGAGGATCCAGTTTTCTGTCACAGACATCTCTCTCAACCTCTGCTGTTAATTTAAACGAACAAAACCCAAACCACAAAGATTTTGTTTCAAATGACAAGTTTGTAGTAAAAAATTAGGCAAGTGGATGAAAGCAGAAAGCTCCCAAGGCTTAATGAGCTCATACTCAGTGGAAATGTCTGTCTTCTCCCAGTCTGCCCAGTTCCAGGTGTGAGCCCTGATGGCCCCCTTATTTCATCTGAGGTGAGATGACTCAGCTGAGAAGGGGAACATGGTCTTGTTGATGCTTGCTCTCTATGCAGAAAATCAGAATTTGTGTACCCCTCCTGCTGTGTGTGGTTTGAGAGCATCATCAACCCTGCTGAAGTATCAGGTGTTCTCCAGATTGCAGCTGGTGCCTTTTGATGAGTAAATTTGCTGTGGAGCTCAAGCACTGATTCAGTGCTGAGCACCAAGAGAGCATGTGAATAGCAAAGGAAATAAAAGGGGGCCAGAGCTATTCTGCCACTTCATTTTGCAGTCAGGACCCTAAGGAACATAACTGACCCCAGGCTGGGTGCATCATCCCTCTTCACCAGGGCAAAATGTGTGTGCAGTGATGAGTATCTTTGGTTTGCCTTATTTAACATTTGTAATAGCGAATTTATTTTTTAAAAAGGCAATACAAAACACATCTTGCATTTGAGAAGGGAGCCCAGCTTGGCATACAGGAGCATGGGACTCCTCAGAGCATCTCTGGGAAACTGCTGTTTCTCGTTCTTGGGGCTCTTACTGAGGCACATGGCTAGAACATAAACCCTGCCATGGTTGATATTGACTTTCATAGAAGTAAATGTAGCAGCTGAGCTGTGAGGACCTATTTTAAAAGTGCTTCTGCAACAGAATTCCCTCAGTGCTGAGGGAGGGGGCTGTCCATCGGCTGATGATGGCATTGCTCTGGGTGTGCCAGGGAACAGGAGGAATGACTGAACTGTTGTGTTCATCGACAGCAATTCCAGCTTACTCTGGTCGGGTTTCTTGTGGGTTTTGACAGTCTTTTGTGACATGAGAAACCTGTGAAGTATTTATTGTTGATGCTGGCATTCTGCCTGCTCCTTGGCTTGCTTCTCCTTGTGACTGAGACAGGTGGGTCTAGCACATGAAGCTGAAAATAGTTGTGCTGCTTTATAAACCAAGAGACCCAAAAATAGGTTAAATACAGCCCCCCTGTAGAGAAAGCTTAATACTTTGCTTTGGGAAGAATTTGTATGATTATAGTCTTGATGAAGGATCACAAAATGGGAATGCTGCTGATTTATGGCTTCTGTGATTTACCAGCTTTGACTAACCCAATTGCTGCTGAGATATTGCTGCTGCTGTTGGGTAACATCAAATCATCTTGATGGCCTGGGTTCTTCAGAGGCTGCATCGTAGGGAACAGTATGGTTCTGTGATTTGTTGAAACATAATGCATCAATTTAAGCCCTAATGCATTTTGAAATGAAACTATCATCATACACTTGGAGCTGTGCAGTGAGAAAACTTCAGTTACAATACCCAAACTGCTGTTCACGCTTGAGTACTTACTGAATGTGAATGTTGCAGCCCGATTCTGGATTTTAAAAGGCTGCCTATAGAGTACTTACTTTAACAAATCATTTTAGAAAGCTGTATAAAAATTGATGTCTATCTATATACTGCAGTGGGATGTGGGAGGCAGCAAAAACACTTCTGCAATCTGGAAATGGGCTGTGGGCTTCAGGTTTCCCACTCCATTGTGGTTGATTCCAGAAGTTGTGTCTAAAAGCCTGCCTGGCTGGGTCTCTTCCTCTCTTACTGAAACACACAGTCAAGAAGATGATAAATACTCAGGTCCTATGGTTTGATTCCGGATTCTGTTCTTGGATTATAGATTTGTCTAATTTCGTAAAGCAGGCTGTAAGCCAGGGAGAGGTTTAGGATGAAATGCTGACAAAGCACAGTGGAGTTCAGGCTGGGGATGAACAAGGGACACTTAGGAATGCAATGGTAGCAACACAGTGGGTTCTGAAAGTGAGGTGTGAGAGAGGCTCTGTCCTTGATGGTGCATTCATGTAGCACTTCCCAGAGCACAGGGTGTGTAATTAGTGTGTTTGCAGGGTTCAGAGTGATGTACCAATGCAAATAACTTCTGGACCACTGAAATGCAGATGTGGCTTCTCCCTGTTCAGCAGAGGGCTATTTTAGTTGAGTTACTGGGAGGCTGAGCAAGCCTGCAATTGGAGTTTAGACTTGTAGCCTCCCTTGGGACATCATCCCCCATGTAGCATTCCAGTTTTCAATGGCAGCTGCACTTTGTAGTTTATAGTTGTTGAAAATACTTAATGAAATAGCCTACAAGTAACCTTGAGGTCACTGAAAGAGCTGGATGAAGGGCCACTTCTGGAAGGACATCACTTGGTTGATCACTGGAGATTCATCAAGTGATACATTCCCTTTCCAGTAACACTCCTGGTGCCCACAGGTCTGTGTGAGCTGCTGTAGGGTAAGGATGGTCCAACCACATCCTTTGTTGCCAGAATGAGCTCTTTGCCAGGAAGCGCTTTAGCAGGAGCTGGAATAAGCAGTGCTTTGACTTTATCTATAGTCTTATTGATGTTTTGTTACCTGTGTGGACCTGCGAGCTTCTAAGTGCAGAAACAGCCATTTCTTCTCCTTTTTTTTCAAGACCAAGTGCTTGCTCCAGTGCATTTGTCATCTATTCCCCTGCCAGCCAAGACTTCTTACTGTACAGGACCTTGCTTTATGTATCCCAGGCTAAACAGGCTTTCCACAGATATTTGGGAGTATCTTGGGTGAAAAGCGTGCAGGATGAGACACACAATTGTGGTGCAATGTGTCTTCTCTACTACATAGAATGGATGTGGGTAGGAAATGATGCGTGGTGCAGGCAGAGGAAGAGGAGAGGGAGACTCGAGGGGATGAATGAGTCAACGTCTGCCCCCTTTTTGATGTGTCTGCTGACTTAGAGCGCAGTTGTGGATGGATCCCCTGGTTGCTGATGTCAGATCTGTCAACTGGATTTTGCAAATGTGCCAAGGGGATTAACTCTGTGTATGGAAGCACCTCAGCATCCTCCACTGCAATCCTCCTCAGTGTGGAGGGTTGGGATACTGTGCATTTGTATTTGTCATGTTATTTCTCACTGAGTATCATCTGGGGTCACTAAAGCCAGTCTCTCTTTCTCTCCTTAGCTGAAGCTTGAAGATCGCTCCGTGGTCCCTCGAGATGTGGTCAGACACATGAGCTCCAGCGTAAGTGCTTTCTTTTCTTTGTCCCTTTTTGATTGTGGTACTGCTGCATGGATTTCTAGGGCTTGCCAAATGGCTTGAATGGAGCTGGACAGTAATGCTTTGAGCATGTTCTATTTTTAGTGTGTTGGATAGACTGGGCTGCATCCAGTGAAAATGGAACTCTGCTAAGGCTGCCTCTCTACAGCTGGATGTCTGCAAAGGTCTCCTGAGCAAGCAGTCCCAGTCGTGGTCAGAGAAGGAGATGAGAAGCCTGTCTACCCTGCCATTCTTAAAATTTTATTATTCCATTCTGACAACTGGGAACTGTGGATCTTCTCTCCCAGACCTAATAGGAAGTTTGGAGTGGGGGCAGATCCCAGTTCTGCTGCTTGCCTTTGCCTCTTCGTGTGCTCTGGCAGAGGATTTGAAGGGAATATTTTCAGACACACCTCTCACTCTACAGTAAGCAACATCTTTTCCAGCTTCTCCCAGAAATAAAGCAAACCCCAACACTTTTGGAGCATCCAACACAGCTAGGTTGGCAGAAAGCAAGCTGGTTCTTAAACATCAGCTGATAATTGTTCCCTTAGCTCTTTCTGGGTACTGTTCTATGTCCCAGCCACTCTGTTGTAGTTGTATGGCACTTGTGCCTATCAGAGATGTGTGGATTTGGGGTTTGTGTGGGGAATACTGGGGAGGTTGTTGAGTATCAATGATCAGATGGGACGTGCTCTCTTTAGGAGCTCAGCAGGGTTGGCAGTTTCTTGCTGTGGCTCAGAGCTAACCTCTAACCCTGAGCCATATGGCCCTGCCATGTGCTTGCCTCTATCTTCTCTTGACTTGCTTCCAGTAATGTGGCTACCAAGGCTGTGATGAAGGAAGCAGCTGGCCACTAACTGCTGCAGTTGCACCACATGGTGTGCAGCCTGGTGCAGGGATAGAGAAGGCTGTTCTCTGACCTGGCTGCCTTGTTTGGGTTTTTGTGGTTTTTTAAATAAAGCCTTTTTTTTCTCAATTAACAGTAAACCCACCCCATTTTCACAGAACATTACAAAGAAAAAAAAATTTAAAAGCTTGAATGGTAATTTGAAAATTGCTGAAGCAAATTATTTCCTTAAGAAATGTAATGGTTCTTTGAAATGGAAATTTGAAGTCAACATATCTTTCTAAAACTGCAGCTTTATGCAAGAGTTCTAATCCAAAACAATGAACAGGTAGAAAATGGAATTATTGGCTGTTTACGGTGTTGTACCTGGCACAGCTGGAGCCTTCAGTATATTCCTCTCACTCCGGGGGATACTTTGAGTGCTGTCTCTCAACTGTTTGTTATCCAGTGCTTCTTAAAGCCATTTTAAGCTTTCAGGACAGCAGGTTGTTCTCCTCCTGGCAAACGTGGATGCACTGCTTTTGTTTGCAATTTCCATTCTCATTTGAGCAGGAATTGGCTCCCCTGGCTTGCTGCACATGTTTTGGTAGATATGTACCCAGCAGTTGTCTTGCACATTCATTTTTGTCTGTTTGCATGTTTAAATAACAGTATTTGCTTGACCCTTGTAGCTAGTAACTTCATTTTTTAAATTGATGGAATGGTGAGATTATAACTCAATTTCTTCTCTCTGTGAAAAAGCGTAACAAATCTGAGAATGACTTATACTTCCTTACCCTCAAATGTTTTAAATGCTAGTGATAAATTAAACAATAAACCCCTTTTATCCCAAAGAAAACTTTCACTTGCTAACACATATATTGCAAAAATTACAGGAGCGTTTAAAATGGAAAACCTGCAAGTGTCAGCCTGCCAAATTCAGGATGTGGGATGGTTGCCCTGTGCCAGTTGGCCTGGCAAATGGAGAATGTGGAACTTATTCTGTATTCAACACACTCTCTTAGGGCTTGTTTTTAACCTTGAGCGGGAAGGACTCGAAATCCTCTGTTCCTCAAGAGAGGAGAGCTGACTCAAATCCATGTGCTTCTCATCGAGCACCAAGTGTGGGGAAAGACTGCTTCAGGGGAAAATGCATAAAATGAGATCATTTTCACTGAATGCAGTTGGGCCTGAAAGTCTAATCCAGCTGGATGAGAAGCAGGAAAAGTGGCAGAGTTAATTTTTCCAGGTGATATGCTAATTTGGGTAAAAGGTAAGAAGTAGGTCTGTAATCTGTCAGACACCTGGATTTTGTTGCTCCAGAGGATGCTGGGATATGCAGTCCCTTTTAAACAAAGGAATAAGGGTGGTGTAAAGATCCTCTTATTAGAAGAGAGAGTGCTGAGGGAAAGAGTAAAGGATGGGAGGTAGAAGATGTGGGATTGAACAGCTCTGGAAACAGCTTTGTTTCCAGAGCTGCTGCACTCTGGGATGGGAATTTGGTGGTCTGCCTTAAAGCCTTGTCTCTGATGGGGAAGGCATCCATTCACTGCTTGAATATTCAGTGTGGTGCACATTGTCAGGGTAATAGAAGAAGCAGGAAAAAGATCTGGAGAGTGCACTTATTTGTGGAGTGAGTGGGGCTTGAACCCATCAGCTCTCCTCACTCGCTCCAGCCACATTCCCTTCCCAGTTCTGCTCTTGGGGTTGATGGAAATAGCTCTTTGTAACAGAAATGTGAAATGTTAGCTGGTTTCATTTGGGCCCTCCTTTAATAGGATCAACTAATGAAAGGATGGGTGTGTTTGAGCTGTGCCTGGCTGAGGACCTGCCCTGGAAGATGAGACAAGTTGGCAATGTCTCATTTTGGGACTGCACTGCTGAGCACTGCTATAATCTCAGAGTGATTCAGCAGAACCCCTCAGCCTGCAGATCTGCCTCCTCTGACACAGGCTAATGTTTCATGTGACAGGGAAATAAATAAACTCATAATAAAGGAAGGTTCAGTGGCACCTGAGGGAGGAGAACTGTGACTCAAGAGCCCTGTAGGTCCTGGGCTCACAATGATTTCTGCTTTCCTAACCACAGACAGGGCTCTGCATTTGCTCGAGCATTTTATAACTGAAAGGAGAAACAAGCTGAGCTAAATTTGTTGCTCTTGGCCATGACAGATAGCACCCAACTGTGTCAGG
Source organism: Erpornis zantholeuca (assembly GCA_013400515.1). NCBI lineage: Eukaryota > Metazoa > Chordata > Aves > Passeriformes > Timaliidae > Erpornis > Erpornis zantholeuca. The sequence goes on from VZTN01000516.1 coordinate 399,068, forward strand.
TGGGAGGCACCTTTAGGGTGGTGCAGGTACCTTTTCCATGGGGAAGCTCACTTAGAGAACAGGCAGAGGGTGATGGAGTACATCAGCAACTCCAGTCCTGGTTTTATTGCTTGCTATACTTTCACCATCCATTAAAGGGGTTTTAGACCAAGAGGCAGTATGAGCCACAGAAATCACAGGTGTTGGATTGTATCGTGTCTCAGAGCTACTGTCATGTTGGCTGCTGATAAAGGAAAAATTAATTCTGAAATGCACAGTGTACGGCAAGGAATTTGTTTCTTGAGTGTTTTTTGGTTCTGACTAAGTCTAAAACACAGGGCCTGAACTGCAAAGCACAGCCAGAGCATGGTGTGGGTATACTTACTTTAGCTTACTCTGGAGGAAAAGCAGGGCAGGTGGCTGTGATGTAGCCTGCAGAAGCTGTGGGTTTATTGAGCAGGTGCCACTTCTGAGCAGGCCTCACTCATCTCACGGCTTGAATTGTGCTGGCAGCAGCTGTTCTGAAGCCAATGTAGTTCTGGCCAACCCTTTTCAGGTGAGAGTGATGGTACATCTCTGCTGGGCTCTTTCCTGGCAGCCTGTGCAGGCAACAAGCTTAGCTGCAGTCTGTTGTGATGGAGCTGAAGCTGGGAAAGGCTCCCTTTTCTTCCCAGCCTTTCTGGAAAGGAATGAGAGTGATACGTGGAACAGCTGGAGGGAATGAGCCCCTGCTGCTTTTGGGGTCTGCCAGCCTGGCTCTCCCAGCCCTCCTGCCTGTGGTGGCACAGCTCTGCCTGGGGCAGGTCCCACTCTCCTGATCCCATTGCCTTGGGAGCCTCAGGGCTGCAGAGCACTGGGCTGGTGTGGTGTGAGGAGAGAACCAGCAGCAGGCAGGTGGAAAGCAAGCCAGCCAAGAGGCCTGAGCAGTCTGTCTGGGAATTACCCTGGGCTGTCTTTGCTCCAACTGCCAGGACTCAACATGAAGCTGAATGAGTTGAGCACCAGCAAACTCCTGAACTCCCACAAGGGCTGCCCAGGGCTCTGAGTGAAAGCCTTGACTAAATATTTCCCATAGTTGAAAGAACAGAACTGAGCAAACAAATCCACTTCTTGCAGGGTATAAGCCCTTTGAATGTTGTGCTCAAGTCCTGCTGGAGCAAAGACCTTGATGTTTGAGATAAGGACAGCTCATACCAGGGCATTTGTCATGCTGGCCCTCAGTCAGCTTTGATAATGGACTTGTGGTCTTTAATAAATAAGAATATCGATTGTCCCAGCTGTCAGGAGGCCAGGGCAGCTGCTGCCTTCGACAGTGTTTGGGTTAGAAGCCCTTCCTTGCAGGCCTCCACCATATGTGTGAGCAACGTGTGCATTGTGTGCTCCCTGCCAAGCTGCCCCCAGAAGGCTCCTGACAGCATGCCTTTTTTTCTTTGGGACAAAAAAGATTAAAACTTCGTTAAAAAGTGAGGGAGATAATGGTGAACCATCTTATAATTAGATCAACTGTAAATTATCTGGCTGCAAACCTTGAAATTTGACCAGAGGTGCCAGATTTTTTTTTTCACTATGGCACAAAATAAAGGCCATTTATAATGTCCTGCAAAATGAAGGAGTTTTTTAACTCCTGTGAGTTAAAGTCACAACAGCTTTAAAGAATTTTTGTTTTGTTGCTGATCTACCCTTGCCTTTGCTGACTCAGGGTAGTTCCTGCATGTTGGTGCTGTGGAGTTGCAGAGATTCACTCAGTTGAACAGAGCAGGGAGCCAGGCAAATTTTAAAGCAAGTAAATGCTAATCACCTGACTAATAAGGTCTTACCTGACCAGGTGCAGGAGTCTCTGCTTTAGCAGCCATTTCAAATTCTAACGGGGAAGAAAACACTACAGGTCTGTAATAGTGATCTCACCTTCTGAGCTCTCATAGTGTTTTGTGAAATGCTCCTGCAGAACAAGAGCCTGAAGGGTAAGAGAGGGTTTAGTTTTAAAGTTTGTCTCTGCACTTACAAGTTCTACAGAGATCACATACATCTGTATGTAGAACCTTCCCTAGGTAACAAACCTGTTTTCCCTTTTGTGTTTTCAGGACAGCCAGTGTGGAACTGTAATCGACGTCAACATCGAGTGTGCTGTGAAGCTGGTGGGAACCAACTGCATCCTTTACCCTGTCAACAGCAAAGACCTGCAACATATCTGGGTGAGAACACAGTCAAAATACACATGAGAGCCAGGGTTTGGTGGTTTGGAGAGGTGCTGCTGTACTTCAAATCTGTCTTGAAGGCAAAGCATCCATGTTGTGCAAGATGCATCTGCAGTTTGGTTTTATTTTAAACTTGCTGCAAGCAGCCTCCCTGGGAGAAGATGATGCAGCATCTCCTCATCTCCCCATCTGTTCTGTGTTTCTCATCACACTGCTGAGACCAAATTGTCTTGAAGGGCTAGACTGACATTAGATTGTGTGAGAACTCCTGCACTGGGTGTGGGAAGCTGGTGTGGCAACCTGACCAGGGCAGCCCATGGCCGTGGCCCAGAACTGCTGAGCTGCAACACCACCACTGGTTAAAGAGGCTATAGAAATGCTGAGATGAGTCAGGCAGATTTCTGTTGAGCTGGAAGAGTCTCAAACATACCTGGTTGTGTCTTTGAGTGGGTAGGTGATTTCCAGAGACCAGGTGGGGTAGGATTTCATTGTTCTTTTTCCTTTGAGATGAAGATAATTTGGGAGTAAAGAGCAGGAATGTTGTAACTCATCCCAAGTTACAGCCTGCAGGAAGACAGTAGGATATGAACTCCCCTGCAATGAAAAATTAGTCTTAGTGATGAAAATTGGCTCCAGCTACAACAATTAATATTTATAAAGTTTTGTTTCCTGTTTTCATCACAGCCTTTCATGTATGGTGACTACATAGCCTATGACTGCTGGCTGGGCAAGGTCTATGATTTGAAGAACCAGGTCATCCTCAAGCTCTCCAATGGTGCCAGGTAATTCTCTTCTTCCTGTGGAAGACTGTCCCCCCTGGCTTTCACAATCCTGATCTGTTTTATGAGAACAAGAAACAGTTTGGGCTTCATTTACATAGCAATAAGTTATCTGCTTGTGTAATCTTCAGATGTAGAGCAAGAGAATACATCTTTCTCTGAAAACACTGAAATTCATTGACAACCCTCTGGAAAAGCTGTAGTCTGAAAGGTGACAATTTTTTTCAATCCAAGTAGATCAGTGCTCCAGAACTAAAGCACATTGTTCTTTAAACTGTACTACTCCTCTGCAAAAGTAGCTGTTTAGGATGGGTGGTTGTTCAGACTACTTCTCAGTAGGAGAGTGTAACTTCCCTGAAGATGCAGGCAGAATTCATACCTTAAAAAAGGGTCTGTGAAACTGTGGGAACTTGCAAGCCAGTGGTTTTTATCAAAGATGAAAAAGCAGCCGAAGATGGAACGGCTTTGCTTTTTCACTTAACTTTTTATAAATGAAAATACACAATCCAAAATCTAGAGAAACCAGATTTAACCAGAGATATTGAAAGAAATATATGGTGACATTTCTGCAAAGCCAGCAGAAGAATCTGAATTCTGTTCCTCTTGCATGTGAGACAGTGACTTGTTTGTTAACCCTTATGAATTCACTGAGGCCTGTCTTAGCCAACAAACTCTTGATGCCAGGGAAGGAAGGAACCAGTGGAAGGCCAATAGGCGTATGGGCCTGGCAGCTGGGGAATAACCCATCTGTCTTGTAAATTGAGTGTTGACACTGCTGTTTAAAACACAACAATCAAATCCACAATCCTGCAGCCGGCTCTGAGTCTGTCTAAGAGAAGTGAGTAATGTGAGAGCTATAGTGGATGACTGGTGGATGCATCTGAGAGTTTGACTGTGTTACTGTGCAGTTAACCCAGGCTGGAAGGTTCTTAGGTGTATGTTAAACTAGGAGTGAAAAAGAGCCACACATCTCTGTCTGGAATGCCTGCAGTTTACTGGTGCAATTTAAAACCTTGCTTGGAATCTTTCACCAGCTCCTGCACAGCTGTGTAAAGTGAGGTAACTACTTCAAAACCTCTTCCTAATGAATCATCTGAAATGCCACCAGAACTCACTCTGGAAATTAAGCTATTAATGAAGAAAATATGCCCAAATTGCCTTTAGTTCCCATCATGGCATGCGTAACAAATGGGACTTTTGCAGCAGACAGATCTTGTCCAGCACCCAGCCTCTTACTTAGCTTAGTTTTTCACATGCTGAATGGGACCTTTAGATACCTTTAATGCTTTTACAGCTTGTCTATAACCAGTTTTCCTCTGAACCGTGAAAGCTCATTGATACACTGCTGGGTGCACAGCCAGACATACTCAGGCTGTGTCAGTTCCTTGGGTGCTGTTTGCTTTTGGGGTGGATGGCTCTGGGAATGTGACCTTCTGTCTCCTGTCTGCTTTCCAGGTGTTCCATGAGCACAGAAGATGGAGCCAAGCTGTATGACGTTTGTCCCCACGTCAGTGACTCGGTGAGCTGCTGGCTCTCCTGAGAGTCCTTTTGATCAACTTTGTCTGGGAAACTTTTTTGTGCAGGAAGGAGGGAGAAGGCAAAATTTGTAGGCATTTATTAATCCGAAGAATTAAATGGTGTATCACTTACAGTAGCAGTTTAAAGGTGATGTTAGTAATGAGCAGGTTTTGAGGAGGTATTACCATTAATACATCCAACTGGTTTCTTTGTAAACAACTTGTATAACACGCTGTCAGATGGCTGGTGTCGAGTTCACTCACTGCTCCTTCTATCTGCACACAAACCTCTATTTACTGCTTTCAAAAATTCTTCCTCTTCTGGAAAAAGGCATTTTGTTTAACAGGTGTTCTGCTAGAAGCAGGTTTTCAGGTCATGTAAAATAATGTCGCTTGTTACTGCAGTCCATGGCATTCTTTGAATGGAGACCTGCCACCATACTGGCATTTTCCAAATCACGTGGCAGGGAAGGTTTTGCTGGCTTTTGGGTAAAACAGTTTGCTGTGTGATGGGATGTAACCTCTCTCACCTTCAAAGGCTGATGACAGCTTGCTTGTTCTTCCAAAGGGCCTTGCTGCACTCCTGGCAGCAGTGTTGGGAGATGACAGAGGATGACATGTGATTCTTAGGAACTAGGAAAGCACTGAGCTCTTATCCTTCCCAGCCTTCAAAGCAAAGGTCTCTTTGATCTAAAACTGCACTTCTGCTAAAACTTGATGCCAGCTTGTTGAAGAGTAAATGGAATATCAGTTCAATAGGATGTGCTGCTGTGGTTTCCTGGTTCTGTACAGAAAAGGAGTGGTCTGTTGCTCGATATTCTCCAATACCTCAGTCTCTGCTACTTTGGGTTGTGCAATGTGTTTTCTGCTCACTAAATAGATGAAAATATGCTCAACATTCAGCTTCTGGTTACCCAATTTTGAGATGGCTTGTTTTGAGTCAGGCTGCCTTTAAAGTGTACATAGTCCTTTGGGGAGTCACAGTTTGGGCTGAATCACAGGCTGTCTCCAGTGTTACTCTTGATGCTGTGCTCAGAATTGCTGTGTGTTAGATGCTTACCAGACTTAGATCTTGTCACACTGCTCTTATCCCTTCTGACAAATTACAAGACTCAAAGCAGTTTTTTGCTCAGTATTTTATCTACCTGAAACTGCTTTGTCCGCCCCCACACTGAATCTCAGTATCAGTGGGAAGGAGTTCTAGGAAAACAATTGTTGTGTTTACTGTCCTGTTTTTGTTTTCAAAGAACTGTCGTATTAACTAATCCACCTGAGGCAGGAGTAATACTTACACACTTAATTTGACAAACTGAGGAGTTAAGGCACACATCCTCTGCCTCTGAAAGCTGTAGGTGCTTGAATTAGAGCATAGAAAAGTGATAGATGTCCTTGCCCAGCTGACCTTGGGTACCTTGTTACTGAGAACCTCTGTGTGGAAATATGCATCTTTTGTTTCTTGAAAGTACCTTTGCTTCTCCTGCACCAAGTCCTGGTCCTGTCTGGATGTGTGATGGAGCAGGTTGCTATCGGAACTGCTGGGCTGCCTTCAGGAGAGGATGAGCTACAGGAGATGGGCATCTCGCAGACTTTACATTTATAGTTAATTTTACTGGTCACAAAAGATGGAAGGGAAATGCTTGAATATTAAATCTTGGAGTCCTTTATGCTGTTTTTCTCCCCTACATTTTACCCACAGGGTCTCTTCTTTGATGATTCATATGGCTTTTATCCTGGACAAGTCCTCATCGGGCCATCTAAAGTGTTCTCCAGTGTGCAATGGCTCTCGGGTGTGAAGCCTGTTCTGAGCACAAAGAGCAAGTTCAGAGTGGTGGTGGAGGAGGTAAGGACTGACACCCTGACACATGGCCACCTTCTGCTGAGCACAGTCCCTGGCTGGCTGTTTGGAGCAGAGTCAGCTTGCCATGGTAACCTCCCAAGGGCAAATGTGCTGTGCCTGTGGTGTTCTGGGGTGACAAATTTCTCATTGGGCACTGGCAGGACTTTTGAGAATCCTAGCAAGGGTCCCTTCTGGCACCCTGTAAAGTGATCACATGTCAGTACACTCAGAGGGCAGTACTGCTGGTGATTAGGGCAGTAGGAGCACATCTTCTATTGAAACTTAATGTTACATGCTGTCCAAAAACGGAGAAATATTGCTGACTCTTTGCTTAAAGAAGGAGCAGCTCCAAATCCATTAGCATATTTCTTTGTGACACTGGACTGCTGATTTATATGTACCATAGCTTCCTTCCCAAGCCACTTGTCTTTCCTTGAGGTTAAAGCTGTAGAATCTCTGTGTTGTCAGGAGTCAGGCTGTGGGGACACTGTAGTTGTCCTGGATGTGGTGAAACTGCACTTGCCCATATTTAATGATAAAAGCAGTGTTTGCCACTCTCCTGTGTGTAAACTTTCAGTCTGAGACACTGGTCTGGGAAAGTCTCTGAAAAGTTAAATTGCTGTTTTTGTCATTACATTGTAGGTACAGGTGGTAGAACTAAAGGTTACTTGGATCACTAAAAGCTTTTGTCCCGGAGGTACTGACAGTGTGAGCCCTCCTCCCTCGATAATCAGCCAGGAGAAGCTGTCCAGGTGAGATCCCTTGAAAACCTCTTTTCACTCCCAGCACCCTGGCCCTGCACAGGCTGTGGGTGACAGGCCTACCAAGTGAAGAGACACAATGCTGCTGTTTTCAGCAGGTTTTTTTCTATGTTGCATGCCTGCATATCCCAGAGCTTCAAAAAAGCGTGATAACTTCCAAATTAGTTTAGCAGACACTTGAGTTACGAGCACGAGGGCAAGCATCCCACTAATGCTAAGTTCTCTCCAGCTGACAGGTGCATAGAGTGGTGTCTGGCAGCAGCTTCCTTCTTCCCTTAACCTTTAACTCCTGCCCAAGCAGGCTGCATCTCCGTGTGTGTCGGGTGGGGCTGGGGTGGAGCTCAGGGGTGCGGCTGCAGCCCGGGCTAATGCTGAGGCAGTAACTGGTGCCCTCTGCAGGCTGCAGCTGCCAGAGTGGGCTGGGAGAGCTCAAAATACAAGTCAGATAAGCAACAGCACTGTCAGTGTGGGTGGGTCCTGCTTGGAGCTTACGTGCTGGAGGAGAGCAACTCTCAAATGACAGCAAAAAACCCCAAATATCTCTTGACAGCTCTCTCTGGGGGGATGGGAGGAGCTCCAGGGAGAGGCGTGACTTGTGTCCCATCCAAACTCTTTGTATCCCCACCCACTCCCTGGTGAGATTCCCACTTCTCCTTTAGAATTGTGTGCCTGGAAATGATTTGGTGTGGTGTTCTGCCACCCCTGAAGCAGCACTGTTGGTGCGAGGCCATGCCAGCCTTGTGAAGGTCCTGGGCACTGTTGGGTTCTGTTACTGTTCTGTGCTTATGGCTCTCCTGTTCTGCCAGGGTAAAGCGTCTGGGGTGCTTTGACCATGCCCAAAGGCAGCTTGGGGAGAGGTGCCTCTACGTGTTCCCAGACAAAGTGGAACCTGCAAAAATCACCTGTGAATGTCCCGAGAGGAACTGTGTCCTTGGTGAAGGAGCAGTTGCCAAAAAGGTGAGTTGAGGGATTGAGAGAGGCACTGACTTCTCTAAGCATTTATGGCCACTGTGGCTTTTAAAGCAGAGATCTTCCTGGTAGTCATGTGGTCTGAAATGTGACTCCTGAAGTGGTAGTGAAGAGTAATGGCTTGTTGTTGCCAGCAGGGAAGTCACCTTGTGGAGCAGTCTGACTGCTCTGGGGGAAGCAGGCAGCTAACACCTTGAGAGAGCATGAACAGGGCCTCAACACAGAGGTGTCACCTTGGAGGTCACACCAGGTCAAGTGTGCTCTGACAGCTGGGACCTAAAAACATGTTTTCCTTAGCATTCTCATAGAGCTGAAATGTTCAGTGAAATCCTTGCTACAGTGAAACAAGGAAGTTGTTTTTGCTTCCTAGGCCAAGTGAGTCATGCTATGCTCTGTACCTGCTGTCTGTGGAGCCATGGTGTTCCTAGAATAACAGGATGTCATCAGCGTGTAGATGGTGACCTCCCTGCATGGCTGTGCCTGTTACATAGATTAACTTGTGCAGCTTCTTCTGACCTTTCATAACAAAACAGTTCAAAACATGCTGAAAATAAGCTGAAGGAGAGAAGTTCAATTTCCTTGGGCTAGTGCAGTGCTGCTCCTGAGCAGAGCAGTGTGAGGTGCTGGTTTGCAGAGTACTCTGGTGCAAGTGAAATGTGTGGAGCCCCATGGGTGCACAAAGCCAAGCGTTCCCCAGGCTGGCTGGCAGCCTGCTGAGTGTCCAGGCCCAGCTCTGAGCCATGTCTGCTCTCTCCAGGTGAGGCGGCTGCTGAAGAAGCAGATAGTGAAGATCATGTCGTGCTCCCCAGAGTCTCAGGGCACCAGTGAAGCCCCTGACAAAGAGTCTGCTTCAGCTGCTGACCAAAAATCAGAAGAGCTCAAGCCTGAATCCAAGTGTGAACTGGATGACTCTTCTAACAGTACACCAAGTCCTGGGGAGAGAAAAGAGGAGCAGCCTGAAGAAACAGGGAAGGAGAAGGGGGGAGCAGCAGCGCGGCAGCAGCAGCCTCCCTTTCTCCTGAAGGATGAAGGGCTGCCTGACTACCGGCTTCAGTCCATGGAGCAGGATGCTGACGATGAGGCAGCTGATGACACTGATGACACCAGTTCTGTCACCTCTTCTGCTAGCTCCACTGCCTCGTCCCAGAGTGGCAGCGGCACCTGCCGCAAGAAGAGCATCCCTCTTTCCATCAAAAACTTGAAGAGGAAGCACAAGAAGAAGAAGACCAAGGTTTCACGAGAGTTTAAGCCGGGAGACAGGTGAGCTGGATTTTCACACCCACGTGTAATTGCCAAAATCTCCCTTCCCCAAGTGCTCAGATGTAAAGCACCACCTGAACTCCGGTGCAGGATGATGGTGAGTTTGGGCACCACCTGGTAGTAAGTGCCAGCGATGATCTTGTGATGACTGTGCAGTGGCCTGTGTGGAATCAGCTTGGTCTCAGTCCAGCTTCTGATGAAACTGGGGCCACGTGACATGACACTGATGCTATTCCATTTCAGCTGTGCCTCAGGGCATCAACAGCATATCTGTGCTGTGCTAGACTCTGTGTGCAGGGAAAGAGGTGAATAAAGATCACACAGCTTAAACATGACACTAATTGGTTACCTTATTGGCAGCTTCTGCAGAGAGGCTGAGGACAGACCATGCTAGGAGTGGACAGCTTGTCCTAGAGAGCTGTCTCCAGAGCAGCACGGAGCTCTGGGCTGGCAGACAGTAGTGCTGCCGTGGTGTCTGTTATCCTCGCCCTGCTCTGCAGAGATCTGCAATTTTTGCCAGCAGTATACTTCTTAATATTAGAGTTTTTTAATGAACAAATTGCACTCATTCCTTGAGAGCCTTGGAGGAATTAATTGCAGTAGCTTGGGGGAGGGAGCACTGCATGTATCTGCCCATTTCTAGATAAAACTGGATCTCAGCAGCTTTTGCCTTTAATTTAGGAGTGTTTAAACTGTTTTCATGGCATGCAAGGACATCTGACAAGTGGTCTACCTGTCTGCTGGCTTCCCTGGGCTACTTGGTTGTGTACAGATGCTGCATCAACTGGTGCAAGAGAACATGAGAGAATTCTCCCAGGAAACAGACATTATCAGTATTCAAGGGATCCAGTAGTTTGAGAATGTCATGAACTTCATTCCCATTTTGTGTAGGTATTTAGCTTTGCCTGTATGCAAGGGGAGTGGTTCCTCTAGTCCTTGTGGGTTCTGGAGAAATTAGATTTGAAGGTCACAATGCCCAGCAGAGCAGTATCCAAATGTGAGAAAAAATGTGAGTGTGTGATAGAGTTCCTGGGAAGAGATGCTGGGTTCACTCCTCATGTCTCACTCCCCTGCTGAGTGTCTCTGTTTTATTGAAGGTTTTGCTAAGGAGAGCTTAGCTAGAGCTCTTGGTGGCTCCCTGTGCCATGCAGGCCATGGGGAGAAACAGAAATCCCTGTGGCAGCCCCAAGAAATTCTGGTGCTGGATCAGGGCAGCTCTGTACAAGGAGATGCAGAGACAACCATGACACAGAGAGTAGGAAATAGAGGCTTTTTCAGCACAGACTGAGAGCCCCCAGCTGATGCTGTGAAGGGTGCCTGTGGCAGCTGGGCACAGCTCAGTGTGAGGGGCCAGTCCTGTTAAATATTTTTCCTGAGGTGCTGAGCCATCAGAAATGATCTGCCAGGCACTGCTGAGAAGTGCCGAGCATTTGAGCTGCCTGCACTTGGTCACCACATGTGATGTGTCAGCTCCTGGGCAGCTCTGGCTGCAGGGGCCACCTCAGCATCATGGCTTTGCCATCAGTGAGTGACCTGCTGCAGCTCTCTGTGCAGCACACAGACCGCTGGGTATCTTTTAGTGAGGATATACGGGGATTTTTATTAACATAAGGTCTTGATTTTTGTTTGAAGCCTTGTACACGGCTGCAGACAAGACTGCCTCATTTCCTTACTCAGCCTTTCCACTCCTATCCTCAGCTGCAGATGTCCTATGTCCCCCAGAAACCATCTTGCTGCTTATCACACACACACTTGGCCTGTTACACACTTGATCCTGCTCTGATAAATTCTGCTGTTGCATTCTGGCCCTACTAAAAACTTCATCTTGTTTCCACTTAAAAACTATTTCTCTGACATTCATAAAAACAGGGCTGGGGGCAAACAGCTGTATTTGTCTATTGTATCTTCTTTCTGATTTGATTCTGAAACGAACATAAATCTAGTGGTTCTGTTCCTCCAGAAGGCCTGGCCAGCAAAGCAAAGGGAAGATTTAAAGTCAGCATGGGATTTGGTTTGTTCTGTGCTGTAGGAGAGATGAAATTAGTGGACGGCTCATTAGAAGGGTGTCCAGCCAGGCTGTCCCTCCTGCCCCAAGCATTTTGCCTCCTCAAGCATCCCTGTCAAGCCCCACAGCAGGGAACCAGCATGTGGTCCATTGTGGCATGTTTGGGTTTAATTTCTGAGCTGCAGAGACACATGTGTGTGTTTGAACAGCTGGGAAGGACACTTTTCTCTTTCAAACAAAATCCTTCTGCTTTACCCACACTCAATGTGTTGTCTCTTTTCCTTTGTTTTGTTTTTTTCTTTCTGGAAGGGCTGTGATGATTTTTCTTTCCACTCATGTGTTCTTCTAGTTTCAAAGACTTCTCAGAGTTGTCAGGCTGGAAGGCACTCCAGTGGAGAAGATCTCAAGTTTCAGACTGTTTGAAGCTCCTGTCATGCTTCTGTCGGGGGCAGAAAGTGGATGCTGGTAGATGTTAATCTGCTTCTGTAGGAATAAAAGTGAGCTCAGCAGGAGCTCCCTGGAAAGTCATTCCTCTTTCAGCAGTGTAACATCTGCAGGGGTGGAGAACCTATCAAAACAAAGCCTGCTGTGTAGCTGCTTCCATGGGCTCTACATGGGGTTTCCTGACTTGCTTCCCAGCCTGCTGATCCATGTACCTTTGTGTTGCTGGGGTCCATCTTGATCCCTGATGTTCCCTTTGGTAATTCACTGCCTTTCTGTGCTGCCAGGGTTGCTGTGGAAGTGGTGACCACGATGACTTCAGCTGATGTGATGTGGCAGGATGGCACCGTGGAGACAAATATCCGCTCCAATGAGCTGATCCCTGTCCATCATCTGGACAACAACGAGTTCTGCCCTGGCGATTTTGTGGTGGACAAAAGAGGTATTGGGTGTCAAAACAATGCTCTTAATTGCAAAGTATTCTTCATTGTGGATCCCCTAATGTGCTCTGTAGCTATTAGTGCTCAGTTGAGGTGGGTACCTTGCAGGGACAGCAGTGATTCAGCTGACTTGGCAGGAATGGCAGCAGAGAACTGTTATTTACATACCAAAGTTGAACTATGACGACAGGAAGGATGTGGAAGGAGTAAATGCCAAGGAGCCAAACTAGGATTTTCAGTATTTCTGCAGAGCAGGGGTTGCACACCTTGAAAGGGCTAACAGCTCTGAGCTCTGTCACAGAGTGAGGGGAGAAACAAACAGCTCACTTCAGGCTGCTTTCTCTGTATGGTTGATCTATTGTGACCCTTACATTTTTTTCATGGGGAGTTTTGGGATCCAGAGGCATCTTGAATCCTTTTTCTTCACCAAACCAATTGGTGATGCTAGTGAAGGCCACAGGACAAGTTCAAGAAGACTTACAGCTTTTGGATATGAAATATTGATGCCACCATCTGGCTCTCAGCTCCTTTTCTAGCAGGGGTAGACCCTCAGCAGTGGGGAGCAGAAGACATTCAGCTTGGGAAGCAGGAAAGCTGGCTTAGCATAAATAGAGGCTGTTTTATGGGGCCATTTCTGATGAGTAATAGTCTGACTGGTCTTCTGGGTTACACATAGTCTGTGGAAACCAAAGTTATCCATGGGCTCCAGTTCTACCATTCTAGTTTGGCAACAATTTTCACTGTGTAGGAAGAACTGTTTTTCCTCATGCCATTCACAAAGGGAAGGCTTCAGCCATGAGAGCCCAGGAGCTGACAGCCTGAGTCACTGAGAAAAGTCTGTGCTCCTTTGTCTGATTTGTCTGTTTTCTTCCCTACCATTGTGACCAAAAGCTCAGAGCTCCCAGGACCCTGGGTTATATGGAGTGGTGCAGTCTGGGGACCACATCGGCCGTACCTGTGTGGTGAAGTGGTTCAAGCTGAAACCCAGTGGAGATGATGTGGAGGTAAGTGCAGGAGCTAGTGCCTGCTGCAAGCAGCTAAGAGAAAGCAGCCACAAAATAGTACAAGCCTCACAGATAAACACAGATAAGCCTGGGAACCAGTTCTGCATTGATCATGTGTCCTTGAGAAAGGGAACAGTGCTTACGGGCCTGGGAGACTTGGCTCGTATTTGGCTTCATATTTGTAGATGCCTGTGAGGTAGCAAAGACCAAGCATTTACATCCCATGGTATCTTCAGGTTCTGGTATGAATGAAGAGTTTTGCTAAAGTTGTTACAGACAATTGATTTCTTGAGTTCACTATAAGAATTTTTTCTCCCCGTGTCTTTGCGTGGTTCGTAGAAAGAGGATCAATCTATTGCATGTTCTTGTGCTTGCCTCTGCCATGTCCTATTGCCCATAGTCACCCTAAGGCCTTTTCCTTGGGATTTGTAGGAATGCTGTATTTTCCAGAGTCTTGATAGACTGCAGTCTAGTTGGAGATGAGAGGGAGGAGTCAACACTGCTTTGTCTCAGGCTGCCAGACCACACTGTTGTACCTGAGCAGGGCCCTTCATATGCAGAAGCAGAACATGAGTCTGGCCTGGGGTTGTGCTCCACTTATTTCTCTCAATTTGTGAGCTCCTAACTCTCTTTTTTCAAGAGAAATCAAAGGAAATATGTTTCCCATTAAGTGACAAGTTTTTTATCATATATTTCCTGTTGCCTTGGATCACTTCAAAAGTAAACTTTACCCTTTGGCCCCCACTGAACTGCTTTGATAAAGCTGGGTGTTCAGAAGGGAATAAAACACACTGGTTGCACATCTCCTTGTCATGGTGATGTGGACCCTGAGGTAAAGGTGAGCAGATGAGACAGAATATCTGCTTCCCTTCATTGCTGTGTCTTGATTGACATGCAGCTGGATGAGGTGACAAAAAGGGACAGCAGCAGCCTCTTGGAGGCTGTCGGAGCAGCTGAGAAGGGACAAAATAAAACATGAAGCGCTTTGAAGCGCTGAAGGTGTGTTCTGGGGGTCAGTGCAGCCTCCTGGGGCTGATGTGTTGCGCGGTGTCTCGGTGCAGCTGATCGGGGAGGAGGAGGATGTGAGCGTGTACGACATCGCCGATCACCCAGACTTCCGCTTCCGCACCACCGACATCGTCATCCGCATCGGCAACTCCGACGGAGCCACGGCCAAGGAGGATGAGGTGGGTCCTGGGCAAAGTGACATGACCACATTGCCACCAGGTACTGGTGGAGACACTTGGAAAAGTTGATAGGAAGGCTTTAGGCCCCACATGGGCATCCTAAACTCCCTAGCTTCCTGATTTTATATTGGTGTCCCCTGCTGTCTTGAGTAACACATCAGATCTCTGTCTGGTAGAGATGTAACCTTGAAATCCTTTGACCTTGATGACAGTCTGCAACAGAGCAAGAGTGAAGCTGAGACAAGAACTGAATATATGCCTGAGGGCTTTTCATAAAACTCTTGCTTAGGATTTCAGAGTAACTTGTAATAAAAGGATATTCTGTGGGCTCCTGAGCAACCATGAAGGTGGATTTGTCATTAAACCGGTTTCACTTGGCAACAGAAGGCTGGAGTTCTGGTTTTCATCTGAGCTATGTACATGTTAATTTTGTTGAGCCGATTGATCTCCTTGGAGGAAGAAGGAACAATTTATATTGTGGAGGAAACACCCTGGAGAGAACTCAAGCTTTTGAGCCTGCTGCCCTAAAAAAAATTGTTAAAAGGTGTAGTGTGGCTCTTAGAGCACGAAACACATCCCAGCCTGCTCAGGTGACCTAAATAACCTGCTGCAGGGCAAGGTGCTCCTTGCTGCACACCCTGCGTGACTGACTTGTCTGTTCACGCCTGTGCTCTCTGGGGAGCCCCTGTGCTGGGTGTTGGGGGAGCTGAGGGCACCCCACTAGAGGGCACCCCCATTCCATGAAGGGCCTGCCCCTTGCTGGCACTGAAGGGCCACTGGTCCTGTCAGAGATCAGGATCTCCTGCCAGACCAGCCCTCCTGCTCCTTGTGGAAGAGAGTTCTCCCCACCTCCATGGCAGAGTTGTGTGGTTTCTGTATGTGGAATGCAAGTGTTGCTCTGGGTGGTTCTAGCTGGGGAATGTGTTTCTCAAATCCTTCCTGTTGTGCACTGAAGTGCCTGGGGAAGAAAAGGAACTGACAAACCACTCTTGTCTCCTCAGCCTTCGGTCGGACAGGTGGCTCGTGTGGATGTCAGCAGTAAGGTGGAAGTAGTGTGGGCTGACAATTCCAAGACTATCATTCTGCCTCAGGTGAGATCCTGTTCCAGCTCCAATATCCCTGTAATTCTTAGCTGAGTGACAAGACTTGAATTTACAGCCTGTGTGTAGAGAGATTTACTGGGTAGGGGAATCTTGCTCTGTTGATTGGTGCAGTCCCATACGATAGGGTGGCTTCCCAATTCTGTTAGCACAGGAAAATCCTTCTTTTGTCAGGAGGTCTGGGCAACTGGTTGGTCGCAACTGCTCTCAAATTTAGTGATTAGGAAAGCCTGGGCAGGCTCTTTTTGCCTTCAGAAGTGCACTGCATGCTCCCATCTCTGCCCACAGCTCTGCTCCTGGTCTCCAGCATCTGGTGCTTTGCAGAGCTCAGGAATCATAGGTTCTGACTGGAGCCCAGGTTATTGCATTGCCCAACCAGAGCACTGCCGAAAGACAATTGCGTGTCCTGTCTCTCTTGTGAAATGGCACCATGGTGGGGTTTTTGGCTGAAGAAACACCTCCAGAAGCTGGGCCAGAGCCACAAATTGTCACCTTAGCTAACCTAGGGATCAGACTCAAATCTTATCCCAGAGTAGGGAGGGAAGGGGTTGAGTGCAAGCTGAAAAATACAGATACAGCCACACTGCTAAGGCACTGCACCCTGCTGATTTGTCTTGAGTTCTTTAAGGCTTTTATTGTACTGCCTTATACTCATATGTGCTAGTCCCCATACAGTTTCATCCCGTGTCTTCTCTCCTTGTTGCCTGTAATGAAGGCAGACAGCCTAAAGATACAAGACAGCCTGCATCTGTAGAGTCCCATTCTGTCACTGGCAGAGCTACCACTGCCTCCACTGCAGAGATCCCTTAGTGAGTACAAAGTACTTGAGCAAGATTCCTTTTTCAACCAAGCAGCTCTGCATTAATTACAGTAGAATAGTCAATGCTTGCACTATGGCAGTGGACTGGGGCGTACAAAGTAGGCTGCTGTCTCCCTTCCCCCTGTTGTCACATGTGCTTGGATCACAGGCACAATCAGAGGTCTGATGCGTGCTCCACAAAGGGCTGTTCTCACACTGCGGTGCCAGGGCTCTGCAGCAGCTCCTGCTGTGTCACGCCAGTCCCTTCGATTCCACTCGCCTGCGTAATTATGGGAGTTGAGGAAATGTCAGGAGCATGAATTAACAGTTGGTAAAACCATGATTTATCAATTCCTGACCATGTGCCCAGAGACAAGCTGTCTGGGTGCTTTTTCACAGCTCTAAAAATAAAGATGGCATAACTGGCTAATTAACTTTCCGCCTCAGATTTGGATTAGCTTTGAGGGCAGTGAGTTTTGATGGCTTTTCCTGCCTGCAGTCACTTGTGTTGAACCCAGCTAACCTCTGCTGGCTGACTGTCTCTGGGTGGCACAGGACTGGCTCAGCAGTGCTGGTTCAGTTGAAGGCTTTGGCAAGATGACTGAGGGTTCATGTGCTTTAGCCTCTGGGGTCGTATCTTGCAAGATTAGGAGGATTCTTGGGCCGTCACTCAAGTGTCAGAAGGTTGTAGATTAAATGCTCCCATCTTGTGACTGCAAACACAGACCCGTAAAGGTGTTCCTGCTCTCCTGGTTCTGTGTTGGTGCTTGTAGCTGGAGGAGGTCTGTAAACCTCTGCAGAGACCTCCTGAGGCACAGCAAGTGCAAAAGCAGGTTGTAGGAGGTGAGGCTGGATGGAGTGGGAATGCGTTCAGCTTCCAGTACTGAGAGGGAAGAGAACATTTTATGTAAGAGCTTATTCAGCAACTTGGGTGAGGCTCCATTGTCCCAGCTGAATTTTAAGCAGTAGCCACATATAACAGCTAAAGCAGCCTAGCAAGGCTCTGTTGGCAAGTATTGTGTGCCACAGGAGAGGAAAGCTGCCATGGGAATGTGTTCCTGGTTCCAGCATTGTCTCTGTGGAAGGATGGAGTGTGGAGGCAGCCAAACCAGGGCTCTGTGCCAACACAGTTGCTGGTGCAGAAGCAGGACCAGAAATACCAACTCCTCTAATAATACCAAATACCTTCTGAGCTCTGTGTTCTGAAACCCTGGGACATCCAGATATCTGTAGGGCAGCTGCCTGCTCTCCAGGGCTGGATCCCAGACACTGGGAGGTCTGCAGCCCACCTAGAATTTGCCCTAGTTTTACCCACAAGGCCACAGTTGAAAAAGTGGAGGATGGAGCTGTGTGGTTTCCTAACCTGTACCAGTATAGATGAAATGGGTAGAAACAGCCCAACCAATCCCAGATGGAAACTCCTTTTTCATTACTTGCTTTTAAAAAAATTAAAACTGTGCTTCAGCCTAAGTCTCGTGTAACTCTGCTCTCTTTTAGCACTTGTACAATATTGAATCAGAAATTGAGGAGTCAGACTACGATTCTGTCGACGGCAGCACCAGTGGGGCATCCTCAGAGTGGGAGGATGAAAGTGACAGCTGGGAGACAGATAATGGCCTCATGGAAGATGACCACCCAAAAATTGAGGACTTTGAGCCTGAGGAACCAGCAGCAGAGGAGGTGAAGAAAGTAGAAGAACAAGTCCAGGGAGCTGTGGCTATGGCAGTTGCAGATCTTGCTACAGACAAAGCTGGCAAGGATGGAGCTCCAAAGAGCTTCCGGGAACTAAAGGAGGCCATCAAGATCTTAGAAAGCCTGAAAAATATGACTGTGGAGCAGCTTCTGACTGGCTCTCCCACCTCCCCAACTGTAGAACTGGAAAAACCCACACGGGAGAAGAAGTTCTTGGATGATATTAAAAAGCTGCAGGAAAATCTAAAGAAGACCTTGGATAATGTGGCCATTGCTGAGGAGGAAAAGATGGAAGCCATGGTTGAGACGGAGAAGAAGGAAGAAAAAGCAGAGGCACAGACAGCAGTAAGGTCAGAGTGGCCCAGTGAGACACCAGTGCTCTGCCAGCAGAGTGGAGGCAAGCCTGGAGTCACCTTCACCAGTGCCAAGGGAGAAGTGTTCTCTGTGTTGGAGTATGCTCCAGGTGGGTGTGGTATACTCAGTCCTTCACTGCTGTCCTGCAGTGTTTCTTTATCCAAAACATTTGCCTTGAATTTTGAATTCTCTATCCTCTTCTTAGTCCTTTTCACAGCTCATTAACTAGAGAGGAGAAATTAAACCAACTTCTGTAGCACAGTGTGTTTTGGGACCTAAGCATGGCTTTTAGTTAACATCTCTAGGCACTCCTGCACCTTCCCAAGCCTCAGAAATGTGCTTCCCTCTTTCCCAGGTTGATAACTAATGTCAGAGGGCTGCAGACATTTCCTTGCAAGTAGCAGGGTTTGTTCAGGCTTTTTTCAGGGCTGAATTAGTTGAGAAGCAGAGCAGAAACAGCTGATGTTCTTGTGCTGGGTGTCCTTGGTGAGTGAGTGTCCTTATTCACTGGCACCAATGCTAATGGCCAGAAATAGAAAAGAACACCTGGCTGTGTGAACATTGGTGACAGTGGAGCCCAAGGTCCTCATGAGCCAGCCAGGTCACACCTGGGAGGGAAAGGTGGCCAAACTGTTGGGAAGCTGCAGGTGTGGGCAAGGGAAAATGGGGAGCTGTGCTTAGGTTTGGCAGAGAAAGGGCCATTGCTCTGTGGGATTGTCCCAGCTGTGGGACAAGGCTCCTTGCTGGGCCATAGGGACAGTGTTATGTGGGACAGTGAGAACAGGAGATGCAGGTTGTGGTTGCTGTACTGTGTGGGAAATAATCTTTGCTGCCTCCTGGCTCAGCACCAAAGCAAGTTAACTCCTCTCTTCCACATGTTGCATATTACACATGGGTAGATTTGCCTTCACAAGGACCCTGTGGCAGTTTCCAAAGGCAGGCTGTTAATCCCATTCTCTTCCTTGCCCCACAGATTCCCATGCCTTCAAGAAAATGGAGTTCCAGCCCCCAGAAGCCAAGAAGTTCTTTAGCACCGTGAGGAAAGAGATGGCTCTGCTGGCCACCTCCCTGCCCGATGGCATCATGGTGAAAACCTTTGAGGATCGAATGGCAAGTGCCCGCTCTCAGATGCCACTGTGGTAGTGCTGGGCTCAGCATCCAGATCCCTGTCTTTGGAATTCCCTGCTTAGCCCTAATCCTTTGCATTAGAGCTGCAGGAATGTGTGCAGCATGTGAAACAGGGCTGTAATTACCTGAAATGGCTGCTTTTGCATTCCTCGAGTCAGGGTGGCAAACGAGGAGCTGCTGGTTGCAGGGAGCCTGTTCCTGGTGCTGAGTGGGAAGACAGGTGGGCAGCCAGTGAGGGGCTGTGGCAGCAGGGAGCAAATTTGGGATTTTTGGCCATCCTTGAAGCCCTGCTTCAAAGGTTCACTCTGCTCTCAGGGTGCAGCTTCTGGCAGGGGAAGGTGTCCTGAGATGTGGTGCTTGAGCTGACACTTGTAAGGGCTGAGTCAATCACATCCCCACTCTCCCTCTGTGTAAATACAGCCCTGCCAGGGTAGGAGGGTGTTTCCCAGTGCCTGATGTCCTGCCTCTCCCCACAGGATCTCTTCTCAGCACTTATCAAAGGGCCCACACGCACACCCTATGAAGATGGCCTCTTCCTCTTCGACATCCAGCTCCCCAACATCTACCCTGCTGTCCCGCCTCTCTTCCGCTACCTCTCCCAGTGCAGTGGGAGACTGAATCCCAACCTCTACGACAATGGCAAAGTGTGTGTCAGCCTCCTGGGCACCTGGATAGGCAAGGTAATGCCACCATCCACCTGTCCCTGGGGAGCAGGGGTTGTGCTGGGCTGCTTTTGGACCAAGTCACTTTCTGCCAGGCTTGGATAACATCTGCTCTAGGGTGGTGCTTGAGCTGGAGTGGCTTGGGCTTTAGGCTCTGTTTTAGGTGTCTGGAGCAGATAACTGGTGTAGTTTGGCTGTTTCTGGGTCTGTTATTTGGCTGAACTGTCTTTCCTCAATGAGAAGTCTGTGGTCAGAGCAGCCATAGCAGAGATGCCAACACCAGCATGGGGTGTGACCGTGGGTTAGGCCCCTGTCTTCCACACTGTGGACAAACCATATAGCATGGTACAAAGTCCAGCTGGAGACTTGGAACAAGCAGAGGCAGGGAAATATGTTTTGAACAGGACAGGGCTGCTGGGAAGGGGTGGGAACTGCTGGCCAGTGTGTAAGGTGACACCATTCCAGACAGAGCTGGCCTGGGGGGGTGTGGTGCTGGTAAAAAAATAACGGAGAGATGCATTGTTGAGATGGGACACCAGCACATCACGTGCTTGGGGAGTAGTCAGTTCCTTGTTCCTGCCATGAGCCACAGGATGTCAGCAACAGGAATGCAGAGAGACTGGGGCCTCACTTCATCTGACAACAGTCACAGAGCAAATGGATGGTGCTTCAGCCCTTTAACGTATTTGTGTGTGCATTTTAGGGGACAGAGAGGTGGACCAGTAAATCCAGTCTCCTTCAAGTACTCATCTCCATCCAAGGTAAACGTTCCTGCCAAGCCTGTGGGGCAGGAAAAGGCAGAGGGGAGGAAGGGATGTTGACTTATGGGGGGCACACAAATGGGATCTGCCACCCCAGTTGGGTTAGTGCTGCCTTTTGCTCTCACCTTGCTGGACAATGCAGTGTCCCTACCTCTCTGCTTGAGCAGTGGAAGCAGGTGCCAGCTTTTCTCATGCCCAGAGTTCTGGCTGCATCCCAGGGCTCTGACACAATGCTTTCCCTTCTTCTCACTGCAGCAGCCAAGCACAGAGCTGTCTGTTTGTTACTCTGAGCTGACAAAGGTGAACCACTGTGTCCTCAGCCAGTTACCAAAGTTAGTTGAAGTTGCTAAACTGGGCCTCGTTTGCAGGACTTTTTTTTATCCCCACTGAGTCACCCGCCCGTCCTACATGGGGCATGTTTTGCACATGATGCTGCTGTTTATGCTCCTACCAAAGCAGAGAATAATCAGGGGTGTGCCTAGACGAGCCCCAGGCTTCCTGCCATGGGGCTTTGCTCTGCCCTATCCAGTTTGGGAACAGACAGACTAAATCATGTAACTTCCTCATGGACAACTTTCTGTGCAGGTAGCCCAGGCATGTGATGAGAAACCTTTGACACAGAGGAAGGGTTCCTGCTGACTGGAGGCAACTCCTGCTCCTCTGAACTCCCACAGTTCACCTGTATCCTGGTGTGGGGGAAGGATACCACAATAAAAGCCTTTCCCTCATTTAGAAAGCCATGGATCCAAATTTAGAAAATGAAATACTGAATGTTTTACTGGAGCAACTTGGTGTTAGGGGAAAATCTCCTCTCCTTCTGCCTGGGTTTTGAGAGGCTCATGATCTCCCCAGCTGTAATGCAGCTTGTGGCAGGCTGCCAGCAGCCTGACAGTGCTGGTGCTGTTGCTACATACCTGTAATTTCACTAGACCAGAAGCAAGCAGGAGAAGTCTTGGTAAGGGTAACTTGCCACAGTCTTCTGTGTCTCAGAACTGCACTGTCTGATGGGATTCTGCTGGATAGAGCAGAACCTGGCCAGCTCAAAGCCTGTAGCTGCACTCTGGCCTTTGTTCTGATTAAGAGGAGGAGGAGGAAAATAAAAGCTTTGGTTTCGTTTGTGGGGGTTTTTGCAGGAGGGAAGTGAAAGGAGCTGTGAAACCCCTCCCTTCCTGCCCTTTTGACCTCCTCTGTTGTTGTGTGCCCTCTGCATTGTGCTGGCAGAGGGCTGTTCTTGCCAGCCAAGGAACGTGGATGCCACTCCCTGTAGAGTCTGAGGTCCCCACCACGTCACACTCTGTTCCCCTTGCAACACCAGTCCTTTGCATCCTGCAGGTTCTGGGTGTTCAGCCTGGCCTGCGCTTGACCCTTGATCTTGAGCCTCTTCACAGGCGTGGACTGGCAGGGGATGGCAATTCCTGGTGTTCCTCCCTTAACCCCTCGATCTCCGTTCTCCCGGCAGGCCTCATCCTGGTGAACGAGCCCTACTACAACGAGGCGGGCTTCGACAGCGACCGGGGGCTGCAGGAGGGCTACGAGAACAGCCGCTGCTACAACGAGATGACGCTGATCCGCGTGGTGCAGTCCATGATGCAGCTGCTGCGCCGGCCCGTGGAGGTCTTCGAGCACGAGATCCGCGAGCATTTCCGCTGCAACGGCTGGCGCCTGGTGTCCCGCATCGAGTCCTGGCTGGAGACCAACGAGCTGGTGGAGCGCAGCCACGAACAGGCCAACGGGGCGGATCCCGCCTCCCTCGCGTGTGCCGGNGCTCGGAGCAGGGGGCGGCCGCCGAACTGTCCGACTCGGCGCTGGACGGGAAGGAGGAGCTGGACGAGTCGGAGTTCCCGACCACGACGCCCAACGCCGGCGACCTCCAACAGTACTCAGACTCGGAGAGCACAGGCCAAGCCAGGGGGGACCTGGCCAGAGACCGAACGGACGAGGGGAAGGCTGCCCAGGACTCTGCCTCGCAGCCCAGTGTGAAACCAAAGAAAAGGAGAAAGAGCTACAGGAGTTTCCTGCCGGAGAAGAGCGGTTACCCTGATATTGGGTTTCCCCTCTTCCCTTTGTCCAAGGGGTTCATTAAAAGCATCCGCGGTGTCTTGCAGCAGTACCGGGCTGCCTTAGCAGGGGCCAACATCCCAGAGTGGACAGAGGACAAATAAAACCATCAGGTTAGGGACAGGCAGGTGCGGGGGAGAAGAGAAAGCAGCAGAAAGTAAATTGGCGAATGCTGTTACCAATCAACTGGCTTCTCCTTCCAGCTTTTCTTCCTCAGCTTGGTTTGTTCCAAAGAAGGTGGTAGGCCTGATTGCTCCTCTGAGGAAAGGTTGTTTAAGCATGAATAACTCTTTGCCCCCAACCCCTCCTCCTTCCCCCTGTCCCATGTACGTGCTCTTCTTGCAAGTTTGACCCTGCAATGGTAAGATTTGAAACCTGCACAGAAGCAGTCTTGCAGCCACGTTCCCTCTGCACTTTCATCTTGGGGCACCTTTCCACACAAGGACTCTTCCCACCCAGCGCTCCACCCAGCAGTTTGTTCTGGTGGGGTTCCAGCCAGGAGAAGGGATTGCTGTAGTTTCTGGAAATGAAGGGCAATGCCCTGCCAGTCTTTTATTTTTCTTGGCGTTCCTATGGGTTCTATGAAGTCTACCCCAGCTTATCTGTACTTAGACATTGGATTGTGTTTGCATTGGAGTTGTCTACACCATACCGAGTTGCTCTAGTCTTAGTTGTTCACCCATAGCTACGAGGTTCTTCCAGTCAGGATTGGTAGGCAGGGCCAGAGCTCTGCCCTGGCACTTGTGCTGCCCTGGGAGTGCTGCAGACTTCCCATCCAGTTCTGCAACTTCCAGGTCGGTCTCCTGGAGGCAAGTCTAGCCATCCCCACTTCTTTTTCTCCAGAGTGAGGCAAACTTCCTTTTCCCCACCGTGCATGCCTGTCTTCTAGAAATACATGGGATTTGGGGTTCTGCCCTCATTACTTGCTTAGGTATCAGTGTCTTTTGTTCCCAGCCATTCTCGCTGTCACACAGCACTACACCCACCCTGGATCCTGGCCTCACCCGGGCAGGCAGCAGGGAGATCCTGGGGCCTGTTGTAGATCTGGATGAACCTGGCATGGCTGCTGCTCCCTCATCCAGCTGTACACGGGTGTTCTGGAGCCGTTGGAGCCAGGGTCCCCACAGGGAAGCCATGTCATGGAGAGGCCCTGTAGCAGCAGCAGCAGCCCTTGCTGGTTCCTGTGCTGTTAGAGCGGTGCTGGTTTGGGCTGTTATCAGCTCCTGCCCTCGCCAGCTGTTTCCTGTGGCAGCTCGGCTGTGGGCACAGCACATCCCATCCCTAATCCCAACCGTGGCGCTGCCGGGCACTCTGGGAAACGCAGCCTGTGTCTAATAGCCTGAGCTGGCCGCTGTGAGCACTTTGAAACAGTGACTTGCCAGAGTTCCCTGGTCAAGTCCTCTTGCTGAGGCCTCTGGTCCTGTCTGCGCACACCTTCACTCGGAGCTGGGCGGTGATGCTCCAGCCCTGCTGCCTTTGCCCACTGCTCAGGCATTGCAGCGGCTCCTATGTAGCATCCATGGGGAGCACAGCCCATCAGGGAGAGTCCTTCAGCTGCACAGGGAGACAGTGAGTGGTGCCAGGCTTCCCAGGGATGAGTCAGGCTGAGCACATGGCTCTGCCAGAGGTAAGGATGGAGCCAAAGCTCTCCTTTGCTTTTTCTCTTGCTGAGTACGGCTGCAGTTAGAAACACAGACCGGCGGGAGAGTCCCAGCATGTTGGCACGTTGCTTTTTGCTCCCAGAAACACCAAGGGCTGCGCCCACCAGCCCAAATCCATCCCCCCCACAGCTCCCTGTGTTTTCCTGCTGCCCCTGTGATGCTCCTGAGCCAGGGCCTGGCTGCACAAAGCTCTTCTTGTGGCCCCATCCACCATCGGGATTTTGGAAGACACGTCCTCCTCCGGGTGCTTGGCTTGGCTGTGATGAAGACCTGGGCTGCAGAGCTCTCCGGACGCTGCTCTGTGGGTGGATCATGTGTGCAGCAGCTCCGGTCCTGCTCCAGGAGCCCTCCCTGCCTGGCAGGTGGGAAGTCTGGCAGATCCCGGTTTGGGGTGCAGAGAGGTGCTGGGAGCCACGGGCGGGGCAGGGCGAGCTGGAGCTGTAACCATGGCCACGTCGAGTGCGGGAGCGTCTCGGAGGGCTGGGGGCAAGCGGGGGCAGGGGCTGAGGCCACTGCTCCAGGGCAGGGGAAGATCAGGCAGAGAGGCTGATTGCAGGCAAAACCACTGTTGGCGATCCAGACACTGACACCCTCTGTCCCCAGAGCCGGGCTGTGGCTGCCCCTGGACCCACAGAACCAGGGATGGAGGGAGGGAGAAACCTTCTGGGGATGGAGGAGCTATAGCGTTCCACTTTTCCCCTCCTTTACTCTGCAGCTCTCATCTCACAGGGCAGGGGTTGGGCGGGCACCACATCCTCCCCTTTGCCCACAAAGTCTCTGATCCTAGACAAGAGCTTTTGCACAGGCTGGGCTCCCTCCGAGGAGGTGTGTGTTGGCCTTCTGGAAGGGGACCCTGCTCCCCCCAGCACCGCTCACTCTCTGCAGCTGTCCCAAACCCAAGCGTGCACAGAGGTTTACAAATTTTCTAAAGCTTTTGATAATGTGAAGCTCCTGGGTGATGAGGTTGGTGGTGAGCACACTGCAGCTATGTAATTTTTTGTGTATGTATGTAATATTTAAGGGTAACAAAATTTAAAAGGCTAAAACCTTAAAAAAAAATTAAAAACACACAAAAAAAGCCAAAGCATGATGCATATTGTTAGCCTTAAAACTGGCTACACGACTGTGTGATGTACAAATGAGAGCAGCCTGTAACTGTTTTAAGTGCTGGGGATGGGGAAGAAGCATTACAAAATCAGTTTGTAGCCTTGATTCTGTACAGTATTTAATGAATTAAAAAAACAAACCTGACTATTGAGGCCATGCTTAGAGGTGTGTCGTTCATGTGCAGATGTGGATGCTTGGTTGCTTATGATATATGTATAAAGTGCTGTGTGACCATTAAAACTTTTTTTACCTGCAGATTTTTTTTTTTTTTTTGTCTGGCTAACCAAGGTGTAATAAAGGAGGGAAGATGACTTGCCATTAAATTTTGCCTCTGTGAGTAGTTCTGTGAGTTGTCTCTTTCTTTCCCCCACCACCCCCTGCCATGCTTCTGGCACTCGCCCCTCTCCTGCGCATCCCCGCGCCAGCCTCGGGGCTGGATGGGGTCCCGCTGGCTGAAGCCGAGGCCGGCGAGCCCAGAGGGATCCAGGCAGGTCTGGCAGGAAGGGACTTGCCTCTGTGGCTCCCTATAAACAGTTCCCTAAGCCCCTCATTTACAGAGGGCATGTGTCAGGCTGGGGGGTTTTGTTTTGTGTGGTCCTTGCTGGCGCCTGGTGCCCGCGGGTGGCTCGGTGCTTGCCCCATCACGGCTGCTGCCGGCCCCGGTGATCATGGCCAGACTCGGGGGCAAAAAACCCCCATTTGCATCCCTCCAGGCCCCGGGGAGCTCTGCCCTGACCTGCCCCTCACCTCAGCAGAGGTAAGTGTGTGATGGAGGAGGTTGGACACAGCCGTGCCCGAGCCGCTGCGTGCCGAGGGTGTCCCGCACCTGCCGGGTGCTGCGGGGATCTGGAGCCCTCACTGATGTGGGGTCAGGAGTCCTGGCTCGTGTTTTGTCTCCCTAGAGGCCCTCTCTGGCCCCTCTCAGGCTGCAGGAGCAGCTCGAGGGGCACGACAGGGGCAGCGTCTCGCTGTCCTGAGACTCGCGGCTGTGCTGGAGTTGTTCACAGCACCCTGGGCCCGGGAACAACACTTTGCTGCCGTCCAGCAACGTTTGGAAGCAGATGGGTGCTGGCAGAGCTGTGCAGCGAAACCCGAGAAAGGGAGGCCAAGGACGATCCCGGCCAACCTGCTGCTGAGAGCCGCACAGCCCTCCCGGGAGGAGCCTGCAGGGAGCCTTTCAGGCGCTGTGAGCGCAGCGGCTCCGCTCTGCTGATCCGTGTCTCTTGACAGAGACAGCGAGAGCTCTGAGCGCATCCCCTGCCATGGGCTCTCCCTCCAGCAGCTCAACAGGGTTAGAGGTTATTGCTCAGCCTGTTTTTACACCTGGCCCGATGCCACGGGGGAAATAACTTTATTTCGGGAGGTGGTTCCCAGCTGCTGCCTGCCCTGCTGGCTCAGGAACAGGGCTCCTCTCCATGAGCAAGTGAAGCCATGGGGGAAGGACAATCGTGCTCTTCTTTCCCGGCTCTGCCATCCTAATTGCATAGTTTGCAGTTGAATAAATGCAAACAGCCACCACTGTTTACTCTTCTGCTTTGTACTTGAGCGCTGAAAATGAGGTTTAATTACTGCAATTTTATACCAAAGAGGCTGAGTAATCCCCCCCAGGCAAGCCCCAAGGCAGGGACCTGTAGGAGGGCTCCAGCTGGCCCCGGACAGCCCGAGAAAAGCGATGCAAGAGCCCCCCAAAAGGACCCCTGCTGCCGGCAGAAAGCCAAACCCCTCAGTTCCAACGATCCCCCCCTTGAACCTCTTCCATGAGCCCTTCCCTGCTGTCGCTCAGAAGCACCGAACTTTCCCCAGGATCTCTCCAAGTGTCTACAGGGCTGAGCTCCCTGGATACGATCAGCCCCAGCGTGAGGCTGAGCAGGGAGGCACCCCAAAAATGGGGGCGGGTGGTAGCAGCAATGCTCCGTGTCCTGCGCCCTCAGCATCTCCCCTGGGACCATCTCCGGGGCCCCAGGACGTCAGGGAGCAAAGGGCTGCGGTGCTGAGCTAAACCTGTCCTGCCGTCTGTGCAGAAGGGCCGTGGGTGAGCCCTGCCCCTGCCAGCAGCCGTGAGCTCGGATTCAAAACCCAGGGAGGACTTTTTTTTTTTTTTTTTTTTTTTTTAACCTCTAAATTTTTTTTTTTTTTTTTTTGTAAACGCTAGATATTTATTTTGCATTTCTCACAAGAATAAACTCCGCTTCTACAGGAAGCTTTGGGTAGAAACGTTCTTAAAAAAGTCGGTTTATTGTATTAGATCTATTGGTCCTGACCCTCCCTGGGGGGTGGCACTGGCTCCGGGGCGGGGACACAGCAATGCCACCGTGTGCGTCCGAGCTGGGGAGGGGACGGGGCTGTGCCGGCGCAGCCGCCTGGGGGCCGGGACCTCGTACCAGGATAAAACACGCTGGCATCTCGCCGGCACCGAGTACCTGATGGGGCTTGTGGCTCGTTTATGGGACAGCGTCGGTGGCCATCCCAAGGGGGTAAAGCTAAGCGTGGGGGCAAGCGAGGGGATGAGTCCCACGCCCCCCAAGACCTATTGCTATGGAAGGAGGGGGTTCCTGAGTGGGAGGAAGGCTCTGCCACCCTGGCGCCGGGCCGTGCCGGCAGCTCAGCGCTGCAGGGAGGGCGAACGTGGAGCTCAGGAGCCGCTGAGGACGCGGCAGAGGCGCGCATGGACCTGGCCCTGCACGGGCTCGCAGGCCAGCGCCTCCCCATCCACCGTCATGATGCCCGCGGCCACCCGCGGCTCCAGGCGGAACGCCCGGACGGGGACGTAGCACAGGTGGGGACAGTTCAAGTCCAGGTGGGTCCCCCTGGACATGGCCAGGAAGAGCTTCAGCAGCGTCACGCGGCTGATGCCGGCCTTCATGTAGAAGAGGTGGATGCAGCCGTCGTGCAGCCGGGCCGCCGGTGCCATCAGCAGGTTGGTGCCCAGGTGGGACTGGTAGATGGCATAGACCAGGACAAACTCCTCCTCGGGGACCACGGTCCAGTGCGCCGGCACGGGCTGGCCCAGCGGCACCAGCAGCGAGTCGTGGGGCGGTGAGCCGGGCGCTTCTGTCCCCGCCGGCTGCGGGATGTGGCCGTTGGTGACNNNAGGTAGGACAGGCGGCCCTGGTACACCCTGAGCTTGGCCAGGCACTGCAGGGTGCCCAGGGTGAAGCGGGCGCTGCCCAGCCAGCGGTACTTCTCGCTGTCGATGTCCACATCCGAGATGAAGCCCCAGCCAAAGCCCAGGAAGGAGAAGAAGTGCTTGCCCGAGGCCGTGCTCAGCGACACCAGGTCCATCTGCGTGTACAGCCCCTTGCACAGGATGAAGGTGCAGTTCGTCAGCAGCTTTTTCTTGGCGACGTGGTCGTAGCTGTGAGGGATGGAGAGGGTGAGTTTGGAGCTCAGGACCCCTCCTGCTGTCCCAGCATCTACCTGCAGACCTCACCCTCGTGTCATGGTTGGGACATATCCCAGCTGGGTGACAGCGCCCTTCAGGAACAGCTGCTGGGAGTGGTTTTGCTGGGGGTGGGAGGGATAAACCAGTTCCTGAAAGGGAACCGAGCCAGGACAACCCTGGTCCCCCACAGCGCGGGACTGCTGTGCCTGGGGTGGCTCCTTCGGGATAAAGCTTTACCAGCCTCTGAGCCCAGAGCAGAGCAAGGGAGTGGGAGGAGTAGAATACACAGGGATGACATCCCTTGCTGGCTGTGCTGCACCAGCTTGTCGGGAATGAGGACTCTTGACAGGCACCCCTGGGCATCCCAGCACTCTCCCCTGGGCCAGAGCCCCACACATTTCTCTTCCCTCATCCCTGTCTGGTTGCAGTGCAGCCCCAAGTGCTGGCTGGTGCAGGGGGCAGCGGGTGCTTCATGGGGCTGCGACTCACCCTGCATAGTAGTTGATGGAGGCAGCCAGGGCATTCCCAGAGCCTCCTGGCAGGATGCACAGAGGCTTCTTCATGGCTTCCTTCCAGTCCGGACGCTCCATGAGCCCGTTCACCACCTGCAGGGATGAAGGAGCCTGTGGTACCCAAGGAACGCAGCAGGCCCGGCCCAGCCTGGGGGGAGCAGAGCCCACGGTGGTCCTGCCCAGGGCAGCACAGAGGCCACAGCTGCTTTACTCCAAGCTTGGTGCCATCTCTCCTTTGCCATTCCCTGCCTGACTTTGCGACTCAGAGCTTGGCTCCTGCCCCAGGCACCCTCTTCTCCCAGCTCTCTGCCCAGCCCCGTGGTGCCCCTCACCTCGAACAGCAGCCCGTCCCCAGACATGACCACCAGCGTGTCCCACTGCGACAGGTCCTCGTCTCGCACCTTCTCATGTGCATGGTGGGGTCTTTCTGTTGGGGAAAGTGGAGGGATTTGAGCATCACCCTCCATCCCTCTGCCCTTCCTGCTGCCACGCCCAGACAGCGACCCCAGCCAGGGATGCAGGAGGTGAGGCAGTCACTCCTCGAGTGCAACCATCCTGTAGGACCCGGAGCTGTGCTGATGCAGGGAGTCAGAGGCCCTTGGAGGAACCTGTCCCCACGTGGCAGTGCCCAGGTAGGATCCCTGGGCAGGAAGGGAGGAGGAGGACGAGGAGGAGCTGCTGTGGACTCACCGGTGACGAAGACAGTGGTTGCAATGTCGGCCTCGGCCAGCATGGGCTGCACCACTGCCTGGAAGTCATCGAGGGCACGGCCGGAGCCGCTCTGTGGGTTCAGCAGCACCAGCGCGTGGCAGGGCCGGGGCAGCACCCCATAGCTGTCACCTGGGGGGGGACAGGGGGCTCAGGGTGCTGGGTCATGGCCCTGCCCTGGGAGGGCTTTGCCAGCCAGGGCAGCATTGCCAAAACCAAAAGGGGAAGGGGAAGGGGAACTGGCCCTCCCCCATCCTCACAAGCTGCATCCCCACCCAGGGGCAACGGGGGTGAGCAGGGATGGAGGGTCCCTGCTGGGAATGCTGGGGAAGTGGCAGAGACAGGACACAGGGGCCTGCAGGGACTCATCCTGAGCTGCCCCGCAGTCAGCAGAGATGTTCACACCCAGGATGGAGCTCTGCAGCACTCCAGCCATACCAGAGTGGGGAATTGAGAACTCCAGGTCCCAATTCCCCACATCCACCCAGATGGAGCGGGGCCAGGGCAGACAGTTGTGCCGGCAGACGGACGCTCCTGCTTCCCCTGCTCCTCACGGGGCTCAGGTTTCTCCTGCGAGAGCCTCGGCCCGGCTGTAATTACAAGCCTGGCAGGGGTCCCATCCCTCTGCCTCCCCAGTTGCTTCCAGCCTCTCCTTCCCCGAGCCCAGCGGTCCCCGTGCAGGGGGACAGAGGGAGGCCACTGAGCTGCCCTGAGGGAGACACAGGGAGGAGGAGGGGGAGGAGGAGGATGAGGGCGGGATCCCCGGGTGCTGCTAGGCGCCCCAGGCCCTGAGGTGAGGGGGGCCAGCAGCCTCAGGCTCTCACAGTGCCTCGGCAGATCCCTGGCTCTGCAGGGGGAAGCCAGTTTTGGGGTGGCTGGGGGTGTCCCCACCAGCTCTGGAACCCCTGAGCTATGACCCAGGCCCAGGGGGTGTGGGTGCCCACCCCAGCACATGGGCCCAGCTCGAGCTGCAGCTGCTGACTCAGCAGGAAGAGCTGCTGAGTCAGGACAGAGAGGCCTTTCCAGCACTGTCCTGGGCCAGGACCCCCCTCTCAGCCCCACTGGGCTGGGGTGCCCCCACCTCATCTGCACACCTGCAGTGATTTAAGCTGTTTGAACACACGAGCTGGCGTTTTACAGCTAAACCCTCCTGCCACCCACACTGGGGACAGTGGCGGGGAGAGGTGAACCTGGGGCCATAGAGGTCACCACAAGTGTCACCTCCCCTGGGTGACACCCAGCATCACACCAGTCATGGCCATGAGCTCCACAAGCTGCCTGTGGGGAGGTGGGACTGCAGCATCCCATCTCCCTGCCTGTGCCAGCCCTGGGAGCGCACGGAGCTCTGCTGATTTCATCACCACCAGGATTATTTCCTGGTCCCATGGATGACCCAGTGGCACTGTCACCTCCAGGACACCTCCTTGTTCCTTTGCCAGCTGCCTGGGACATGCCACCAAGTCCACAACAAAGATCTGCCTGTGAGAGCTCCAGGGCTCAGCCTGGCTCTGGGCACTGGCTCCAGGCTGGCTCTGGGTGCTGGCACCAGGCTGGCTCCAGGCTGGCTCCAGGCACTGGCTCCAAGCTGCTTCTCCCCCCTGCTGCCCAGGGCCCCCCTCCCTCCCCTGCCCCTTATCAGTGGGTTCCAGACACGAAGGGACCAGCTGCCCTCGGGGAAAGCAGTGAAGCACCCGGAGCAGAGGCCACTCCAGCATGGGTCAGGGATAACAAAAAACAACCCCAGGACTGGGCTGACCCTGCTTCCAACCCTTTGGAGCTTCCCTGGTCCCCACAGGCACTAAATCCCCTGCAAGCAAATGTAGACAAGCCCCCATGGAGGGTTTGGGCTCAAGCCCCAGCTGCTGAAGGCAGGTGATGGAGGGCTTTTCTCTCTCCTTCCCCCTCCAGCCCTGGATATTGAAAAGCAAAGGTCAAAGGCACTTCAAAAGCCTAAATGCAGTTTTTAACCATGCAGTGTTAACCAGGCACATCCTTTCTCACATACACATGGAGCTGCAGCTGGGTCTCGCCTAAAAATCCTGCCCAGAGCTGTGGCCCTGTGGCCTCTGGGCAGCAGGGAAAGGCTGGGACCCCGAGGATCAGCTCCTTGGCTGGAGGGGGAAAACAAACCCTGCTCAGGGCACAGAGGGATGCCATGACTCCCTCCCAAGGGACAGATTGCTGGTGCCAGGCTCTGAGTAGTGGCAGGAGTGATCCCAGTGTGGGACTGGTGACAGCAGCAGCACCAGGCTCAGCCCTGTGGTGGAACTGGAGGGTGCTGGATCAGAGCTGGAGCCCAGAAATGGTGATGCACAGGGAGACAGATTTCAGCAGCATTCTGACCCATCCAACCCTTCCTGTTGCACAACACAGGGCAGTCCCTGGCATCCCAGCAAGATTCCACTTCCCAGCACAGTGTGGTCGCCTTCAGCCTCAAATGCTGAGTAGAGCAGAATCTGAGTCAGCAGGAGGAAGGGGCTTCAGCTGCTGTCACAAACTCTGCTCCACTCCCTCTGCCCACATCCTCCCATGTGACATGTCCTGGCCGTGCTATGGCCGAGACCACACTGCCACAGCCCCGCTGTCTGCAGCCCAAGCCACTCCACCGCATCCCTGCATCCTTCTGGAAACTCTCTGGGCACAAGGAGCAAGTGTACCAGGCGGAATAAGGCTGAGGCTGAGCTTCCCAGGGCTGGATTTCCCTGTCGGGACACAAGCCTGGCGGCAGTTTGTTCCCTCCTGGATAGCTGCAGTTTGGGACATGCTGCAGGCAGCCCCAGCTTTGGGGTTATCAGCTGCCGAGGGACTTTTTTGTTTATCCCCTGGGGTGAAACGAGGAGGGGGAATCATCCCTTCATCTCTGCTGCAGCATTCCACAGGGCTTTTATCCCAGAGGATGCCAGAGCTACAACAGCACCAGGATGGGATCACTGGTGGCTCCCCAGGTCCCCTCCCCATGGGGACAGGGTGACAGGACTCTCTGCACGGACTCACCCACAGCTTCCCAGCACAGCCTTATCAGCCCCGCACAGGCCTCTCTGCCGGCACGTGCGAGCGCAGGGTGTGGACGAGGGGCATTTTTAGCTGTGTCCCAAACTGAGGGAGGAGGATTGCAAATCCTGCTGGCCCCTCAGCGAGAAAAGTGACTGCAAAATTCTGCACTGCCTTCTCCCATCCTCCTTCCCTCGGCTCCCCCAAGGCCCCTGCATGCAAGGAGCTGCTCCTGCCCTGGCACCCTCGCAGTGCCTGCTCACAGGGCAAGGGTTGGAAAGCGCTTGGAGACTTCTAGCTGCAGAGTTCAGGCTGGAAATAGAGCTGGGGAACTGGTTCTGCCCTCATCCCATTCCACTGGATTTTTTTGTAATTCTTTAGGAAGAGAGACAGAAAGTTGTTTTGTAGCTGCAGGTCATGTAAAAAACAGAGCTGCATTTTAAAATCCAAGCAAGGAAGAGCTGGGCTAAATGTGATTTGACAGGATCCCTCTAACCGCATGCCTCTTAATTTCCAAGTCTGATCAGAGCGACTGGACAGCCAAATAAATGAAGTAGTGCATATAATTGAATCTCTGCTCAGATGTTCAACTATCTGCCAGCACGCCCTGCCCTGCCTGCGGGAGCTGGGGGACGCAGCCCCCGAGCAGGATCCTCCCCTTCCAGACACTGACAGATCCCGAGGGGAACAGGATCAGAAACCCAGGCCCCACCAGGCTGCCCTGAGAGCCCGCTGGACCGTGGGGGTCCTGGGGGGATCTGCCTGCCCCCAAATCCCGGATGGGACCTGCTGGGGACAGTGCCTGGCTCCCGTCCTGCCTGCGTCAGCAATGATTACTTTTTTTCCTCGGATCATGCTGCCCTTTGGAGCTTTGGAGTTATCGAACGGGAGCAATGGGGGTTGGGGGGGTGCAAAGGGCCCCCATAGTGTGATCACGTCCCTGCTGCCCCTTCAAATTAAGGGTGAAAGGGGAGAGAAACCACCAACCCATGCGAGCGGGGATGTCCCTGTGCCCCCCAGACTTGAGGAAGGGCGGGGGTCCGAGTGACCCCACGGGGACGCGGGTCACCCACCGCCCGTGTCCCCCCCGTGCCCCCGGAACGCGACACCGCGCAGCGCCCG
>VZTN01000516.1:433906-485075 GCA_013400515.1 Erpornis zantholeuca
TTCATAAAAATTTAACCCACCCACTCCCCCGGCCACCTCTTCCCCCGCCGAGGGGGGCCCGTCCCGGGGCTGGCCCGGTACCCCCCACACCCCCGGCAGCTGCCTCGGTTTTCCCAAGCGCCGCCCCGCGCTCCGGGTATCGCTCCGGGGGGGAACCGGCTCTGCAGACGGGCGGGGGCAAAGAGACGCCGTGGGTTTGCCGCGGGTGGTTCCGAGCCGCCGGGGTGGGTGTCTGGCGTGGGTGCTCCCACGGTGCTGGGGATGGCAGGGAACAGACCCACGGTCACGCCTGGAGAGGGGAGGCAGAGCACCCGGCAGCCACCCCCGCCCCAGTTCCTGCACATCATTCCTAGCAAGGCACGGATGGGCGCTGGCAGGTGCCCCTGGAGCCCCCACGTTGGACTGAACGGCGTTTTGATACCGTTTCTGCATCTCTCCAAGTACGAGAGGAGTGAAAAGGGGGCCTGGAGAAATCAAGGCACAACGAGACCTGAGGACATTGGGCAGCCAGCAGGGGACACTCCCAGGAGGGAGGATGGAGAGGGTTGGTGTCCTACCCATTACTGGTGGCTCGCCATCAGGTATCCGTGGGGGTTGTTGGTTACGAAGGGCGTGAAGCCTCGTGGAGGGGAGGTGGGCTGTTCTGTGAACCCCACCTTGGGGCACAGAGCTCAGGGGACAGAGCCCAGGGGACTTGCCTGGAAGGTAGCAGGGAGGCTGGGGGCTTTTTTGTGTTCATGGCAGCTGGCAAAAATCATTGACAGCAGTTTTTGCTGGCAACGGGACTGACCTCACCCTCCCAAGGGACATCTGGGCTCCAAGGGGTCTGGCCCAGCCAGACAAGGATTTTTTTTTTTTTGCCAACCAATTCCCTGTGGCTGTAGCTCTATCCTAACCTTGAGCTTGCACCTCAGGGAGGCATCACTCCTCACACTCAGGGCAGTTTAATTAGCAGTGAGCCCTCTGTCCCTGCTTAAACCTTCTGGAACTGGCCAAGAAGTTGCAGGGAGGGCACGGGATGACCAGCTGGGCAGATAACATGGTTGAGTCTTGTTTTCACAGAGCAGACCTATGAGAAGAGCCAAGATGCTGTGATTTGGAGTGTTGCACTTTCCAGAAATATTTCCCTAGGCGCTGTGGGTACAAAGGGATGCTCAGAGGGGCAAAACCTGCTCCCAGCCCTGATGCTTTTGGCTTGGGAACTGCAGCACTCACAGCTGATTCTGGGTGAGATTTGGGCTCAGCCGTTTCCCCAGCTGCTGCCATGACACAGTCCAGCGTTTGTAAACAGCGCCGAGGTTCCTCAGCAAGGTGTCATGGGAGGAAATAGCTGGATGCCGGGGAGTGCAGCGTCCTGACTGTCCCCTCACCCTTCTCAGTGACTAACCCGCTCCCAATTTCCGTTCCGGAAGGCATGAGTCGTGTTGGGAGGATGTGAGACCAGCTGTCCCATTGCTCCTGGCAGGTGCCACGGGACCATGAGGCTGCTTTGGGCTCTGTCCCCACCATGTTACATCCGTCCAAGGTCCTGTGCTGCAGGATCCCCCTTTGTCCTGTCAGCCTGTACTTTAAACAGGAGTGGAATGCCCATCCAGGCTCTGCTGGCCACACTCATGCTGTGGGGAAGAGGGCCGAGAGTGGCTTCATCATGAGGTGTCAAGGCCAGCAATGGGTGCAGGAAGGGTTGGCATCCCATGACGGGGATGCCAAGGGCTGGGAAATTATGGGGCTGCAGCCAGGTTTGTCTCAGATGGGGAATGGGACTGGCACAGGCTCAGCCTCTGTGATGGCAGGGGAGACACAGACAGGGCTTTTCCATCTCAGTTCTGGTATGTGGGGCCTTCTCAGAAGTCCGACCCGATGCTGTGCCACCCTTGGATGCCCGCTCCATGCCGTGGCCAGCGCAGTGGCCACCACCAGCCCCAGGCGGGTCCCTTTGCTCCCCGCAGCCACAGGCTGATTCAGCCCAGTCCCACACGGACGCTGTTTGCCTCCAGACGTGATGTCTAACACGGAAGTGGGATCACTTCCTTCCCCGTGCTGATAACAAGTCATTTGGGGCTATCTTAATTATGAGAGCCTTAGCGAGGCCCCTCGAGCCCACTGGCAGCCCGAAGGGTGCTCAGGAGCTCCCGGGCTGCAGGCAGGCGACTGCCGGTCGGGTTTGTCCTGATCGGCTCCATTCCCGCCCGCGCGGCGCTGCTCAGGCCGCGTGTGTGGGAGGGAAGAGCCGGGATGTGACATGGGGATGTGGCATGGAACTGGCGTGGTGGGGGGACAGCCCGTGGAGAATCCCCCCACCTCCTTCCTCATTGCAAAGGGGACTTGCCCGTGGTGTCCAGCCCAGCCATGACCACCAGTCTCCCTTCAAGAGCAAACACCCCTCCTGCTCCTGTCCTGGGAGGCCCCTGGGGTATCCCAGACTCCACAGGCATCATTTGGTGGAGAAGGTTTGTACTTTTGAAACACCGTGCCCTGGTTTCGCTGGGCAAGGTGATGTGTGCCCTGAGTTTGGGGAAACTGAGGCAGAAACAGCAGACAATGTTTGTCTTGACTTGTGCAAGAAGCCAAGAGTTAAATATGGCAATAACCTCCCTCAGCTCCCTCTGGCCCCAGGCTCCTCCAGCTCCTGCCCCCAGCTGCTGGAGGAGCTGATCCCCACTGGGAGTTATCCTGGAGGAAGAAAGCACAGAGCCTGGGGCCTTCCCAGGCCTTCCATAACCCTTCAGGCCCACAGGGGCTGCAGTAGAGACCTGGGGCTGTCGCTGCCAGGGCAGGCCCAGATTTCAGGGTCCCAGTGCCACATCACAGCCCTGGCGGGGGCGTGCAGAGGATGTGGCTCTGCTGCAAGATAAACTGCAGCGTTTCTCTCCGAGGCACATAGCACATCCCTGCCCGCTCTGCCACAACCGCCGGCAGCCACCCGGGGACAGGAACGGGAGGGGGATGCACTCCTCCCGGATCCATCTCTTTTAGCATCGTTCCCACAGCTGAAGGTACATGTCTCAAGGTGGAGCCAGAAATAGCGCGGCTGGCGCTGCATCGGGGCTGGCAGGGCTGCAGGCTTGGCAGGGGGACAGGCACCGACTGCAGCAGTGGGAACTTTCCAGGCAGCTCCTGTGGGAGCGGCCGGTGCCGAGATGGAGCCGTTTCCATGCAGACCCATCCCCGGGGCTGCGGATCAGCCCCTCTCAGCCGTGGGGTTGGGGCTGACACGGGGAACCAGCACAGAGCAGGAAGGGACAGAGCTAACAGAGGTATCTCCTGGAGGAGAGTGACTGAGATCACATCCCACCTGAGCTAGGACACAGGTCTGGGCTCTGCCCCTGATTTTCTGCAGAACAAGGGAAAGTGGCTGCACCTTCTACCTGCCTCCATGACCCAGGGGTGGCACATTTCCCCTAAAATCCAGCTTCTCTCAGGGCCCAGAGAGGATTTTCAGTCTCCAAGGGGCTCAGATTATTTGTAGCAGCTCCTAAATCACAGCCAGGTTCTGCAACTTGTTGGGGGCTGCTCCCCAGCGCTGACCCTCCGCTGAGCTCTCGGCAGCTGCCGGCGCAGCCCGGCACTCACCGGGAAGCCCTGAACAATGCCGACGAGCTGAGCTCATTCCTCCCAGCTGATAATTTGCTCAAAAATATTTCTGAGCTCAGTCCTCCTCAGGGAAAACACTCCCAAACGCCAAGCAAAAAGCTGCTGAGTATGGAGGAACCACACACACACCACTCTCCCATCGAGACGTCCCCCCGATGACAAGCCCTGGCGTCAGAGGGGCTGAGGCCAAAGTCTGCCGTTTGATCTCCCCCTTCGCTGGGGGAAGCCGAATTTCAGGCCGTCCGGGGGTTTTACCACTTCCCGGCAGTGGTTTCCTGCCATGATGTGAGCGTAGGAATTTTTGGGAGGTGAGTCAGAGGCTGCAATGAGAACCACCTGGCTGGGGCTGGGCTGGGAGGCTCGATCCCCATCCAGGGGTGATCCCTGCTGCGATGCTTGATGACTGCGGGATCCCAGAGTGGAATTACTTACGGGGGACACAGCATCCCATCACAGACACCATTTCTGGCCTGGGAAAGAAGAAGAGGGATTGCTGCCCAAGTTCCCACAGCTCCTCCTTCCTTGCCGGGCTGGGATCGGCACGCTCCGGCCACCACGCCCGGACTCCGGGGAGAAACTTGGGTAAGAATAAAGAGCAAAACCTCGTCCAAGCTCTGCAGAAAGCCTCCTGGAATGGCTGTCCCGCCCCCGCACCGAGTCGTCCCGAGCACGGAACTGCCCCAAAGCAGCGCCGAGGCTTTGTTTTCCCTGGGCAGCAATGCAGGACTTGGCAGAGCTGAGGAACTGGCCTCCCTGGTCGCTGAAATTCAACATATAAAATGAGTTCCTCCTGCTAAAGGAACCTCCCAGGTTTTGCCTGCTGGGCTATTAAAGCTCTATGACTCCGTGCCCACTCTCTCCCCAGCGTTACTCAAACCCCTCGGCGCAGAGAATAAGTGAGTCCAGTCCAGAGAGTGAGACTGAGCCGGGATAAGCCTTTGGAAAGGAGCTAAACCTGCTCAAAGCCGGCACTGTTCCCTGACCCGCCCTCCTAATCCTGCCTGGCTGATAATGGAATAATAAAGGACTGCACAGCCTCGCTCTCTGCTGCTCTGTGGGGGAGGTTCCTGCTGCCTCTGTACATGCCAGGAGCTGGGATATTAATGACTCCCTAAGTAAACAGAATTGCTCCTTTCTTCTCCTTTGCCTGGCTGTAAAACCAAGCGTGACCTTCAGCCCACAGAGAAATCAGAGTCGCTCCCCTTTCGAGGAGAAACGCTGGTTGTGGCAGTGATAATGCCGTGATCTCTGCCCGCCACCCTTCCCGGGGCTGATCCCAACCCTGCAGGTCCAACGACGATCCCGGTGGGACTCGCAGTGCCACCCCCGGGAGGCTTTGGCCTCTCCCCGCAGGGATGAATCCGGTGATTCACTGAGGAGGAATCTCAGGAACACAGAATGTGTGATTTTGGGACACCCAGCCCCTCCGAGGTGCGCACACCTCGTCTGCTGTGCCGAGGGCTGCCCTGTAGCAGAACCTACAAACTTGTTGCATCTCAGCCTCAGCAGCTGGGGAAAGGGCAGGGAAGTGACAATGCCGATGAGATCCATTCCCTGTGGCTGGGATGGCTCTGAGCAGGGGACAGCAGGAATGGCGACAGGAGGAGGGTGCTGGGGGTACCCGGAGGGCAAAGCAGAGGCTGAGGGCACTCAGAGGCCACGGCATCATCCCTGGGCTGCTGTGCTGATGCTGCTGAGCGAGGACCCAGCTGGGAAGGGGATAAACAGCCCTTCCTTCTCCATATGCCTGATTCCAGGCAGGGAAGGGCTTTGTAAAGGAGGGCAGCAGCAGGTCTGGGGGGAGGTGGTGGGAGGCTGAGTGCTCTGCAGAGGGATATGCCACGGCTCCCGCAGTGCCAGGATTCCCTCCCCACCCTTTGGGCATGTCCCCCTTGCTTGGGTGTCCCTGCAGCAAGGTGTCCCTGGCTCCCCTGGGAACTGCCATTTCTCTGGTGGGTGCAGGAGGAACATCAGGAAGCAGCCAGCTTCCTATGTCACAAAAACAGTGATTTTTTTGAAGGACAAAGGCACTCCTGGTGAGGAGTGACCAGCTGTACCGTGGGTGCTGTCACTGCACAGGGTCAGGGTGCCCAGGAGGGGGTCAGGGTGCCCAGGAGTGGTGTCTGGGCTGTCTGCCAGACAGATGCTGTGGATTCATCCCAGGATGATGCCAGCCTGGGGGCCTAATCAGAATCCCACGCCTGGCTGTGCTGCCTCCTCAGAGTGAACTCGGGCAGCTGATGCTGTCAGCTCTCACCTCGCCTTGGGGGGACGAGCTGGGATGTGGGAGTCAAGCTGGAATAGCCCCTAGAGCTGAACTGGAATAGCCCCTGCTCTGACAAGGCGTGGATTTAGGACCTGGAGGAGGCTCAGCAGGAGGGAGATGTGGGGCTGGAACTGCAGGGACAGGTAAGGCATGACCAGGTGTGGTGGAGGGAAACAAAACTCTCCATCCTGGTGCTTGGGCAGTGCTGGCATACAGAGGGGACATGGACAATCCTGTCTCATTTGCACTGAGGATACCTGAGAGAGACAACCTTTAATGAAGTGTCAGCGCAAGGAGGCTGATGGCAGCGCTGCAGCTCCCAGCCGAGCACAAAATGTCTGTGACAGGGAGTCACTGCTGTAGGCACCATGGCTGTCAAGCACCAGAGCAGCAGGAAAGCCACCGGGTCATGGAGGGGAACCTCCTCCATGTCCTGAACAAAGCCCACCAAGCCTCCTCCTCCTCCTCCCTCAGTCCCAGCTGGGGGGACACAGGCTATGGGACGATGGTATTGCACAGCGACTTAGAGAACTGCCAGGGAAAACCTCTCCCTCCAGGGTGAACCAAGTGATGTGGAGTGATGCTGGTGATTAAATTAATGCATTATGCCTTCCCTGCGATACATAATTTCTGTCACATAGCATCATTTCTGCTGCACTGTGGGGTGCTCGGAGCCATCCTGACCACAGGAGATGGATCCCGACAGTGCTGTCATCTCCTCTCATTTTCCCAGCTGCCAAGGCTGAGATGTATATTGTATATATATTAAAAAAATTAAAACAAAAGATAAATACATACATATATATATAATATATATTTGCTCAGTCAAGTTTCACATCCTCCTTATATATATATCAATATATATGTACATTCTATGCATATAAAATATATAGCATATAATATACATTTTTTATATAATTACTATATTTTATATAAAATGCATATTATATGTGATATGTATACTACGTTATATATTTAATATTTTATATACGTCCCGCATTTTATATGTAAAACGCGTATATTATTTATATAATAAGATATACATTAATATATTTAATTAATAAGTGTTATCGATGTTATCTATAAGCACACTCTTAGTGCATGGAAAGGTCAGCCCAGCGCCTTGCCAGATGGATTGGAGCTGCACTTTCCTGTTTAACTAAGCCATTTAGCGCTTGTACCCGCGAGGAACTTTGTCCCCATTCCGGAGCGGAGAGCACTTCAGCCACCGCTCTCAACCCGTACCTCGCACCGCCGGGCAGAAGCGGGAGGCGGCCGACGCTGCGAGCCGCCCTCGGGCAGAGGGAAGTGCATTTCTTCCCCAAGGAGGGACGTTTCTGCCGCTTTCCTCCCAAGGTACCGGCGCTCTCCGGGCAAGCGGTGAGGGGACGCCGTGAGGGGGGAGGGCGGCTGCGGTGCCCTCACTTAAGATGGCGGCGAGGGCGGGCTCTTCCCGCTGAGAAGATGGCGGCGGAGGGAGAGGCGCTCTGGCCGGGTGGCGGAACTCACTCGGCTGGGTGAGGGGAGCGGGATGGGACCGTCCCCCTCAAGGACCTCCCCCTTCCCGGGGACTCCCTACCCCGCCACGGAGACCCCCGTCCAATCTTGCTGCGTCACAAAGAACCCCCCCTAACCTTCCTCCCTCAGCTCACCCGCACCTTCTCCAACCAAGGGAGCCGCTCGCCACCTTGCTATCCCCCTAATTTTGGGATCATCCCTCCCCCGTTGCGTGAGGGGCCACGGCGTGGGCGTGGGGTGGGTTGGGGTTACTCGCTGCCTGTCTACCCCTCTACTCCCCAAGGCAGCTGCTGCTCAATTTTATTTTAGTAATCGTAATTTCCACCCTCCCTTTCATACTTTGCCGCAGGAATGGAACCGGCAAGTCCATAGGTAGCGGAAGGGTCTCCACCCTCCTCTTCCCCCTCCTCCTCCCCACCCCTTAAGGGGCGGTGATCGCGGCGGAGAGGAAAGAAAAGGATGCCACGGAAGCTGTTGTTGCCTTATAAATCTGTTTTTTCTCACTTTCGAGCTCCACGGGGGTTGCATGACTCTTTGGCGATGAACGCGGCCAGAAGTGGCTACCGGGTCTTCTCGGCCAACTCCACCGCAGCCTCCACCGAGCTGGCGAAGAAGATCACGGAGTAAGTTGCCTTCTCTTTCAAGTTTCTTTCTCCCCCATCGCTCCCCGGCGCAGGCAGGAGCCCTCTCGAGCGGCTGGAGAAGCTTCTGGCATCCCCCCGCCTTCCCAAGGCGTCTCCCGCGAACACCTTTGTGGAGATTTTGCACTGGGAATCTTCACCAGCTCCGCCTGACCCAGCGATGGAAATGGACCTGCCGCTTTCTTCCTTCTTTGCTATCCATTTCACTGCTGGAAAAGCTGGGCTGCAGCAGTGGCTGTTACTTCTGGGGAGGGAGGAGGTGAAACGTGTCTGAGCAAATCTCAGAAAAGCGGTTTTTAGCAGGTTTGGGAGATGCTCAAAAGTTTCTCCGGCTCCTGACCTTGTTTTCTCAACAGCTTCAGTGCCTGGGGCACGGGAAGTGTCCATGTGCGCCTCGGCACAGCACCTGGCACTGACCAGAGTGGATTTTGGGGAGGTGAGAGAGCTGGGAAGCTTGTGCTGTTCCATTCAGGGTAAAAGTCTGCCCCTTTTTTCTTCAGCCCATCAATTCAGGCAGAGTTTGACCTTGTCTTGTCCAGGACGGATGCTCTGGGTCCT
This sequence comes from Erpornis zantholeuca, assembly GCA_013400515.1. Classification (NCBI taxonomy): domain Eukaryota; kingdom Metazoa; phylum Chordata; class Aves; order Passeriformes; family Timaliidae; genus Erpornis; species Erpornis zantholeuca. The sequence continues at coordinate 442,484 of VZTN01000516.1, forward strand.
GCTGAGTGAGGGGTGTGACAGCTGCCACCAAAATGGGGCTCTTGGTGCAGAGAGCTCTGAGTTTCCCCCAGCATTTGAACTTTGAGGTCAAATGAATTTGGTTCAAATTGGGGCAGTCCCGGCTGAAGGGACTGTTCTGAGAAGGACATCTGTGTATCTGGCTGTCATCTTAGAACAGGACTTGGATTTACTTTCTGCTGTTTCTCAGCTACAGTCCATAGGCAGCTGCTCCCAAAATCGAGGGGTCTCAGTGCTTGTTTGCCTGCTGCAGCTGACAGGACCCCAGTTATCCTTGGTAGGCAGCTGCTGTCCCATTCCCATCTCCAAGAGCATGCTTAAATTGGAAACAGGACTTAAGTACAGGTGTGCTGCCACCTTAAACTCGAGAACACTTTGCCGTTCGTCCTGCTTGCTTAATAAACACTGTGTTCAATCCTTAGCACAGATTATCTTCACAGAGCTGACTTGGCTGTTTGGCTGGGAGGTGTGTAGGATAATAGTGATGGACTAATTTAAGTGTGAGGCTAAGAGGAAAAGCCTTGTGTTTGGGAGTGGAAAGCTTTTATTTTTTTGGCTCATGTATTCTTGCTATATTTGGTCAGTTCTGTATTACTTTTCCTTCACTGAACTCTGAAACTAATGTACCTCTCTATAAAAAAGTAAGTTTTGCTGCAACAGATGGGACAGGGTTTTACTGGGCTTGTCATGTTGCGTCAACACAGCACAACAGAATTCCCCTGGGGTTGAGCTCTGAGTTCTCAGGACTGAAGGAGCAAACTGGCAATCCTTACTTCTTGCTCTTTGTCTTAAAAATAACTCTCTTCTCTTTAAAGATGAAATGAGAAGAGACACAGAGAGGCTTCCCCAGGCCATGGCACTGGCTGGGATGATGAGCTGATGTTATCCCAGCGATGCTCTGGGAGGGAAGGGAGCAGGATCTGGATCCCGAGTGACCTCCCGGCTCCCTCCTTGATCTCTCCAAGTAAATTTCTAATGGGGCAATGTGGGGTTTTTCCCTTGGCTCTCCCATCATTGGAATGTTGGATGTTTTGGTGGTGGCACAAGCACAGCCCTGTGGTACACAGCTGCTGCTTAACTGAGGCTTAAGGACACCCTTTGTTGTGGGTGCAAGATCTGGAACTGTTCACAGTAAGAAGTCTCCCAAAATTAAAGGGGTTTTTAGCATCTAGTGCAGTGGTTTTGCACTGCCTTCCCTTAGGAGCTCGAGGGCTGTTTCAACTGATCTGTAACACGTCCCTTGTTCTTTCAGGTTGCAAAAGATGTGTGGCTGCTGCCTTTCCCCCTGTCTCACATCCCAGCCTGTTCTTTGCTGGGAAGGTCAGTTGCACCTTTAAATAGAGTTGGAGCAATCTTACAAGGGTGAGTCTGTCCTCTAATATTGTGCGTTCTTTTTAAAGTTTTTTTATGACCTTGTGTAAAAGTAGTAAAAGAACTTTAAAACAACACGCAATATTAGGAGTAGAGCCCCTTGAGACACCTGTCCATCTGGGCTCTGTGCTTTACCTGTAGGTGTAAGCTTCAGATCTCTACTTGAGTGGTCCTTACCCTTTCTAGAATCTCAAGCCTGTAGAGGAGCAGTGTGATACTGATGAGCTTTCAGGTACCTGATTTATCTCCTCACTTTGTTTACTGCAAAACTTCCAGAGCTACTTTCATTTCAGGCTCTGAGCATCATGTTCTGGCACAGTTCTGATCTTCACAATTCCCCTTGATCATTCTCTGGTTATGGAACAGGGACTAATGGCCAGTCTTACTTTCACTTTAGGTTTTCAGAGCTTTAGTTGATGGTAGTGACTGCCAGGGAGAGGAGATGGTGCTGGATAATGAGTACCTTGTGAAACTTGAAATAATGAAGATGTTCCTTAGATTCAGTACCACTGAAACATAAATAAACCCATATATTTACTTTTCTCTTATAAATTGAGAGGGATGATTATTTTATTTTAAATTCTTTCTGTGGTGGAAAGAAAACTCCTGCTCTAATTAGGACACTTGGCACATGATTACAAGCTGCATTTGCAGGGGAGAAAGATAATTTCTGTGACCAGTGCTGGTCCGTCTTGGGCCTGTGTGCTGCTGGGGGGAGGGACATCTAGGAAGTCTTTCTGATCTTTAATCCAATAGGTGCATTTAGATCTCCCTCTGACTGCAGTGCCTGGCTCAGAAGGCACAAATATTGCATTCTACTCACTGCTTATGTGTTTGGGTTGGAGGAGGTTGGTGATTGAATCTTGCAAATGCCTCCCCAGTGCTCCTGCAGCTCCGCAGTGTGGGATGTGATACTGTCTCACTGCCAACTGTGGATGTGAGTATTCCAGAGATTCACTCAGTTTGCAGCGTGGAAAATGCTGGTGATCTGAAGATAAAGCATTGCCATGAGCCTAAACAACATGGAATTGGGAAAACATGGGGATTTGTTTTGTGACCTCTGGCTGCAGGGAGCTGGGTCACAGCACTGTACCCAGGGTGGTGTTTTCTGTTACTGGGTGGGACGTGAGCCCTGCTTTGGGGGGGAGACAGTACATTCAGAGGACTTGCAACAGCCTGCCTCAGCTCAAGGAGGATTTCTGGCAGGAAATGTACTCTTTAGGTCATCTTGCCAGCGCATGAGAGGGTGGGCAGAGGGGTGTCAGAGCATCTCTGTGTAGTTTAAGTGGAGCACAGAATGTGGCTGAGCAGGCTGGGCTCATGTGGAGCTTTCTGTGCTGGCCAGCACAGCTTTAGGGGAAGTTCCTTCACCAGGAATGGGCTGATAGGAGTAGAGGAAAATCTGCCTGTTGCCAGTAGTTGGACTGTGTGGCTTTGGCATGGCTGGAACAAATGAGTCCAGTGGCAGATGAGCAGTAGGGACTGTTCTTCAAATATCCAGTCATGCTGGGTGGATGGAGAGAGGCAAAGGAGAGCTCAGATAGTTTTAAGGATATCTGAACAGATTGTATCCAGGAAGCTGCCATTCCCTTTCCCTTTCCTGGCTGTTCTTGTACTGGGGGATTAGGAAGTGCACTGCAGAGCTGCCATTGTGCTGGCTGGACCATGACTGATCTTTATTTAAAGATTTGCTAGAGTTTGAAAAGCAATTCAGAGTCAGGCTGTGGCTTGATTTGGCCACAGTCGGGCACAGCACAGACCCTCTGTCTTCTGCTCCAGCTCCTTCTGGGTCTGTACTGGTTCCTGAACTCTGTAGATGTGGGGAGTGTTGGGATTTTGCAGAGCTGAGACCAGGGAAAGTGTTTATAATGAAGAGGATATTGCCAAAATAAAATATCATAATTAGGAGCTTTGTGTGCAGATTTCTCTTCAGATTGAATGTTTGTGCCGTGAGCTGGCCGGAAGCTCCCTGCAGAGATAACCTGACAAATGTCTTGGATTCTGCTCACAGAGTGGGGAGAAGGAAACACAGCCTGCGCTGAGGGCACTTCTCAGTGGCACTGAAACAGGCTCTGATGGCACAAAATACTACAAGTACATTTGCCCCTTGAAATTTGATTCAGCTGAACATGGAGTCTCTTTGGCTGTGTCCTTTGTCTCCAGAGCCTGCTACAGTGGTTTTTGACAGTCTTAGCTGGAGCATTTTAAAGTACAATCTGATACAGCCTTACGGTGTTTCCTAAAATACTGCAGTGTGTCACTTCCTCATTTTACTGTAGGTGACTCCTGAGCTGTTTGCATTTAGATGTGAATTTGAGACAGGTTTTATAAACACTTTTGTATTCACAGCTTAATATCCTCTTGGCATATTTTGAGACTGCAGAAAGTTAGATCACCCTTCCTGGGCAGTGTTTACAGAGAGATTCCAGATCAATAGGAGCTTTTACTGGCCAATTGCTCTGAGTAGGATTTTTAAAGGCATAAAGAGGGCTTTTTTTTTTCTCTTAGATGCTGTCATGCCCCAGAGGAGTTGGTTTAGTGATGGAGCTGGTGTGAGGATAGTAGCTCATTTTGCTTGGAGATGTGATTTATCTGCAGGACCTAAAATGTAATTTTTCCCAGAAGCATCTTTATCTCTGCTGGATGTGTGGTCTGGGTTACTGCAGTGGCACCTTCTCTGTCCTAGTGCGGGTCTGCCTGTGTCTGCAGACGAGTGATCAGTAACTGTGGTAGCCCAGGTTCATGTGATTATGCTGTTAGTCCTGGAGCTGGGAGAAAACAATTCTTGCTGTCAATTCAATTCCTCTATCCCCTAAAGCAACAAGCAGTCGGGAGCTTCAGGATGGAGAGGATTTAGAGAGAAAAGAGTTGGGATGGAAGAGAAAACAAGGGAGAGGTAACAGGAAGGGGAAACTTATCTTTGAACTCTTTGGCTGCTGCCAGGCTGTGTGGTCGATACGGCTGTGCCCTGCCCTTGACTTCCATGCAAATATCCCTTTTGATAAAAGTCCTCTGGAATCTGGTGCTTTGCAGCAGGAGTTGCACCAACAGTCCCCTCTTTAACTGTCTTGACTCGGTCAAGGTTTATCAGACTCCTTCCCTGGCTGATATCTTGTCTAACCAAAGCCTCCAGGAAGGGCTTTGGTGCAAGGTGTGCCCCTGGGGTGCACATACCTTAGCTGCTCTGGGGGAGCTGCCTGTATCCTGCTGTGCCTGAGGCTCCTGGGACTCTGGAGCTCTGCAGGCGGGGCTGATCTTGGACTTTGATGGCAGTTTTATCTTGTATCCACTGCTCTTGTGTACTTGCAGTCAAGAGTTGGAGCAGAGCTGGGATTTATTGTCTGACCAGGGCTGCTCATTCCTCTAAGTTGTCATCTGTGCCCTGTTTCTTCTGCTCCTCCCTGCACCCAGGTTTGACAGCTGAGCTGTTTCAGCGCCCCAAGCCAAGCTGTTTAGTGTCCCTGTTGCCATGGGGGAGCAAACTTGCCTTTCTGATTTCTTGTTTCAGCAGCACAGAAACTGCATTGCTGCTGTACAGTGAGTAGGAGAGCACTGGGCTCTGGTTTCTGCTGGCTACATCATGGAACCATGAAGTTGGAAAAGACCTTTAAGACTGAGCAGAGCCGTTAAGCCAGCTCTGCCAAAGCCACCACTAAACCACATCCCCAAATGCCACATCTACATGTCTTTTAAATCCCTCCACAGATGGTGACTCTACCACTTCCATGGGCAGCATGTTCCAAGACTTGACAATCCTTTCAGGGAAGAAATACTTCCTAATATCCAATCTAAACCTCCCCTAGTACAATGTGAGACCCTTTCCCCTTGAGCACCACAAATCTGGTTTTAGCACTGAAAGTGACACCTTCCAAGGGGTGTTTTGCTGAGATGAGTCTGGCTGGACTGGTTTTGAAGCTTTCCTTCCTGCCATGAGATTCAGAGCTGACAAAGACCACTTGCACAGTCTCTCCAATGGATTTTTTTTTGCCTGTACTGAGGTAGGATTGTGCTGTCTGCAGTGAAGTCAGGGTGCACGTGCCTCCAAAGGGAGCTTGCAAGACTTGCCATGCAGTTGTGGAGGAACAAGTGTGAGTCATTAAACATTTCCCACCACACATTGCTCTGGGGTGGGTGTACGTGTCTGTGTTTCTGAGCTTTTTTGGACTTGGATGCCATAGCAGGGATTAGGACTAAGCTTGGTGGTTGCAAATGCCAGACTATCCTTGTCAGGACACCAGGATCCCACCTGCAAAACTCACCTCTGCTGTGGGTGTATCCCTGAGATACCCCTAGCCTTTACTTGACCAGTTACCAGCTCTTTTTGAAGATACTGAAGGTACTGAGGATGCCTTTGCATTGCAGCTGCAAGTTTTAACTCAGCTGGGCTAAGAGGAGCCCAGTCAGAGATTTGTGAGATTTGTCTGGCCTGGGCTGCAGGGTGATGCTCAGTTGGTACCCGAGCAGGGCTGGTGACAGCCTGGCACGTAGACCTCTCGAGGTGGCAGTTTAGTCACCAGCCCAGCCATTGCAAATCGTGCTGCCAGACACACGGTGGGGAGGGTGTGTGTGCCAGAGACGTGCTTTGGAGCCAGCTAAGCAAACATACCCCATTGCATCTGACTGTCTGTAACCTCAGCTGTCCCAGGCATGCTTTCCAGGCTAGCTTCTAGCTGGAACCTCCAGCTTTGGCCCACAGCTGAGCCCAGCATTTGCTGATGGGACAGAAGTGTGCCAGGGTCAGGCTGTGTTGCTCTTTCACTTCTGAAAGCACAGATTTTTGTGACAATTGAAGTGCAAGGCTGAATTAGTCAGTAAGGCAATGGAGAGATCCCAGCTGCTGAAGGCTGTAGACCAGAAAAAAAACCAGCAGCAGATGTGGACTCCTTTTTATTTAGGGTTAGTCCCGATCTGCAGAATTTTGGCACATACCCAGGTAAAAACAGTACAAGTGCAAACTGCTGCCATAATCAGCATGGTGAACAAAGGTATTTTTCAGGCATAAACTGTTTCCTAATTCATTGTGTGGCCATGGCCACTTAGCAGATCCTGGGAGAGGAGGGAATTGCCCCTGCTCCATCTCACTTGGCCCAAGCATCTCACTGCTGCAGGGTCTCACAGCTGAGGCTCTGGGCTAATGGACAAATGCATTTAAGTACTTACAAATGGATTACTTGTCAGTACAGTTAAATACTGAAGTGTCACCTGAGGGAAAAGTCTGCATTTTGGAGTCTTTTAAAATGCTCTTCAAAGTGAGTCTTTGTTTGGTTAGAAAAAAATTAAAAAGAGAAGGAGGGTGACTAATCTTTGTTGTGATGAGTGTTGTAGATTTGATATTTGAGAAGAGGAATGAGTAATTTGACAAAATGAAATTAAAGTTAAAATCTCATTAATCAGTGGAGTGATTTCAGAAGGAAGGTTCAAGGAGGAAAAAATAAAAGGAAAAGAGGTGGAGGGGTCAAAAAAGTGACTCAGGTGCCATTAATTGAGTCTGAGTAAATCATTCAACTCTAGTTGCACATCAGACCTGCCCAAGGCAGCATTGCACAGGCTGGCAAGGTGCCCTTTGCCATCAGGAGTCACAGCCTGTGGTCAGTATTACAGGCACAGGGTACAGCAGTGACCTGCTGCAGAGTGGTGTGTCCCAGGCCCCTCTCAGGGACATCAGAGGGAGGGAGACCCCCAGAGAAGGGGAAGGTGTAGTTCTGCAGCCTGGCTGGCTCCCTCAGCTCCCTCTTGGGCACTGCTGTGCTTTGGTGCTGTGTAATGTGGTCCAGTTCCTGCTTTACAGCACAGACTTCTGGGTTCCTCCATTTCTAACACCCTTTTTTTCTCTCCAGGCGTCTCGGTGCTGAGCTGGGGAAATCTGTCGTGTACCAGGAAACCAATGGAGGTAAGAGAAATTTCTACTATTTACAATTGTTTTGAGGTAATCTTAGAAATGCTGGGTAACTCCATTGGCCAGACCTAAGAAGTGCAGTGATTGAGCTGTGATGTTACTGCTGCTCCTAGCAGTGCTAAACCTCCATGGCTGACCTTGGACAGAGCAATTAAACGTGTTCCTTGTTTTCCCTTGTTATCTTGTTTGTTTGCCCATCTGCAAACTCACCTCTAGAGTCCTGCCTCAGGTTTTAGCTACTGCCAAAGTTTTTATGCTCCTGTGCTGAGCAAAACATCTCCAGGCTTAAAAGTAATGCCCTGCTTTTTCAGTGTCTGCCTTGTGAACTTTTAAATTATCCCTTTCTTTCAGCCCTTCCCTGCCACGCAGAATTTACAGCTGCCCTTGCTTTTAAAAGTGCAAATTCATGGCTGTGCCGGGGAAAATGCCTCTCAGAGGTTGCTTTTGTTTTTAAGGAGGTTAACACTCTGCAAGTGTCCATTTTCAGATGCTGGGCTAAAACACAAGGATATTGGCCAGCAGAGTTCTGTGTCCGAGAGTCATTTACTGTTTCAAGACCTCCATTACCTTGTTTGCAAGAAAGAGTAGAACCAGAGAGCTGCTACAGGCTAGAGGAAGGGGTGGAGGATTTGTGGTGGTGCTGCTGCTCTTGCAGCCAGAATGGACCTCACAGTGAGAGAGTTGCTGTGGTTATGGTTGGGCTGGCTGGTGCATTCCTGCCAGGGAGAGCTCGCTGCCCTTTGGGGTTGGTTTTAAATCAGGTGGCTTGCTACAACATCTGAAGTCATTTTTCATCACTGCACAGCAGATCAGTCAGCTCTCAGCAGAGTCCTGTAGGGTAACTGCCCGGGCAAAGCAATTAGACTTGGAATTGCATAGCTGAGGAGCTGTTTCTCTCCTTTTCCTTTCCTCTGCCCTCTAGCTCATGACTGTGTGGGAAATGAGTGGCTAAGGCAGGCACCTTGGGAAACCTGGAGACATTGCTTTGGCTTTGCAGAGCTGCTTGGGCCTCAACTTCTGCATTTGACTCACAGGCTGTAGGAGTGGTGCTCAGCAGAGACCCAGACTTCCAGCCTGGGTCAGTGTTGAAATGTCTTGACCTTAGTAGTGAAATGGGGGAGTTCTTGCTCTGAACTCGGTGCTGCTGGTGTTGCCTTGAGCTCTCCAGCGAGCATGGAGCTGATCCCATATAAGCTGTGAAAGAGCAAAGTGCAAAAAGTGCTGAGTTACCTTCTTGGAAGTACTGAAGGTTGTTGTGCCTTGGGTGGTTAATTGCTCACTAATGAATATGCTGTTGACAGCTCTCAGCACTCCACGGAGGCCTGAAATGGATTTCTCATTGAGAGTTAGGTAAATTGTCTTCTAAATTTTAAAATTCTAAATTCTAAAATTCTAATTTCTAAATTCTTTAAAAAAATAAACAGCTATTCAGCCTGCTTTTGCTTTGTAAATACAGTTAACTCACTGGTATGTCATGCCAGATCTACCCAGGATCTGGATGATTCCAAAGGATGCCTTTGGAAAATCCACTTGGCTAGTCCACCTATGTATGTGCACAAAGGGCAAGGGAGTGAGTCCTCATCTGCCCTGACCAGGGGGCAAGGTTGCTGCTAAAACATTGTTGTCAGTGTCAACCTGATGTTTGGAAACAAAATTGACTCTGTTTTCCATCCTTTTCAGAAACAAGAGTTGAAATAAAAGAGTCTGTCCGGGGACAGGATGTCTTCATCATACAGACAATCCCCAGGTGAGGTGCTCAGGGTTCGGTTTGGCACCTGGGATGTATTTGAATACTTGGATCAGCAGATGTTTCAGTGGTTTGCTCACTGTTAAGGAGTGCAATAACCAGTGGAAGTCTTGCAGTGTTGTCATTGCTCTGACTTTCATGTAAGGCCCCACATAGTGTTAGGCTGTTAACATTCCCAGGGGATTGGTTGCAACACTGAGATGCTTCCCATCAAATAGCTGAAGCGTGTCACTTGAGGCAGGATCAGGAGTGACTGATGCTTTCCACTGAAACATCCCTGGTCTGCATGTTGGTGGCCTTTCAGCTGTTTGGTGATTTCTGACTGGCATTTCTATCCCAGGATGGGTGATTTCCTCTGCCTCCCAACCACCATGCAGCAGAGCAGCAGCTGCTGCTTTCATTACAGGCTTGATTACTCTTCCCCTTTTGCTGTAGTGATGTGAAAGTGAGCTCAGGTGGAAGCCCATAGCCTCCCTCCTGTACTTTTACAGTTCTTGATGATGGTGGGCCTTTCTGGGTTTTATTTTGGGCTGTTCTAGGCTTGGAGTAAGAGATATGCTGCAAGTAAGCAGGGGACTAGAAAACCATCTGTAACCCCAGGAACATTGTTCCTTGCTGGCTCAGGAAGAGTAATGGGATAGCACTAGGGTGGTGGGAAGGGAGCCTGCACATAAATGATGACTGCAAATCAACCTAATGTAAGTAGGGGAGCTGCTGTTTTCAGAAATGAGATATTGATATTAGCAAAACAAGGATATTCCTGCTCTGATAGATTTTTTCAAGTTAGCCAATTTTGCTCAGATTTTGGAGATCACAAGAAGTATTAAAGTAGCAGAGCTCAATTGAAGCTCAAAAGTTGCAGGGAGCAGAATTGCCTGGACACAGGATTTTTCCTTGTTTGCCAAAGAAGTAGAGCCCATTGAGAATTCAAATTCATTTCCTCTGTGAAATGCTTGGCCTGTTGTAAAGAAATCAGTAGGACTACTAGACTGACTTACTCGCTTCTGGAATTCCTCTTGCAGGCAGAAACATTTTCTTAGGGCACATCTCTCTCCAGAGAGATGCCCCAAGTGTTTCCTCCCTCAGGGAGCAGCTAAATCTCTGCAAGATGAAAATCCCCTGCTGTAGGATTATGTTTCGGGTGAATGGTGCCATTCTGTTGTCCTTTGTGAGGGAGTTCTCTGAAATAACTTGTAACCGAGAACTGTGTAAACATGAAACAGATCAAGTGTTCAGAGAGAGGCAACTCAGAGCATTAGGGACAGAAGCAGTTTTGGGAGGGGAAAACCTCCCCTTGCTCTTAACTTGTTGATCCCCTTGTTTTTCCATTAACTGAATTTAGTGTTTTGGGCCAAGAAATGGGTCTTTTTTAGCCAAAATGTTCAAGGCCCTCCAGGTGAGGAGCCAGTGTTGTGCAGCCAAATCATCTTTCATTCCTAAACTGCAGCTGTGCCTTGCTGCATTGCTAGAGAGGACAGGTTCAAGGACATCTCAGTTTTGCAGTGGGTTTCAGGGAGCTTTTCACAACAACTGTATGGAATAATCTAAGAATAGGACTTCAACACTCAGTAGAGGATTGAAAAAAAAATATTAAGACTTGGTAGGAAAGGAGTAGAGAGGGAAACAACCTTGTTATGCTGCAGTGTGAATTCACAGTCTGCATTTTAAATGCACAGAGAGAACAGAAAGACTTGAATATGTCATATAGGCTCTCTGTCCTAAAAGCTGTAGCACAACCAGAAAAAAAGGTGACAAGGACAGGTACCATCCAGGACTGGTGTGTGGACTGGCATTTGTGTGAGGGAAAATCTAATAGTTCATGTTTAGATGGTAGAAAAATGAACAAGTTGGTGGTTTTGTGATACCCTAAAGGCAAAAGGAGCCTTTTAGTGCTGAGTGTTGGTGCTGATTGTTGCAAAGTCCATGGACAGTGTCACATAAGGTGTTTGCTCAGCCTCAAGAGCAGGGGTGTCCAGAGATGGCCCAGGCAGGGATAAGGAAGCAGCAAGGGAGGCTCTGGGGTAGTAAGCAGGGTGTGGGGAATAGCTGAGCTGTCTCTGAGTGTCCTGGTAATGAGCTGCCAGCCCCTGTGTGAGGTCTTGGCTCAGCCCTCCTGGCAGTAACTGACTGAGCATGGCTTCAAGGCTGGAGATGGAGAGGGCAGCAAGAAGACTGGGATGCTGTCTTGGGTGCCTGTGTTGGAGATGCTGGGGCTGGGCTTCCCCCACCAGTGTCATTTTCCCCAGCTGCTGCCCTTGGTTGGGGTCAGTGCCCCTTGCAGAGGAGCAGATCAGTGGTGGCTCAGCATGAAGCCATCTCAGCCAACCCATCCTGGGCCCTGCTGGAGGGACAGACACATCCACCTCTGCCTAGTTCCTGTTCCAGCTGGTCTGCAGGAGCTTCCCAGAGCCCAGCTTGGGATCCCGATTGAATACTGGGAGAAATACCCTCCTTGAATAACTTCTCCTTCAATATGGCTGCTGGTGTCCTGCAGCAGCACCAGGACTGCTGGTGCCTTTTGAAGTCCCAGTCTTGTTCTCTACCTGCTTTCCATGTGAATATGTGTGTATTTTCAAAGAGTGAGTTGAAAGATAATGATGATAAATACTGATTTTCTCAGATGAACTTTAAATAGGCTTCAGTTTGACCACTTTGTTTTTATATGACACTGATAGTAGCATCTTTTTCTTCTCTCACAGCCCCACTGGCACAGCTAAATCACCAAAGGGAAGAAACAGTTCTTTGTTTGCTCGTTGTCCTGTGTGGCAGGGGGCTGTGTTTTATGTAATTCTTGGCTGGGTGCTCCAGAGCCAACAAAGCTTTCTTGTGTGTAAACGGCATTGTGTGTGCGGGGCCGGCGGGGCCAGCGGGACAACAGAGACCCAGAGCCTCACAAAAGAAGAGGCACAAGTGGAGGTTAATTTCCAAAGGAAGGGAGAGCCGTGGGGAAATGGAAATGGTCAGAGGTTTGTCACGGGTCGTGTTTCTGAGCAGTTGGAGAAGCTGGCTCTAGTGGCTGTCTCAGGAGGAAAACAGGGCCTGAGCAACGTCTGGGCAATGTCCAGAAAGCTCTGCAGAGCTTTGGGCTGCTCCGTGCTATTTACTTCTCTGCTGCTGTATGGAAAGATGGCCCAGTCAGCCCCTGCTTTGTCCCCATGGGCTGCACAGCTGAGCCACTACAGCACTGCCCTCCTGACCGGCCTGAGGACATGGTGTGTCACTGGGGGCTGTCCATGCTGGGAACCCCCAGGCAAGGGGGGTCTGTGTTGCAGGAGTGCCTGTCCTGGCACCTGAAGCACATGTTCTTCAGTTCCCAAAAGTTCTTGAGTCAGTCTGTGGTGATGCAGACAGCGTCTCTTGGTGTTGGTCTTAAAGAGCTAAAGGTGAACTAAGGGCTTGGCTTCTTTTTCCACTTCCCAAAATTATTTGAAGTGCAGATCAACACAGTCCTACTGGGCCACTCCAGTCGTTGTGAGGAAGCAAACTGTAAATGGGATGTTTCAGTCTCATGACCAGTGACAGGACTCAAGGGAACAGCATGAAGCTGAGTCAGGGCGGGCTTAGGTTGGATATGAGGAAAAGGTTTTTCACCCAGAGGGTGGTTGAGCACTGGAACAGGCTCCCCAGGGAGGTGGTCACAGCACCAAGCCTGTCTGAGCTCAATAAATATTTGGGCAACACTCTCAGGGACAGGGTGGGATTGTTGGGGTGTCCTGTGCAGGACCAGGAGTTGTATTTGATGATCCTGATGGGTCCCTTCAAACTCAGCATATTCTGCGATTGCTCTGCCTACGCTGTTATTTTATTTTGTTGTTTTTTTCTTTCAAGAAACAGTCCTTTAGCATTTCTTGTGCTGTTGTTCCTTCCATCTCTAGATAGGCTAAAGAGTGTGGAGATGCTGACCTCCACCAAAATGCTATGTCTGGAGACTGTACTGCTCCAAATGCAGTATTTCTAAAGGCAGGAAAAATAACCTGCCTTACACTGCTAAAGAGGAAAATACCTTAAGAAATCCAGTGTGGATGAAGTTGTGTTGTCTGCGTGTGTGCTGCTTCTTTAAAGACTATGTTATTTGAAATTACACTATATCAAGTGACATTTGTTCCAAAGTAAATTCTATACAAAGCCTTTTTTTCTGAGGATGGAGGGAAATCATCTAACCTTATGTTAGAATATAAAATCAAATTCCAGTCCACAGCTCTTGAGTGCTGGCGTTGTGTGTGTTGTGTCCTGTGTGTGTAGAGCTTGATTGCCATTTGTTGTGGCGTGATGGAAGGAGCTGTGTGGCTGCAGTCTGGGTCTGGCATTAGCCTGAGATGGATGTACCATTATTTGCTTGGAATTTTGGTGAGGGGCGGTCTGGGTATAAATGGAAAAGGAAAAACACATGCTGATATTTGGAATTGTGTTCAAATCTCCTAGAGATGTGAATACTGCTGTCATGGAGCTGCTGATCATGGCTTATGCACTGAAGACTTCCTGTGCCAGGAACATCATTGGGGTCATCCCCTACTTCCCCTACAGCAAACAGAGCAAAATGAGGAAGAGGGGCTCCATAGTCTGCAAGCTGCTGGCTTCAATGCTCGCCAAGGCAGGTGAGTGTCCCAGGGAGCAGCAGCACAGCAGGCTTGGTACTGCTGGGCATCCCAAAGGTCATCTGTCCTTCCAATCCCCTGTTTGATGTGGCGATGTGCTGCTGAGATCTTGAGCCACTTTGGGGGAATTAATTTTCTTTTCAGCTTTCTCGTGTTTCTCTATAACTTGCACCTGGGGAAGTGACCTAGAATGTTATAGTGAAATACAGGGTCAATCCAGTGCTGTGGCATCACGTGCCTGTTTCTCATTATGTCCGTGGAACTGTGTTAATCTGTTTGTGGTTATTTTATGACATGGCATAATAGTCTGAGTAATAGCTAAAACAGTCTGGAAAATGGAGGTATTGAAGGAACTCCAGCCATGTGGGAATATTTTTGATAAATTGTTGTCTTTTTTCCCCTTTAGGTTTAACACACATTATCACTATGGACCTTCATCAAAAGGAAATCCAAGGCTTCTTCAGCTTTCCAGTAGACAACCTGAGAGCATCCCCTTTCTTGCTTCAGTATATACAGGAAGAAGTGAGGTTACTCTAGTTCTATATCTATCAACTCGTCTGAACTCATTTTAATGTGATGGCAGCGTTGGGCCTCTGCTTGAGTAGAGGTGGTGGTGTCAGTCTAGGTCAATCCTTCTGTTAATGAATTCTTTCTCTGGGGCATGTTTCATGGAAAGTTGTTGCTCTTCTGTGATCGGATAGAAACAGAACTCCAGTACAAGCAGGAGAGGAGCTTGCTCTCTGTGGAATTAGTGCCATTTGAGAGATGCTACTTGTGCTTCTGCCTCTAATCACCTCTGAAATCCTGTTAAACTGCCTCCCCTCTCCCTTTGTGCTGTGCTGGATTTCTGACTGCTCTGAATTATTGATAGACTTTGTTTTGGGCTGAGTGTAGGAACACTGAGTGCAGCAGTGCTGGGAGCAGAGCACGGAGGTTTTATTCTCCATGTGCAAAAGATGATGATTTATCCCCATGTGGTGAGAGCAAGGCTTCCCCATATGAGGAGGGTTAAACACAGTGTACATTCCCACCTTTGCAGAATGCACAAATACTGGTATTGGAAGCCAGTGCAGTTGCCTCCCTAGCTTCTTGTCACAGAATGAAAATTTGGTTCTGGGGAGGAGGATGGGTGAAATTATTCAGCCATGTATCAAACCAGTTACTCCCTGGCAAGAAGGTCTTTTTTAAAATTAATTAACTTTTTATCACATCCAGATTCCAGATTACAGAAATGCGGTTATTGTAGCCAAATCTCCTGGTGCTGCTAAAAGGTAAATGGATGCTTTGCTAGCTGGTTAAAAGTTACTTGGAAAATACCTGAGCTGGTGGAAAATACAGCGGGGAAAGTATGGGAGAAAGGGCAGATGGATTGACAATCTGTCATAATTCCTTTGTGGCTGGAAAGGGGATGGATGTGGTACAGATAGGCAGCTGAACTTTGTATTCCCACCCCCATGGGAGTGGACTCATGAGGTCTCAGTGAGATGGTTCACCTGGGGTCAGACTTGCTGCTGGAGTTTCAGCAGTGCCTGACCATCTCAGAAAGCATTTCACATATGGAGGAACACAGGAGAGCCTGTGGTGGAGCCAAGGGGAAGAGTGGCCTTTGGGATATTAACAAGGAATGAAGAGTCACTTCCAGTGGAATTTCTTGCAGAGGAACAGCCACGGAGGTGCAGCCTTTGCTTGCTGTTGGCCTGGGAGAGACTTGCTGTAGTGGGCTGTGGAGCTGCATCAGCCCAGCACCTTCCTGAGAGGCTGTTGTTGTCTTGCAGGGCTCAGTCTTACGCCGAGCGGCTGCGGCTGGGGCTGGCAGTGATCCATGGAGAGGCTCAGTGCACGGAGCAGGACATGGATGATGGGCGTCACTCCCCTCCAATGCTCAAAAATGCAACTCTGCATCCTGGCCTGGAGCTGCCATGTAAGATCAAGCTTCTCTACTTACCTTTAGGGGGAAAAAAAAAGAGAAAAGTTTGGTGGGAAATTTCTGTTGGTTTATCTGTGTGGGTGTAACCAACCTAAAGGCAGTTGGACCAGTGGAATTTTTTTTTCATGGGAAGGTTAATATCAGTGAGTTGTAGAAGTCACGGGGAAGTTTTTATTTGACTCCTTCTGGCCATGCAGAATATCAGTATTCTTCTCCTTGGCTGTGCCTGCTCCATAGTATTAGACTGACAAACCTCTGATAAAGGCTTTTATGGTGTTCAGCGACAGAATTCATTGAGCTCCTGAAACAAGGGAGATGTAAAAGTGCAAGTAATGAGATAACAACCACTGAGACAGGCTGTTGGCTCCATTGGGGAAGGAAGGGCTGGTCTTTGTCTTCCCTTCTCTGCAGCCATTGTTACTGCTGGAAATTTTCTTCATCTTGGCACCCAGGTGATCATATTCCAATGTTTGTTTTGACAAGGTGTTTGAGATTCGTGTGGCTGGGGTGAATAGGTTCTCCAAGAGCACTGTTGACTGGCTTCCGGAGCTCCTGCCATTGATTTGGGAGCAGAGAACAAAAGAAAAAGAGGAAGCTTGTGTTCTGGGAAATGCTATCCTCAGGATTGTTTGTATTCCTGCAGCAGTCAAATCAACAGTACAATCAAAATCCAGCTCCCTTTTGGAAGGATTTTAGCTTTCTAGGACAGAAATTGGGAGCAGGAAGGTGGCTGAGAAGTGCCTGTGGGAAAGGCTGTGTGCTGCTGTGTGTGGCAACACCAGCAGTGGTTTGGGCTACTGATAATCATCTCATCTTTGGAAATTTAGGGAGAACATCCAACCAGTTTGTGGGCAGCTTGTGGAGGG
The DNA here is from genome assembly GCA_013400515.1 of Erpornis zantholeuca. NCBI lineage: Eukaryota > Metazoa > Chordata > Aves > Passeriformes > Timaliidae > Erpornis > Erpornis zantholeuca. The sequence continues at coordinate 458,904 of VZTN01000516.1, forward strand.
GATGCAAGTAAGACTGCAGGCGTTTTACGTCACCCCAGTTGTGCCTCACTGGAGTACAATCAGTTAAACAGTGCTTTTGTTGCTGGTGAAACTCCTCTTGGGCCTTGGGGGGCAGGTGGGGTTTGGCAGTGAAGCTTGGGACGTTATTGTTCTCCTGACAAGGGGATTTTTTTCATGTCCTTCCAAGAAAGCAGGAATCTGCATGGTTATTCTTCACTTTCTCCTTCCCCTCCTATTCTGAAGAGGATGCTGTCCTCCAGAATATCAATAGCTGACACTTGTCTGCTACGGAGGAATTGATGTGATTGTATTTTTATTTCCAGCCTTGTCACTTCAAAGAAGCTCAACTGTGGAAGGTTGTGCTGCTGGAGAACCCTGTAAATGGTTGCTCATACAGAAATGTGCCCTTGTCCAATTTAATTAGGAATCCAATGGAAAATTGTTTTCAGTTCTCAGCTATCCAAACACAAACTAATTTGCTGTGTATCACCACTTTCTTATTTTGTCTCCTGCTGCACAAACTCAGCACTTGACCAATGACCTTACATTCCATCATGCCTAAGGCACAATGTAAAACAGTCAAGCTGTGGCTTGGCAGCTCTCTGTCAGGGGGTGGATTGTGGGGCAAACTTGTCTAAAGCTCTCAGTAGAAGTTGCTTTTCTCTGCAGTTTTCTGACCTGAGAGATACCTAGTTTCAAGTGAGCTGGATTCTGGAGATGGAGAATTCTGAGGTTATCTGAGTCTAAAAGCAGTCTGTGCATCCTGGTTGTGTCACAGTCTGCCAGACAGGTGAAAGCGCAGCTGGGATGGCAATGCTGTGAGTGTCTGTACTGACCCTCTCGGCTATGCCTCGTTTCTTGTCCAATTCAGTCGTATGAAAAGCATCTTCCCACCCCAGATGTCACATAATTCCAAACCCTCATTTACCTCTCACTTCCTGGTGGTGAAAGCTCTGAGGGCAGAGTGTAGCAGGGTTCAGCTGTGTGGTTGGTTGTGAAAGGTCAGACGTGCTGCTGCTCAGAACTTGATGTTCCTTACACCAAAACTGTCCCCAAACCCTCCAACAGTCAAAACAGAACCAGTCTGTGAGTCTGCTTGGCTCAGCAACCAAACCTGGGCCTGGCAGGAAGAAGGTTGGGGATGTTCCTGGGGAGCAGCTGAGACTTCACATGGAGCATCCCACTCTGGGCTACAACCAGATCAGTGTGGAGCATGCCAGACTTGGCAACTGAGGCTCCAGGCAGAGAGGTGAAACCTGTGTCTGGGAGCAGCCCCAGAGCCCCACAGCGATGGCTCGTGCTTTGTGCCATTCTCCATGGGCTACCCAGTGAATTGGCCAGGCTCCTGCGTCCTGGCATGCACCTTCTCTCCCTGTTCTAGCAGGGATCATGTGCCTCTAATTAATGAGTGCTAGGCAGTGTAATGGCTTATTTATTGTCCTGTGAGTGTGGCCTGATGTGATATTTTGATTCTCAGGGAGCCACAACAGAAAAATGCCTGAGGTGCTTCTAATTGCACTTAAAATACTGCACTAAAGTGGCAGCAAGAGCCCACGTCACTGCACCCCCTGAAATCAGAGCCTTGGAGACAGGACAGCACTCCAAGGTTATTCCTTTTGATTGTGTGCTTTTGTGTCTCAGAGCTTGCAGCTGGCTTGGGGCTGTGCCTTAACAAATGCATGTGGACTCTTCACATGTTTCCTCTAGAAAAAGAGCGGAGCACCATCTGTTAAATCATTTCAGTGGCTTTGGAATTCAGTGCTTTACACAGAGAGCTAATGGTTTGCTTGAATCCCAGAGCCCAGCAAACTGCCACAAGGGGAGTTTGGGGAAAAACTGGAGTGACCATAGGTCTGTTCCTACTTCCCTACCCCCATCTTGCCTGTGTTTAGGCTGGGCACAGAGATGTTTTCTGTGTCTTCCAAGGCTACCTCTACTCAAAACAGTTCATTCTTGAGCAGCCTTTTGCTCCCAGGCTCTGTTGTAAATGCAGCATTATATTTCTTGGTGATTGTCACTTTAATTCACACTGTCAGCTCTAAACAATTTATTTTAGTATTTCTTAACCCATTTTTGACCACTTAATTAAAGCAACGTGTTTATGCACCTGGGAACGCTGTTTCTTAGTGCCTTAGTGATCCTGCCTTTAACTTCTGGTACTTTGGTGTATGTTATGCACATCCAAATGAAAGTGTTCTTTGATATTCTTGTTTTTTAAAAAATGGTGGTTGGTCTAGTTTTTTCTCTTTTGTTTTTCCCCCTCCAGAAGCTACAGATACCACAAGCATCTTTTCTTACTCTCCAGAAAAAGTCAGCAACTCTCTAACCTAAACTTGTACCTGATCCAAGGGGTTACACCAGGCAAAAGTACCACCGTGGCTTATTTCTGTTACCCTCTTCTGTCTACAAACATAGAAGTTTTGTGTCTGGGAGGAAAATACTCTTTATTATTTGACTCATTTTTCAAGGCACCTCCTCATAGCAGTTCTGACTTGCACATCTTGATATGTCCAAAGATTTTGAAGAAGAAACTGGCTGCACTAACCCTTGTGTAGACTCTCATCACCTTGGAGCAGTTGAGATTTGATGTGGTTGTGGGTAGATCTTTGGCTTGCAATTTTTTTTTTCTTTTTTTTGCAGAGAAAATTGAACAAGGAAAAGGGAGAACATCTCTTTAAGATCCGGGTAGGTCGACACGTTGCCTACCATTCTTTAAAAATAAACCAAAATTGAAATACAGCTTTTAAGAAACAGACAGATGCAAAACACTGCTAATGTTGCTGGTTGCCATGTTAGCCTTTAAGTATAGCCAGGAATGTGTCTGCTTCCTTCATGGAGTAGAAGGATACTGATTTGCTGAAACTCCATGTCTCTGTGAGTAAAACAGTGCTGAATTTCAGCTCCCCAGGCCTGTTCACCATCTGTGTAGAAAAAGTTCCCCTGACCTGGCTGTTGTAAACAGAGATGGCACTCATCTGTGGATGCACATGGAGGATGGGATAGCAGCCAGGTGGAATCCTTTTGACACTTCACAGCTCCCACCAGGAGCTCTATTACTGTCCAGACTAGATAGTAAACTCATAACTAATCTAAGCAGGTCTGTAGTGCCTGTAATTGAAATTTATTATCTGCTTATCTCTCGTGGTGCTTAATCTTCATTTATTACAAATAATCTTCCTTCTCATAAGAATATTTTTCCTTCAGGATTTAGACATGACTTTGCATTTGATAAGAGACTCAGAAATAACCATGCAAGGGAGGCTGAGGAATCTGTGCCATGAAGAGCTGTTGATTAACTCTTCAGTCTAAGCTAGCTGTGACTTTAACTGCAAAACCTGGCAATGAGTGATGGGACTTTGGTCAAAACAGAATTACTGGATGCCTTTTATGCAGTTTTGGTAGGTTTATGGAAAACTAGCCAGTGGAGTAGATCATGGATGTGAAGAACAGCTCTACACAAGAATCTTTGAAGTTGTGGTCCTTATAATTGCTTTTGTCATATCCCTCGGTGTGACTCATTCACCCAGCTGTGCTTGCACTCTAGGCATTCCCAGGCACCGATGAGATATGGGAATGGTACTGGATCATCCTGCTGTGCAGGTTGGGGAGTTTTATGTAAGACTTTTTTGATGAGGAGAGCAGAGATCAATATTCAGACAGGCTTTTTGGCGGGCAATGGCTTGTGTTCTCCTGCTGCTCAGGTATTACATTGAGGTGGATTTTCCTAAAGTTGAAAAATCTTGCTGTGTCTGAACTCCTTGAGGCACTTGAGAAGCCTCTGTGGCTGGAATCCTGGCAAGACCTGAGCTTACAAGAGGAGGGGCAACAAGTGCCTTGGTAGGACACTTTACACTCAATGTGGAGAGCATAAAATAGGGGTGTGGAGGTGGGCCAGGTAAGTGTTAGAAAATGCTGGATGTGCCTCTTGGCTTCAGTGGTTAGATCAGCCCAGATTGTCACCTCTTGACACCTGTTTGCCCACCACAGTGCCCTTTCCCTGCTGGAAGTTTTTGTACCAGCACCCTGTGACAAATGAGAGGTTTGGCACATGGACAGCAAGTCCCTGGCCTGTACTGGAGGCTGGTTGCTGTTTGGTGTAAGCCTGAAGGCTGTGTTACATCTGGACACTCTCCGGGCATCCTAGTTCAGATCTCTGGTATTTTTATGATGCTGCTGGAATTTCGGCAGGATGTAGTTTTGCATGAACCCCGTCAGTGCAAAAGTAGTGTCAGGAGGGAATGGAACCTTATTTCCCAGCACATCCCTGTGTGTCAGGTAGCACAGCTTGTCAGTGTATCCTTTGATCCAATTGCTGCTTGCCTTGAGCTTGTTGAACTGAGTTTCAACTGGATTTTGTCCTGCTCTTTCCATTAATCCACTTAAAAAATAATCAGCAATTTTTCTGCCAACTTCCTTAAGCTTTCTTTGCCTGAGCAGGTGGTATTAAGGTTCTTACACCCTCTCAAAGACCCTTCTGTGTTTGGTGATGTGAGAAAGCAACTGAGCTGCAGTGCAAGTCTCTTATCCTGCGGATGATTTACTGAGTCCAAGAGGTGAAAAGTTGCACCTTGTAAAGCACCTGCCCTTTGAGAGGTGCTGCTTGGAAAAGCCCATTTGTTCCCAATCATGGAATGGACCCTTTTTCTAGTCCTGTGCTGGAGCACAAAGAAGGTCACTGATATTGCCCATAGACCAGATGCTGCTTTTTAACTCTCCTTGCACAGGGGTCTATTAGAGAGTTGGAATTGCTTTCTGTTTCTGAGGTCAGTACAAAATCCCCACAGAAACAGAGATTTCCTCTTTATGCAGCAGTGCTGTTCATTTGAGGAGGAAAATGATGGTTAAATGAGGGTTTCTCACTTAGGTGAGTGTCAGGATCATGTAAAGCACATCTGTGTCTGCATCAATGTAAGATGTTTAATGGTTCACCCTCTTGTGTGGTGGAACTGTTGGGGTTTGACTCAAGCCTGACTCACCTGGAGTCTTCTTTTTCTTCTTTAGTGATGATGGCCAAGGAGAAACCACCAATAACTGTGGTTGGAGACGTTGGAGGAAGAATTGCCATCATTGTGGTACGAGTGTGAGGGGAACAGGTGGGGGGTGTCTTCCTCACTGCATCTTTGCTTCAGCTGCTCTATCCCTGAGGATATAGGAGTGGGAATGTGTTTGTTAGACACTCTTTTCTCCAGTAGTCTTGGCAGCTTTGGCTATTTCAGCTTTCTGTTGAAAACCCTTTACACTTCAGCTCTTTAAGCCCTAAAATCTCCTTGCTCCCTTGATTCTAAGTGTCAGATGTCTGCAAGTAATGAATAAATCCAGGGTATACAGAGAAAACTCCTGAAGTGTTAAAAACCCCCTTTTTTGGTTTTTTTGTTAAAAAACAAAAAACTTGCTGAGCTTCTCTTACTTGCTGTGCCATGCTGCAGTGTAAGTAATCAACATGCAGCTCCTACCCCATGAAAAAATACACCTTGCCAGTGACAAATTGTGATTGCACGTGCAGGGACTAATCTGTTTCCAAGACACAGCATTTGTTCTCCACACTAGCAAAAGGGTCATTAAACCAGGGAAATAGCATTCATGGATTAGTCATGCACGTGGCTGTCCTCATCAGCAGCTGAAGTAGACAGGGATTCTATTTTTCATCTCTGTGCATGGCCAAAGCTGCAGTACCGTGCAGATCCTCTGCTGCCCTGCAGGCTCTTTAAACTTCTGGTTTTGATGTTATTTCTGTTTCTGCTCAGGATGACATCATCGATGACGTGGAAAGCTTTGTAGCTGCTGCAGAGATCCTGAAAGAACGTGGAGCCTACAAGATTTTTGTGATGGCTACTCATGGGCTTCTGTCAGCAGATGCCCCCCGTCTCATAGAGGAATCCTCCATTGATGAGGTGAGTCTGCTCTCTGGACTGCAGAGGAGGGGCTGGCACCAAAGCTCACAAGTTGATGTCCTTCCCACTGCACGTAGCTCACGTCTGCAATTACTCATTTAATCAGGTGCTTTCAGTTAGCTGGTTCTTCACTGGAACAAAAAAACCAAAAGTGTGTGTGTGTGTGATTAATACTTGCTCAGATCAGATCTGCTTCCCTGAGCGTGTTTTCTCCCTAATGCAAATATTACTCATCCCTGCTTGGACACTTCCCTTGCTGCAGCTGGGGGTGTGTGGCTGCAATCTCACTGTGCAGCCCCTCTCCCCCAGCCGGTGAGGGGCTGCTGGTACATGAAGAGAGTAGGATTTCAAACCTTGGTAACAGATCCTGTGATCTGAATGGACCCATCAGCCTGTTGGAGAGTGCTGTTTATGCTGGTCCCCTCAACAGACTGACACATTTATTTTAATTTTTTTTTCCTAATATGCGAGGATTTCTCCCCCTGAACTGTGAAACAGCAGCACACATCCCTCCTGGAGCCAATCCAGGGTGGCTGCTCAGGGAGGCCAAATGTTTCAGCAGCACAACTTCCTTTCCTTTCTGGCCCTCCCTAGGTGGTAGTGACGAACACTGTTCCTCACGAGGTGCAGAAGCTGCAGTGCCCCAAGATAAAGACTGTGGATATCAGTTTGATCCTCTCGGAAGCCATCCGGCGAATCCACAATGGCGAGTCCATGGCCTATCTCTTCCGCAACATCACTGTTGATGACTAGACCTGAGCCTGCCCCCGTCCTGGATTCCACAAGAGAAGGAAATCTGCATGGAAAGGCAATACCATAAAACATAGGCATAACACAACTGTTTATTTTTGTAGGAGCGTTGAGGTTTTCAGGGTCTTGAGCCATGAGATCTAATAGGAAAAAAATCAACCTGACCAGCACTTTACAAGTGAATAGAAGGGGCCACTGGCAATGGGGAGGATTACACCTTAATTGAGAGATGGAGAAATGAGGTGGTATTGAATTTTTAAGTTCCTTTAATGATTTTTTTTTTTTTTTAGTGTGTTATCTCTTGCCCTGTAGGGGCAGAAAGAAAAGCTAAACAGAAGAAGCTGTCAGCTTGTGAGAAGGGAATAGAGACTGCTCATTGCTGTGTGGGCAGTGAGAGCAGCCTTTGGAGTTGTTTCTGCCTGTGTCTCACCCCAGAGCACGGAAGGGAACGTTCAGGCTGTGCTGCTGGCAGAGCTGAGCCAACAGCAGCTCCATGCCAGCTCAGTGGCCTCTCCTCTCCTGCACAGCAGAGCAGGGACTTTCATCAAAACTAAGTTAGCGGAACATCCCGAAAGGACAGCTTAGGGCAACCCATTGGCAGGGCTGCTCCCATCCCTGGCTCAGGGAGCTGGGAACAGGCTGACGTGTGTGTCCCAGCAGAGCAGGGAATGCTAGTTAATGTGTTGGCCTTTTCATTCTGCGAGCTTTGGATCATTATTGCTCTTCAGTGATGAGTCACGTGAGGGTCTTGGTCCTCACTGGAACACTTGTCTGCACTGCAAAACCAGGCACGATTTTTGGAGTTGCCTGGGGCTGATGAGTTTGTGGCAGAGTCTCATGGGGAAGGGAAGTTGGAACAATATCTGCTTCTAATGCAGCTGTGCTATCCAAAACACTAACACTGAACCTGCAATAAAAAGTGTAAGATTTTTCAGCTTTGGTGCTTCCTGTGAATCCTGTGCCCTCTGAAGAGTTGCTGTGTCTGTTCAGTGGGGCTGTGGCTGTAACAAGGCTCACTTGGCAGCTTGCAGCCTTCTTCCACAGGGAAGTAGGACTTGCTGATCACTCCTTTCTTGAGTGATAATAATTTTTAAGTGGAGGGGACACTTGAGGAGGCAGCACAAGATGCATGTGGAGGGCTTTGTCTCCAGGATGATGTAAGAATAAACTCCCAAACTGTGATCTTTCCCCTTGATGAGACAAACACACTCCAGTAAAACCTACACCACTTTCTAGTCTGCTGATGTGAGGAACAAATAAAAGCTGCTGGAAGCAGTTTAGTTGTTTAGTTTTGCTTATCCTTATCTTCCTTATCACTGTCTTCTTCCACCCTGACATCTGAAATGTGCCAAGGGGCCAGCAGTGACTGAGCAGGACAAACCTTGAACACCAGGCAAACAAATGGACCTCGGCACAGAGTGCTTGGACCACCTTCAGAATCCAGCATGGATTAAACCTCCAAGCCAAATTCCATAGAGGATGTGTGGGATTGGACGAGGTCTCCAAGCTGTTGATGGGTTTTCCTGCATTTTCAAAGTACCACAAACAAATCCCAGCAGTGCTCTGTGACCACAGCCTGGCTCTTCAGCCTGGAGGGGGTAACATGATGCTGTACTGCAAGTATTGAATGGATCAGCTGAAGTGTGGAGTCCTTGCAGATGTCTGTGCCCCCTTTCTTCTGAGCCAGGACAATGTTCTTTGTCCTGGAAGCCAGTCTTAAAAATGTGAGCAGTATTGCTGTTCTCTTCCCTTCAAAGTGCTTGTCACACCTGCCAGGAGCAAGGTTAGGGCTCACTGAGGGTTGTTCCATTCAGGCTTGCTTTTGGTGGGCTGTATTTGGGTAGAAATCATAGAATCAATCACAGCACCACTGAGCAGAGAGTTGTGCCTGAGTGCCCTGGGCCATTGTCCTGAGTGACTGTTTTAGGGTTGCTTGAAGACTCAGCAGCAGAAGTATCAGCAAAAGCAGGTGTGGTATAGAACTGAAAGTTCCACAAAGTTGTTGGCAAGGTTCACTTTACTATTTGCTAGGTGGTAAAAGCAGACTGAAATCTAAAATCAATCAATCTAAACCCAAAATCAATCAAAAAATTATCTACATTGAGGCTGGGGAGGGGGGAAGGGTAGGAAAGGGCAAGAATAAAAAGGATTCACAAGATGAGTCACGAGGTTCAGAGTAGACCCCCTTGAAAAACTGAGCCCCAGACTTGACCAACAGTTCAGGCCCAGAGGTTTGACAGCCCTTAACAGCATAAGCTGTTAAGCTATTGATTATGCTGAAGTTAAACAATTTAACAATTTCATATACTTAAAAATCTAAAGTACTCGAGAATTTAGGAGAGCAAGGTCTGTGGTACATTTGCTGTAGTGCATTCCCACTTGCACACAGACCTGAAGGAGCCTCAGGTACCTCTGAAAAATTCCCTTCAAGCTTCTGGAAATACATTGGACATCTTTGCATCTTCTCAGCAGGCAAAGGGTTGAGCCTCGAGGAACAGTCATAATTCCTTTTCATCCTGGCCACAATTCAGGTCAGTAGCTTTCTTTGAAAGTTCGATAACAAAAATGTTCTGCTTGAGCTGTTATTCAGGCAAGATAAATTATTTTCCAAGGCTGTTTGTTAAAAAACAGAAGCTTGTTTGACAGCACAGGTTGCTGGGAGCAGACAGTGTTTCTGGTGAGACTGAGAGTTGCTCAGCCCAGGTGCTGTTCTCAAGGCCAAGGCCTAACAAGCATTTCTCAGCTCATAGTGCAGCTCAAGAGTGGGGTGGAGGTACCACCAGCATCTACCCCATGACTAAAGACAACTTCTCTTGCTCCACAGAGTGGCCATGTGGTCACCTCTTGCCTCTGTGCCTATAAACAAGGATTTGTTATGTTCCAATTATAAATTGAGGGAAATTTTTGATCAGATTAGCTAAATACTGTGATTTTTAAGACTGTTGAAATGTGATGGAACAATATTATGTATGCAAGGAGATGTGTGGGACAGTGCTACCTGTCTAGCTAATATAAACACTCCAACAAATAGAACACTACAGTACATTAAACATAAAATGACAGAAATCAGCAGAATTACAACAGGATGCAACATTAGATCTGGAATTCCTGTTGCAGTGGGTGACCACCCAAACACAATCCCACCAGTGATGTTCTCCATTTCTCATCACTCTTGCCAAGACCTGTTGTATGTTTTCTGTATTGTGATGAACAGTGATTAGAGCTCTGTGTCCATTGCTTCAGACACCTTACAGCAGTCCCACAGCTCATTGTGCTGCAGTAATCTTTCCACCAGTGCAAGGTTCATTCCAGTGGGGGGAGCAGGAAATCTTGCAGGGATGTGTAGGTAGAGTGTAGGAATTCATGGGTTGTGACAGAACTGAGTAGTTGAAGTTGCATCCCCTAATTTTGGAAAAAACTACAAACACAAATGTTTGAGTGATGGCTTATTCTGTGTGGTCTGTATGGAATCACAAATAGTTCTCAGCTCTTCCCAGTGTATATAAGCACAGTTTCAAGGATTTCAGCAGGATATATTTCAACGTGACAAACATTTTGTTCAGTGCCAAGACAAATGTCTTGGGCATTAGTGGTGTTACTTTGACAAATAAATCCCTGTTGTTCCTGTACAACACACATTAACATCGACAGCTTGCCATTTGTTCCCATTTTGTTGGGCCCATGCTCTGTGTTGTATTGGATTTAATTCCATGGTGATTTAACCCCAGTGCAGTGGTTGGGTATATGGGGTTTATCAAAGCACTGTGTATTGTTAAAGCAAAAGCTGTGGCTTTACTGTTGGTAGGCTCAGAAGTGAAGTTAACTAGATGCCACCAAGATTGAAATTCTCATTAAAATTTGTTTGCATTATCCCTGACTACCTTTTAAATTTCAGTGGTCAAGGTGCCTCCAGAGCTTTCCTTACAGTTGCTGCTGCAGTAAATTGTCTCCAGCACTGAGCTTGGATGCAGCTGTGAACAGGGAGACCTAGGCTCTGGAATGAGGAGAGCAAAGAGGAAAGAGCCTGCTGGCTGTGCTCATCCTGCTCTATCTCCTGCTCCCCCTGAGCCACCTCCTCCTTTGGGGTCTGCATCCCTCATGCTTCTGGGGCACTGCTGCCCCTTCTTGGCTGCTGAGGATGTGCTGAAGGCCAAGCCCTGCCCACAGTGCCCTGTGCCTGCCTGGCTGGGTCCTGTGCTGCCCCCAGCTCTGTGCAGACCATGGTGGGTGCAAAGAACCTGGTCCCCAGAGAGCCTGCCCTGGGGCTCACCCTGCCATCCTCCTCTCCTAGGTCAGGGCTCTGTGCCAGGAGCTCTGTGAGGAGGTCAATGAGATGAAGGTGGAGCAGTCCCACATGGCTGAGGACATCTGGACCACCCAGGCATCCCTTGACTTGGTGAGCTGCCACTGGTGCCCCCAGGAGCTGCCCCTCACTGCTGCCCTGCTGCCCCTGCCCTGCAGCCCTTGGAGGCTCCCAGTGTGAGGGCACCAGGAGGGAAGAGTGTCCCAGGAGTTGAATGTGGGCGCTCAGCCCAACCCACCCAGAGCCCCCCACTCTCCTGCCAGCCTCTCTCCAGCCCCAGAGGAGGTGACAGCATGGCATGCTGAACATGCTGCAGGATTTCCTGGTGGGCAGCAAAGCAGGAGAAGGAGGAAGAGGAGGCTGAGATCTGCCTGTGGAGTGGGACTGCAGCCCCCAGTACCTCTAGCCACTGTGTGCCCCAAGGTCTTTGCTCCTGTTCCCTGCACATCCCACCAGGAGGCACAACCTGACATAGGCAGGGCTAGGGCAGCTCCCCTGTGCTGTTTTCTGCTCACCAAAGGGTCCTGTTCAGGGTGATGGGAGAAACAGCAGGAGCTGGTGACTCCTTGGGACCAGGCTGCATTGACCTCCCACCACAGCCTTTCCTCAGTGCATATGGGCACCCAAAACCTTGGCTGGGGAAGAACCTTTTGAAATTCAGCAAAGGCAAGTGCAGGGTCCTGCGCCCTGGGGAGTCCATTGAGGATCCCCCAGCACCCACAGCTCCATCCCGTGGGTGCAGCCAGCACAAGACCACCCAGCAGCATGGACCCTTTGGCCAACAGTGTGGCTGGGACTCAGGTGAGTGCCATGGGGACAGCGACAGCTTTGGGGACAGCACTGGCCCTGTTCCCTCCAGCTGTCATAGCCAGGGGCCATGTGATGCCCTGGCATCAGACCCATTTAGCCAGGGATGGAACTGTGGGGATGCTGGTGATGAAGCTGTGCCAAATCCTCCCAATGGTGACCAGTTTCTGTCATTCAGGGAGGCAGCTCCAGGAGGGAGCCCCTCTAAAACACAGCATTGTGGCTACCCAGGACACACAGGGATGGGAGGTGGAGGGCACAGGCTCCACACCTGACATCCCAACCAGCCCTCACACCTGTGTCCTTGCTTGGTCAGCACTCTGGACCCCTCTGATCCATGCCAGGAGGTCACGTCATGACCTGGCTCCAGAGAGCATGTGCCTGTCCTGAGAGGGTGGTCCTGGACCCTCGGGATACCCTGGGGCTGTATTTAAGCAAAACAGCACCAAGCGATCGATTAGAAAGTTGCAGGTTTTGGTAGGAAGGATTTAAGCCTTGTGATAGGTTGCACAGACTGTGGTGGCAACGATTTAAACATTTCTGAACAGCCTGCTGATTTTATTTCCCTGGACAACCTGTGGATTAAACTTCCCTGAGGAACAGCCCACAGATTAAGTTTATTTTAACAGCCTGCAGATTAAAATTCTCTGAACAACACGTGGAAACTTTCTGGAACAACCCATGAATTAAACTTCCCTGATGAACAGCCTGTGGATTAAACAACTACCCCAATGAAGAGCTCGTGGGTTAAATTTCCCTGAACTGCACATGGAAACAGCGATTTCTTAACAGCCCATGGCAGCCACAATTTAAACTTTTAAGGAGAGTGAGAAAAAAAGAAGGAAAGGAAGGAAAATAGAGGTAGAGGAAGGACTTGTGTTGGCAGCCCAGGTTCCATCCTTGGTCCAGTCCCTCAGCATGGTGGGTTCCCCCCTGCAGCCCCTGTCCATTGTGGAATTTATAGATTGGTCCTTGCACAGCCACATTTTGGTATTCTTGAACTTTTCAGAACAGGGTTGGGGTTCTCATGGATTCAGTTTCCCTCCCCCATCAGATGCAAGTGCAATGCTGTCTCAAATTTGTTCTTTGAGATAGTTTCCCAAGTTACCAAGTTGGTCCCAAAAAAGCTCTATCCTGCCTCCAAAAGAGCCCCTTTTCCAACTGAACCTTCTCTCATTATTGTGCTAATGTTCCTTTTCTCTTCTGCCTAGTCTTTGAGCATTAACTCTTTCAGGTTTACATTAACTCTTTCAGTCTCTCACATTTATCCCTTTTCCACGCTGGCATTCCATTAACTTCCCACCGGTTCTGTTCCCAAAAGGGGAGCTATTCAGGACATCCTTTAAATACAGCATGAGGTGGTGGAACTGCCATGCAAGGTCTTCATCTGACCCCAGAGAGCACCTGTCCACTTGTCAGGGGTCACTGGTCCTCCCTGTGTCCCTTCCTGCCTCTCCAGGGAGCCAGGCTGTGTCCCTGGAGTCCCCTTGCTGCTCCTGGGCACAGGCTGTGCTCCCAAAGTGTTCAGCCCAAGCTCTGAGCCTGCCCCATGTCCAAAGTGGGGGGCTTGGCAGGGGCAGCCTGGTCCCTGCTGCCTTCCTGGGAAGAGGAGACAAAGGGGAACAGGTTGCTGGGCAGAAGTGCAGCAGCTGGAGCAGACCCAGGGCCCCTCAGCCTGTCCCCAGCTCCTGTTTTCAAGCCTCTGGCTCATGGAGCCAAACTCAAGTACCCCCTGAGAACCCAAAGGCAAAAGCTGCTCACCCCATGGAGAACCCACAGCCACAGCACCCAGCCCCATTTTGGCCTTGCCACCAGCCTCAGTTCCCACAGGACTGGGCTGCTGAGGATGCCTCTGAAGGAATTCCTGCAGCAGAGGGATTTGGGAGTTTCCCTCTGCAGATTCACCATGGTCTAATATGAGCTAGAGCTTTTTCCCAGGAAGGACTCCACAAATAACCCATTTCCCCCATGGCACCCCCTTTATTTTTGTAGCCAGCCAGGGGGTTGGACTGTGCTGTGGTGGTGGTGGAGAATCCAGGCTCAGTATCCCAGGATTCCCCTGAAAATGGCAGAACTCCCAGCAGCACCGTGTCCAGCCCAGGAGCAAGGATCCTCCCAGGACTCAAAGCTCCTGAGCCTTCCCAGAGCAGGGAGATGTCAGTGATCCCACTGCTTGGTGGTCAGACCTGCAGGTTTAAAAGGGAATTTCTAGTTGATGATTTTTGTAAGGATTTGTCTGATGGATCACTCTGATTCACAGACTTTTCCCAGTGTTTGAGTCCTTTACTTCCTAGGCTTGTCTGGAGGCTTGTGTTTATCTGCTTTTCCCTGCTTGTATGGCTCTTTGCTTTGGAGAGAGGTGCTGAAAATCTGTGTATTGATGGTGTCAGCAGCAGCCTTCCACCATCCCATCTAAGGGGTGTCATGCTTTTGAGACCTCAAAAATGAATGACTGGAGGTGCTTCCTCTCTGGGTCTGGTCTCCTCCTGGAGCGTTCTGGAACGCTCCAGGCTGTGTGAGAACATGGATCACCTCTCCAAAGGGCACAGCCCAACTGGGCAGGCTCAACTCACCCTGTGAGCGGCTCCGGGGGCACCACCTACCCGATGTGAGCTGTCCTTGGAGTTATTTTGGAGCTGAAAGCAGTAAAGGCTGGAAGTGTTGTGGCACGTGGTCCGAGCAGGTCCTATCAGTTGCTGGAACCAGGACTCTGCCAGCAGTGGAGGACAATGGGGACATTCCACATGGGGCTGGGCCACTGCTGTGTAACAATGGGCACTCTTTGCCAGGGCAGAGGGACACTGTAAAGAGTGAAACAAGTGGCATGGGCTCCGGAACAAGGAGGAGGCCGAAAAGAAAGGAGCCTGCTGGCTGTGCCCCTCTACCTCCTTCTCCCACCTCCTGCCGCCTCCCACCACCTCCCATCCTACTTGCTCATCTTCAGAGCAATAGTGTGAGAGGCTCCTGTTAATGGCAGTTCTGTGCTTTTGGACAGGGCAGCAGCAATGGAAGGAGTCACCTTGGGCCAGATGCTGGATGCTGCCCTCGGGGCACCAAGGACAGACTCTATCGACTTCGAGCAACTGCGCAACCTCCTGAACGCGTTGCTTTTGTACCTGGGCCTGAAGGACCTGGCTGTCCAGGAGACTGGGGAACCACTGGAGGGGGCTGAGAGAAGCCCTTTCTCACCCTCCTTCCTTAAGGAGTTAATGCAGAAAGTGGAAGCCAATGAAAAAGAACTCGCCGAGGTAGAGGCTCTTCCCAGCCCCGGGTGCTTCCCACAAGCTGTCCCCTCCTCCAGGGTCTGCACTGGCTTGTGCTGCTGGGGAGCTGCTGCCGAAGGCCAAACACTGCCCAGGCCGGGCCCTGTGCTGCCCCAGCTCTGTGCAGACCATGGTGGGTGCAAAGAACCTGGTCCCCAGGGACCCTCCCCTGGGGCTCACCCCACCATCCCCCTCTCCTAGATGAAGTCTCAGTGCCAGGAGCTCCGTGAGGAGGTCAGTGTGATGAAGACGGAGCAGTCCCTCATGGCAGAGGACATGCAGAGGATGCAGGAGTTTTTGGACCCGGTGAGCTGCCACCAGTGCCCCTGGGAGCTGCCCCTCACTGCTGCCCCTCACTGCTGCCCCTGCCCTGCAGCCCTTGGAGGCTTCCAGTGTGAAGGGCACCAGGAGGGAAGAGTGGGAAGGGTGTCCCAAGAGCAGAACCCAGCCCTCGGAGCCCTCCACTTTCCTCCTGACAGTGCGGCCCCAGGGAAGGCAAAAGGGCACCACTGCCTGCAGGTCAGGCCAGTGGTAGAGGTCACTGCTTCCCTCAGACAGGGCTGCTAAGGCATTTGTGAACTAAACAGCCATCAAAAAAGTAACCTGAGTCCTGGGAAGGTGGGGAGACAAAGGTCCACCTGTGCAATACAGCCACAGCCACTTGGCATGGCCCTGTCCAGGATCCCTCTGCCTTGTGGCCAAGTTAATTTGCAGATGTTCCTTTTAAATCCTGCTCCTGGTGTTCTGACTCCTGTCCCTGTCCTCTCCCCACTCCAGGAAAACTTCCAGAATATGCTGGATGAGCTCCGTAACCAGGTGTTGGAGAGTGTCATGGTATGTCCTTGAGCACACCCAGGGCCTGCTCCAGTGCAGGGTCCCCTCACATCAGGGCATGGTCCCCAGAAGCGCTGGGGGGAGTCACTCCTCTGGGGGGGGTCAACACTCCTCTGGATCCTGCCCCTAGTTACACGGATGGCTCTGATGGCTTCCTTCCCAATAAAAAGGCTGGAAAAGAAGCTGACACTCTCCCCAGCCCCAGAGGAGGTGAGAAACATGGTGTGCTGGGATGTGCCGGAGGACTGCCTGGTGGGCAGGAAAGCAGGAGAAGAAGGAGGAGAAGGGGGCTGAGGTCTGCCCCTCAGCCAGGGGAGCGGGATCACAGCGCCCTGCACCTCCAGCCACTGCACATCCCAGCACCTCTGCTGAGGTTGCTCAGGAATTCTCTTCCCTGTGCATCCCACTGGGAGCAGGACCTGGCAGAGGCTGAGCCAGAGCAGTTCCTCAGCTGGCCTAACATGTGCTCCCAGCATGTTTTCTGCTCAGAAAAGGGCCATGTTCAGGGTGATGGGAGAAACAGCAGGAGCTGGTAGCTCCCTGGGGCCAGGCTGCACTGACCTCCCACCACAGCCCCTCCTTGCTCAGCATCAGGCAGGACCATGGCTCCCTGCCCTCCAGGTCTCTCTGGAGCAGTGGCTGGGATTGGGGGACAGCAGAGGGATGTTGTGGGGAAGGTCTGGAGTACTGAATCCCATTGCTGGAGGGAAGAATGCCTCGCTGTTGTATTAGATGGCATCAGCCAGGTGCTTGCTGATATCCTGGGCTGGCTGCTAAAACCACAGGCACGGAGGTGCCCAAAGGGCTAAACGGGCTGGGGAGGAACATTTTGAAGTTCAGCAAAGGTGAGTGCAGGGTCCTGCCCCTGGGGAGGAACAAGCCCAGGCACCAGCACAGGCTGGGACTGACCGGCTGGAAAAGCAGCTCTGTGAGGAAGGAGCTGGGGGTCCTGGTGGACATGGCCAGCACTGTTGCCCGAGGGGACAAGAAGGTCACTGGTGTCCTGGGGTGCGTTAGGAAGAGATTTCCAGCAGGTCAGGGAGTGATCCTGCCCCTCTGCTCAGCCCTGGCGAAGCCTCCCCAGGAGCAGTGTCCAGTTCTGGGCTCCTCGGGATAAGAGAGACATGGAGCTCTTGGAGAGGGTCCCATGGAGGGCCACAGAGATGATCTGGAGACTGGAGCATCTCTGTCCTGGGGAAAGGCTGAGGGAGCTGGGGCTGTTTGGCCTCAAGAGGAGACACTGAGAGGGAACCGAGGCTGGGAGGGCAATGCTGAGCATCCAGGGCGGGGGGGTCTGTGCCTCAGTTTTCCCAGGAAGATTTGAGTCAGAAGGCTGGCTTGGGGATGCTGCATGCAGCCCAGTGTGGCAGCCAGCCCATCCTCTCCTTCCCAGGCTACCCTGTCAGGCAAGGGCGAAGACGCCTCCCTGGAAGGGGAGAAGAAGGAAGATGGCGGTAGCGTCCTGCGCACACGCCCGAGTGACGACCCTGGGCTGATTGTCATCGGCAACGAAAGTACCTCTGGGCACAGCTGGGGAGGGACCTGGAGGGTGTGAGGGCACAGCAGGCTGGGCAGGGGGCCTGCAGCCTACTGGGTTTTCCCCCAGCCATGTTCCCCTGACCCTAGGGAGCTCCCTCTGGTCTCTTCTTCCAGTTACCCTTCTGGAAAGACCCAAGACATCATGGCATGGGGGCAGCCGGCCCATGAGCCCTGCGCTCTCCAAGGCCAACGCACAGGATGGAGAGAACGATTTGCTGGAGGCCAATGAGAGCAGCCAGATGGACTCTGTTGGGGCAAATGGCACAGGACAGAACGGGGGACGGAAGGGCATGGGATTGAACATGGGACTGAAGGGCATGGGATTGAATATGGGACTGAAGGGCATGGGATTGAACATGGGACGGAATGCACGACTGAGAGACAGAGGACAGAATGACCCGGGACAGAATGACACGGGACAGAATGACACGGGACAGGATAACGTGGGACAGGATGACAGGGGACAGATCAAGACAAGCATCTCCAAGGCAGAGGCTCTTCCTAGCCACCTGGATGTTCCCCATGAGATGACCAATGTGGGAGAGATCAGGGATGAAGATATCACGATAAGCATCTCCGAGGCAGAGGCTCTTCCCAGCCCCTCGGGTGTTCTCCCTGCGATGACCAATGTGGAAGGGATCAAGGATAAAGAGATCACAGTAAGCATGTCCAAGGTAGAGGCTCTTCCCAGCCCCCTGGGCGCTCCCTCTGAGATGGCCCTCCTTTGGGGTCTGCACCCCCCTCTTGCTGCCCTTAGACCAAGTTCTGGTTTAAGCCCAAGCTCACAGTGGCACAGGGGGCTTCCCTGAAGGAAAGGGATGGAGTTTGGGGGGCAAGAGCTGGGGCTGAAACACTGCTCTGCTTGCTCAGGCTCCTCCCCGGGATCAGAAAAAGAGTCTGGATGGAAGTTTCACTGCCTTGGGAATGCATCAAGGAGCCTCGGGCAGCCACCTCCCAGTCCAGCAGGTGCACTCAGTACGAGGCCACCCAGGATCCAAGAACCTCTGGATCCCATCCGAGAGCATGGCTGGGACTAGCAGGTGAGTGCCATAAGGACAGCAATGGCTTTGGGGACAGCACTGGCCCCATTCCCTCTGGCTGGGCCCGTGTGGTGGCCTGGCATTGGATCCATTTATCCAGTGATGGAACCATGGGGATGCTGATGATGATTTCCTCCCAGTGGCAGTAGGCTCCCGACACCCAAGGAGGGACGAGGAAGAGGCAGCTCCAGGATGGAGCAATCCCCAGCTGAAGCTGGACTGTAGGTGCAAAGGTTTTTGTGACAACTGGGGGGGACAGTGGCTTGTCCCCTGGCAGGGCTGGGACACACAGTGCCAGAGCCAGGTCGTGACCTGCCCTCCTGGCAAGGGCACAGGGGCTCCTGGGTGCTGACCAAGCAAGGACACAGGTGTGAGGGCTGGTTGGGATGGCAGGTGTGGTTGGGATGCCCTCCACCTCCCATCCCTGTGTGTCCTGGGCAGTCACAAGCAGCCACCACATTTTGGAGGTGCCAGCGGGACCGAGGCAAGCATGTCCCAGGTTGGGAATGTCTCACCCCGGCAAGTGGTGCAGGAAACACCCCACTTTGACCTTGCCACCAGCCCTAGTCCCCATGGGACTGGGCTGCCCCTGGGAGAAATTCCCACAGCAGTGGGTTTTGGGAGTTTCCCTCTGCAGATTCACCATGGTCTAATATGAGCTAGAGCTTTTTCCCAGGAAGGACTCCACAAATAACCCATTTCCCCCATGACACCCCCCTTATTTTTGTGCTGTAGTGGTGGTGGAGAATCCATGCTCAGCACCCTGCAATTCCCCTGAAAATGCCAGAACTCCCTGCAGCACCGTGCCCAGCACTTGGCTCTGCCTGCACAGGCAGAGCTGTGTTCCCCAGAAGCTTGCCCAGCCCTTTTCTCCCTGTTTCAGGAGGCTCCTAAAGGTGCCCTCTTCCGAGTACGTGCCTTGTGACTCGGTTGTGAAAATGGCTGGCCGGTGAGTGGCACCAGCACCGGTGCATCGGGGCTGGGACAGGGGCAGATGGGTGCTGGCAGTGCCCTGCAGTGTCAGGGGTGGCTCGTCTGGCCCCTGTCACCCATCCGTGGCCCCTGTCACCCTCCCCAGATACTCGGAGATAGTCCCATCCACACCATCGCTGTCCCCCGGCCTCTCTGGGCGCCTGCCCCATTGTCTGAAGCATGTCCCAGTACTGGAGGACAGGTAGGGACGTGGGGACCCATTCCTGGCCCCTGGGGCATAGGGGAGCCCTGTTCTGGCAAGGAGAGCTCTTCCCTGGGTGGGGGTGGAGGGGGCCGGAGGTGCCTGGATGTGCCTGGGCAGAGGAGCTGCAGAGGGGCAGCTGGGCCTGCCCCAGGTCAGAGGGGTTTCACAGCCCCCGTGCTGTCCTGTCTAGCCCAGGACTCTGTCTCAATGGTGCTGAAGCCACAAGCAATGATTGTGTCTGGTGTCAGCCTGAGCTCAGGCTTGGTGGGGACTTGGTGCCTCCTGTGAAAGGAGTTCTCAAAATCAAGCCCACGGTCAGCTTTGGTCCTGCCTCCTGGTGTCCCCTGCAAAGGGCACCAGGACCTGTCACAGCCATGGGCAGTTCTTGGGGCTGTGGGAAAGGGCAGATCCTGCAAGGCTGAGTGGGCAGGGATCTCCTGCAGCAGCTGGAGGAGGGGGAGCATCCCCTGAACCCCTCCCTGACATAGCTGGGTGAAGTACAGGGTGCCAGGGTGCTGGGCACTGAGCATCCCTGTGCTCTGCCCCGCAGTGAGCATGTAGTCGAGAGGTATTCCCGCAGATCCCCGCTGTACTCTGGGGGCCATCACACCAGCCTCTGCCCGGTGCAGCCCATGGAGCCCCTCCTCCCAGACCCCAACAAGGTAGGGGTGGGGAAGGTGGGGATACAGGCAGGGGACACCGAGGCTGGGAGGGCGAAGCCGAGCATCTGGACGGCGGGAACCCGTGCCTCAGTTTCCCCAGGAGGAGCTGGGTGGAGAGGCTGGCTTGGGGATGCTGAATGCAGCCCGGTGTGGCAGCCAGCCCACCCCCTCCTTCCCAGCCCGGCGCATTCGACCTGGTGGGCAAGGACGGACTCGTGTACCGTGGCCGGACTCGCTTGGGGACGGAATGAGCAAGCGACTCCAGCCTGCAGAAATAAAGGGTGACGAGGAGCCGAGCACCTGCGCGTCCTGAATGGAGTGGCCCCGGAGCAGGATCTTCCCTTCACGCTCAAGGAGGGACCGGCAACATCCCTCGTCCTGAAAACAGCCCCTGTCGAACCCCTCCCAGGGTTTGTGTCAGCTCCCTAGTGTCCTGCACCCCTGGCTCTCGCGAGCCCCACTTGTGCCCTGCCAGGGGAGCCTGTGGCCCCAAAGGGGGCCTGGGACAGCAGCAGCAGGAGGAGCTCATTCGCTGCTGGAGAAGGGGGAAATGGAGACCTCAAGTGGGAAGGACAGCAGCAGAACAGTTTGATGCCAAAAGCAAATCCCACCCCAAGCCGCTGGTTTGCTGTCGTTTATCCCATGGGATGAGCATCCCTGAGCTGCCTTCCTCATCTCCAGGTGAAGAACCCCCCTCTGCCACCCCCTTGTCCCTCCTGCAGCGCTGCCACTGAACGAGGAAGGCACAAACCTCTCTGCTTTCCACCAACCAACACACCACAGAGAGGGACACGTCCCCTCCTTTCCCTTGTGCCACCCCCAGGACTTGGGGCTGCTTTCCCCCAGCCCCCCCGTGCCGCCCACCCCTCACCACGGATGGGAGGAAGCCTCGGTGTGTGCTGAGACCGAACACAACTCGTGTCACGAGTGGGGCAGGAAAACCCCGATCCCCGGAGCAGCACGGGGGCACTGAGGGGTGTCACAGCTGGGGACACGTGGCTGTGAGCACAGGGGGGCTGGGGATGTCCCTGCTACACACAGACAGTGACACATACTGGGGGGGACACAGAGCCCGTGGCACCTCTCGGGTGTGTGGGAGGCTGAGAAACCCTGAGGGGAACCCCAGAGGCACCTGGGGGAACCCAGAGGACATCCCCTGGGGGCTGCCCTGTGGAAACCTTGCCCTCCTGGTGGATGTCCCCAAACCTTCCCCCACAGGGACAGACTCCACCCCTGTCTGTCCCACCGTACTCCACAGGCACCTTGGTTCCCAGGGAGCTCCCCCTGGAATGTTCTCCCTGCTGGGTTTGGTTTTTCAGGGGAAAACCAGGTGCTCAAAACCTGCTTTGGGGACAGCAGGATCTGGGGTCCCCCCAGTGCCACCTCCTGCAGGATAACTGGGAACACTCTGAGCACACCACAGGGCACCAGAGCAGAGCCAACAAAAGGAACATCCTGCGCTCTCATCCTGGCTGGGGTTGAGGGGCTTAAAAACAAACACCTTTGGGACCAATTGCATTTATAGCATATGGCCCAGCTATAAATGGGCACCTCTTGTCCCATTTGCTGCCCCCAGGACAGCACCCTATAAACACCTCCTGCACCCCCCGAACACACCCCCAGCCCCACATCCCCCCTTGGGTGATCTTTGGAGCAGGTAAGTAACTCCAGATGGGGATTTTTTTGCCTTTTCTCCTAGGAGTTTGTGCCGTCCTGGGGACCTCCCCAACCCTGCAGGAAGCTTTGGACTGTGCCTTGAGCCTTCCTGTCTTTCCTGGCATTTGCAGAGCTGCTGTGTTCCCATTTTGGGGGTTTTGCCCCAGCTGTTCGTTGTGTGGGCACAAGAGCCACGGGCCTGGAGAGCCCCCATGTCCTCTGGCTGGTGACCCTTCTGTAGAGGGGGACACTCAGAGGGCATCATCCCCTCCCCAAGTGTCCCCACAGTGCTGAGGCTTGGGGGGGGGCTATTCACTGAGTGGGTGATGGGGCAGGGGGCCCAGGTTGCTGGGGAGTTTCTGCAAGCTGTGAGATTTTGTGAGGGGACAGAAAGGGGTGTGGGCTGCACCCCCTGGCACATGGGGGCTCCTCGCTGTGCTAGCACAGCACCCCCATGACCCTGGGTCTCCCCTTCCCTCTGATCCCTCCTCTTTGGGGACAGCACTGGTGGCTTGTGGAGGCAGAGCACAGACTCAGGGCAGCTCCTGAGGGACCCAGTCCCCACTGGTGACACTGCATCACAGGGGGGTCACCCCCATTCTCAGTGCCCTGCCAGGGACATCCTCCCAACAGAGAGAAAAGGCAGGGACAGCTGGTGTTAAAAAAGTGATTTTTTTTTTTTTACTTTTTATTATTTTTAAATTAATAAAAAACCTTCAACCTGTTTTTTGCTGGGTCTTTTTTTCTCTTTTTTTTTTTTTTTGGTTTGTTTTTCTGTTTGTTTTTTTTAAGCAACATTGATTTGAAAACTAAAAAAACCCCAGCTCCCCCCTGCCTGGGGAAGTGCCTCAGAGGGCAGTCACAGGGACAGGGGGACATCACCTTGACAAAACCCCAGGCCCTGGGGTTGCAGAGGGAGGGAGGACGGGGTTGGGGGCAAGTCCAGGGGGGGTCTGTGCAAGAAGCCGGGCTGAATTTCGGGAGCCAGAGAGCTGCATTTGCTCTGGGCACTGCAACAAGTGCCCAGGGAAGCCAGAGCTGGGGAGGGTGTCCAATGGTTCCACGTCCGTGTGGCTGTGATTTGGGGTGCCAACAGCCACCCCCATCCATTTGTTTTTTTTATGCCTGTCCTCCCCTTCCCGCTCCTGCCCTGATGTAGAGATGCTGGGTGGGGGTACAGCCACAGGGAAAATCCCCCAGACACCCAGCAGCTGCCTCTTCTCTCTGGATTTATATACATTAGATATATTTATATATTATAGTTATATATTTTTAAAAAAGGNTGCAGGTGGTGGTGGAGGCCGTGGGTGGTGGGCGAGGACGGGGGCAGCCAGGCGGGCTGGTGGCTGGGGGGCGAGGAGGCCCAGAAGGGGCTGAAGCTGCCCGGGGGGGAGCAGGCCATGGAGGTGATGGGGCTGTTGCTGCTCTGCAGGCTCTCCGAGGTGCGCAGCTTGGAGAACATGGCCAGCGCGTCCGGGAAGTTGGGCGGCGTGGCCGGCGTGTTGCTGGGGGTGCACATCTGCAGGGCACAGGAGAACGGGGGTGTCAGCTCGCTCACGGGGGCTTTTGGGGGTCCCGACCCGCCCGCAGCAGCCAGACCCATCGCTGAGGATCCTGCCTGCACCCCACAGCTGGCACCCCCCCAGATCCAAGGGCTGGGGTGGCCCCCAAGGGTCTGCGTGGCTCCCCCGAAGGTGTGGGGGCTGCCTGGGGAGAGGCTCCAGGGAGAGGCTCCTGGAAGGACATTCTGGACCATCCAGGATGCTCAAAGCCCACAGATGAGGCGGGTTTGGGGAGCAGCACAGGCGGGGCTGACACAAAGGGGTCCAGTACAGAGGGTGGGGAGGCTGCTGGGGTCCTACCTGGCCCCACGGGACCCCCTTTCACCGAACTTCCTGACCCCCTTCCCCTTCACACCCCATTATGGCAGAGAGCAAAAGGCAAGCAAGTTCCTGGTACAGCTCCTGCCTTCTTGGTACCCAGCTAAATTTAGCACCTGGACAGTGATGGATCCGTCCCTTTTTCCAGCAGAGGAAAAATCCACCAGGGAGGATCCAGCCCTGCACTGAGGCTCAGGGGCTGGGACAGGGACCCCAAATCAGCAATGAATTCGCTTGACTGAGAACTGGGGGGTGCAAAAATGGGGATATGGGTGCGGATGCAAATTCCCACGAGGCTGCACATACAGGGAAGGGGCTTGTGGGCAGGGGGATGCACTGGCAAGGGATGCCTGGGCACGGGGGTGCACACGGGGGCTTCACCCCTCTGGGTTAAATCCATCCCAAATCCCTGTTGTCCACCTGGAGTCACAGCTCCTGTTGGATGCTTGTGGGGGCTTTGAGCAGAATTAAGAGGCTTGGAGAGTGTCTGCTGCCTTTAGCAATGCGGGTTTGAGATGTTTCTGATGGGGAATAGCTGCTGCCTCTTCCCCTTCCTGGGACTCACCCCAGGATTTGCCCCTGGCTGCTCCCCCAGCACAGGCCAACAGCTCAATCCCTCTTACAGGCTCCTGCTCACCCCCATCCCCGCTACTCATAGTGATGCTGGGATCAGAGGAGCAGCAGCCAAACTCTTGCTGGGGGGCCCAGACCCCTGAAGTTGGGGTGCTCCCCCAGCCTGGGGGAAGCAGCAGCTGGTTCCCATCAGCCTGTGGAGCTGGGGCACCCCAAAAATGCAATTGCAGCCTGGCTGGCACTGAACAGGTTTGTAGTTAACCAGAGATATTCCTCCACAGAACTTGTTTCAGAGCTCAGCTTGAAGTGATGCTAATCCAGCTTTTGCTTTTTAAATTAACCTATAAATTTGGCAGTATCTGGAAAGATACTTGTTGAAAAAAAAAAAAAAAAAAAACAAAACCAAAAACCTTAAATTTACTCTGTTTTGAAAAAAACCCACCACCACCACAGCCAGCTCTGGAATGATGCTGGACACAGCTCTGAGCTTCTGGGGTGATGTTTGCAAGATTAATTTGAAATATTAATTAAAAAATAAGAATTGCCATGTAATTATTGCCTTCCTTCTCCAACACATCTTGAGGAAAGCTCTCAGCTGTCAGAGGCTTGGTCACTGACACCCCAAACAGCTCTGGTGAGTCCTGGCCCCATAGCCCAGAATCTGCGGGGCTTTGGGGAGTGTGGGGAGCCCCCCATGGAGTGGAGGTGATGGGGAGGAGCCCCCCCCACATCGAACCACGGCTGCACTCGCAGCTTTGTTCTCTGACGCTTGAAAAAGAAATAGAAACTGCAACCACAAAACTCCTCATCTCACCCCTGCCCTGAGCCATGTGGGGCATTGCAAACTGCACAAATCAGGATGCTGGGGGGGGGGGGGGGGGGGAAACACTAAAAAAAATTCCCCAAAACAGGAGTATCTGAGGAGAAGGTAATAGGTATTTTGGCACCACGTGGAGCACATGGTGTTATGAAAACGCTGCTGGGGAGGGGGAGAGCCGAGTGGCTCCAGATCCTCCGTGCTGGGGGGGAACGAGGCCTGTCACGTTGGGGTGAGTGCAGGGATGGGGCCGGGGCGGGTTTCACCAGCCCTGCTTTACATCCCGCTCCCGACAGCAATTGCCCCGATGAGGCTTTCGGTGTGAAAAGACAGCGAGGCCTGGATCTGCCGGCAGCTCCTGCTGCTCCCCCGGCCCCTCTCCCACCGGGAACGGGGCTTTGCCACTGGGAACACCCTCTGCAAACTCCCCGAGGCGGCACGAAAACGTGCGGGATGGGAACTAGAATAAAAGGGGTTTTAGTGGGAGCTGGCTGACAAAACGCCTTTCTCCGAGGGAAAGGGAGCGCTTGCTGCCGGCAGTGCCGGGCCGGCTGGCGATTCCCGACGGAATGAGAAAAGGGGGAAAATTCGGCTTAACCCAGACCCGCTCCTTCCCCCAGCGCGGCACCGTTTAGTTCCCTCAGCACGGGGTGGCGGGGGGAGAGGGAAAACAAAAAAGAAAAGCCCTACAAGAAACACAAAACAAAACACCCGGAGGGGAACAACTTCCTCCCTTTGGCCAAGGGGATGTGCCCTCGGCCAAGGTCAAGTGGCGTGGGGGGAAAAGGGGGGGGCAGACGTGGCCCCCCGGCCCGGGGAGCCCAAGTTGCAGCGCGATGCTCGCCGAGACAAACTATTTCCTGGCAGACATTTTAGCTCGTGTTTACATTCTCCGGCTGCGTGCTCCTGCGGGCGCCCAGCAATATGGCTGGCAGGGAGCTGACAGCTCCGAGGGCCGGGGGCTGCACCCCCACGGGGGG